>OX359268.1:38208734-38796234 GCA_947179155.2 Hedera helix
AACGACTATGTCACAAGAAAGATTAACTGGACTAGCAATACTATCAATTGAAAACAATATGGTAGCAAAACTTGAATATAAAAACTTAATTAATACTTTTGCAACTCAAAAAGCAAGAAAAATTAATTTTAAATAAAAAATATTAATACCAAATATAGAATGCCTCATTTAAAAATATTGTTTTAGGCCACAAATTGTCTTGAGACACCCCTTAGACCACCCGATATTGCACAATTACATCCAACTGCTGACAAAATGTACATGTATCTATATAATATTAAGAGAAGAAAAGAAATACCTTTGGGAAGTACATGTTACTATGATCAGTCTCCTTGAACTTAACATTTAAATAATCCTGCAAATTCATAAAATTCAAGCTACCAACTTTACAAATAAAATAAAATAAAATAAAGCACAAAATTGAAAGAAATAGTACCTGAATTGCTTCCCAAATGGCGTAACCGTATGGTCGGATAACCATAGTATCGAAGCTCAGCATTTGCGATGACGTCAAAGTACCAGCATTAAAATCCTGAGACATAGGTGCTATCACTCCCGCCTTCTCATTCTCGCGACGATCTTCGATCTCCGACTCCACCACTTTGTCGGTTGATATATTGGCGGCTGAGAACCTCCGTAGAGGGAGGCGGATGCGGTGGTTCCGCCCATAAAAGAGAGGAGTACGGGCAGCGGCGGAGGAGGTGGCCAAGATGGAGGTGATAGAGGGCTGCCTGAGAGCGCCCATTGTAGTCCACTACAGTGAGAAAGGCAAGAGGGCGAGGGGTAGGAAAGAACTTTGGACTCGACAAGAAGAGATGAGGTTTGAGAAGAATAGTGATGTGCTGCATTGCCGATTGCGTATCAGCGTATGTTGTACCTTCACGTTTCTATTTCGTTGGATTTGAATAAATTTGTGCATAATTTTTACGATTGAATTAAATGCTGAATGAGTCTGATGTACTTCTTACCAAGGATCACATTTACAAGTCATATATATATATATATATATATATATATATATATATATGTATGACTTGGATCAGGTATACCTCTTTAAAAAATATACCAAATATATTATTTTTAGTGACGGATTTGATGACAGTTTATTCCATCGCTAGAACTTCGCTAAAATTTTTAACAACGGATAACATTTTACGACGGACAAACATATAACAACGGACGAATAAATAGTAACAGACCAAACCGTCGCCGAATCCGTTTATAAAGAAAATACGCTAAATACGTCTTTTAAAGAGGTATGTTCTTGAACTTTACTCTTTATATATATATATATATATATAATTTATCTTTGTATTTTATGTGCTTATAATTATACTTTCTAAATTTCAAAACATAAGATTATAATTGTTTTTGAAAAATTAACTTAATATTTTTTAAAATTAAAATTAACATATTTTTCTTTAATTTTAAACACTAAAATGCCAAAATATGTAAAATATTTAAAAAAAAATTATTTATTGTAACATTTATTATTTTAAAATTTTAAAATAATAAATGGACTAGGTCATTGGGTCCGTTCCCAACAACTTCTTACATATCTTTGTCTCCTTTTTATTTTGTTTTAGTAAGTATCGAGTGCTTGAAATTAGTGATAACTAATAATATTAACTCAGATTTGATGCTTCGGAGGAGACCCTTGTTTTGGAGATTAGATTGAATGATTTGCAGGGCTGCCAATATGTTTGAAAGTAATTATTGTTTAGTATTCCTCCGTCACTTAATATATGTTATTTTAGAGTTATACATGAGTATTAAAAAAATAATTATATAGCTGTATAGCATTGAATAAAATATTAATTATTTATATTGTCCTTGTATTAAAATAAAAAAATATTACTTATTCGATAAAAAGTAGTTAGAGAATTGATAAGTAGGATTTTATTTCTATTTATTAAGTATTTTTAAGTTTAATTAATTGTGAGTTTTTAAGTATTTTTAATATTTTAGGTCATTTTATATAATTTATGTAATTTTATGTGTTTATATTATTTTTATTTAATTTATATTTGATCTTGTAAGAAAAATAAAAGTTAGTGGCAAAATGGTAATTAAAGCTGCTGATGGCTAAAGTGTAAATAAGGAGAAAGTGGCGACCAATGGCATTATCGTAATTAAATGGAATCTGGGGCAGTCGCGCATAGATGAATCAGGAGCGCCAGGGGATGACGTCGTTTAACGTGCGTAGTAACAGAAAGGAGTCGCGCAATGCGCCAAGGCCAAGTATTAGCAGTCCAGCGACGTCGTTTGACGGTCCGGGTTGAGGAGTTAAAAGCAGTCGCGCAATGTGCGGCTGGCAGCTAGTGTTGACCGGGTCAGCTGAACGAAGGGCGTGTTTGGTTTGCGCATTAATTCCCAATAACAGATTTTTTGCGAATTATTGCTTTAATTTGATTTCAAATTGGATTTTAATTCCACATTAGCTTAGGATTATTATTATACTTCTATAAATACATTACATTACATTAGATCAGATTATTAGAGATAATTAGGAGCTCTCTCTCTAAGGTGTATCATATATCTCTCAATTCTTTTGCATATTATTATTATTATTATTATTATTATTATTATTATTATTATTATTATTATTATTATTATTATTATGTTTGACTAATTTTTATTTATTCAGTTCTTGGGGATTTCAAACCCAATTACAATTAATAGATAAATTAATTCAGTAATATTATTTATTCTTCTTTATATGAAATTATTTGTGATAATCTGTTTTAATTGCTTTTTGATATTAAATTTGGTTGGTTTGATTATAGCTCAATAGATTGATCAAATTATTATCAATTGCTAGATTTAGAAATTATATTACGTGTAATTGATATTGTTCTTAATTGTTGGTAATGGATAGTGATAGATGATTATGGTCAAGCTTTTGTTTATTGCTATGGTTATCATGATATGAGTTAAATAATCCGAGCTTATGAGATTGTTGTTTAGAATAATCTAATTTTCATGTGATTAATGCTTTCATTATATTAAATTTAGAGAGTTTGTTCTAAGTTGTATAATAATTAGAATCTAATAAAGAACATGTTTTGTTAGATTAAAATTAAGAAAAATTACAAGTAGCAGAACTTATTTGTGACGCCCCCAAATCTGGGCCCACACAGCCCATACTTGAGTCGTCAAAAGACTACAACAAAATTATTACAACAAAGCACAACGTACAACAATACAGTGTATAATAATACACAACTAAGTCTTCACTATTATTGCCACACTATTTTACAAAACGTGAAAACTATGATAACTATTCCTCGGACCCTCACTCCATTCCCCGGCTAGACCCTGTTATGTTTTCATCTCCTGTTGAAAAACAATGGAACAAAAGAAAGGGTGAGCTCAAATAGCCCAGTAAAGAATATCATGACTAAGATAATGACGAATAAATTATCATTAGTCTTCAACAGTTGAGTTCTTGATAGAATACAATAGACTACAAGGTTTATATCAAAAACTGCAGTTAAATTCTTAAACAACGTTCAGATCAATAATAGCAGCGGAATGAGTAATGTGACGCCCCCAAATCTGGGCCCACACAGCCCAAACTTGAGTCGTCAAAAGACTACAACAAAATTATTACAACAAAACACAACGTACAACAATACAGTGTATAATAATACACAACTAAGTCTTCACTATTATTGCCACACTATTTTACAAAACGTGAAGACTATGATAACTATTCCTCGGACCCTCACTCCATTCCCCGGCTAGACCCTGTTATGTTTTCATCTCCTGTTGAAAAAAAATTGAACAAAAGAAAGGGTGAGCTCAAATAGCCCAGTAAGAAATATCATGACTAAGATAATGACGAATAAATTATCATTAGCCTTCAACAGTTGAGTTCTTGATAGAATACAATAGAATACAAGGTTTATATCAAAAACTGCAGTTAAATTCTTAAACAATGTTCAGATCAATAATAGCAGCGGAATGAGCAATCTATTAGAAGAATAATGCAGACTATAATGTCCACTCGCTTCTCTTTTTCGTAAAAACATCATCAACTTTTATCATCTGAAATACCATTAGTCATGATAATATAAATTCACAGTTCCTGATCATAATCATGCAGATCAACAGTTCATCTTTGCACTACGGGCCAAAGACATTCAATATAACACCAACGGTCATGATTATACCAGATTCAGCCTTTGGTCATAATCATACCAAACAACAGTTCATCTTTGCACTACGGGCCAAAGAGAACATTCACCACGTGCCATAAAAGACACCGAACAGATGTATCGCCTTTAACCTATTATATCGCCTTTAACCTATCATCTGTTCAACAAATATATCACATCTGTGCCCCCGGCCACAGATATTCACAACAGCTTGATTTTTGGATGATTAGAATGATATAAATGATGAACAGAAGAAATAGGATAACAATAAGTATCGGAAGTTTACTTTGTACAGATTCAAATAATGTCCAAATTGTCAACATGATGTGGAGTGAAATTTAAAAATGATATTCAAGATCCACAGTTCAGAATAACGGTTACAATTCAATAGAAAGGTTCACGTAAATAGGAAAGTTCAGTTGAAATAATGAAGTTCAACTATTATGGAACATATAATATTTTCAGGAATTATAGAAGCAATAGTTCCATAATAAATTTCGATTTAGGAGTATGAAAGAAAATAATATCCCTTACCGTAGCAGGTTTGATTAACAAAAGGTGAAGGAAATTAATACAAAGGGTTATTCACCAACATGCGGCAATCCGCTCCGTAAGGTTATTCCCACAATTTAATAGAATTTGAGTACAAAGAGTTATTCACCAAACAGGCGGCAATCCGCTCCGTAAGGTTATTCTCAGAGATTAATAATGAATGAATACGAAAGGTTATTCACCAACAAGCGGCAATCCGCTCCGTAAGGTTATTCCCACAATTTAATACATGGAAATAAAAGGCACGTCTTATGAATAAGGAAGAAACAATATTATTATCGAGAATCAAATAATGATAATCCCTTACCATAGTACGTTTGAATAATGGAAGATGAAAAAGATGGTATCCTTACCTCAACACGTGACTGGATATTGATTTAAATGAGGTTGATTAACTTGAACAGTACACGTATACTTATAGATCTTCACAAATACTCAAGATGACTTAAGCACACTTAGAGAGAACTTTCACAAGAAGTATTTAGAGAGAGAAAGAAAGAACAAGTAAGGAAATTTATGAAAAATCCTTAAGTTAAGGCTTCTATTTATAGCCAAAAATCTTATCATTCATTTAATCTAAACCATTCATTTAAAGATCATCTTTTAATCTACACCATCCATTTCAAATATTATATTATCTTTAATCTACACCATTCATTTCATATCACCTAATAATCACCTAACTTTATATTATAAACAAATCAATTTAATTATTCAACAATAATTCATACTTTAATCTACACCATTCATTTCATATCACCTAATAATCACCTAACTTTATATTATAAACAAATCATTTCAATTATTCAACAATAATTCACACTTTAATCTACACCATTCATTTCATATCACCTAATAATCACCTAACTTTATATTATAAACAAATAACTTTATCAATTCAATTATTATGACTAATTGTTATAAATACAGTATAGTTAGCTCTTAGATATCAAGTCAATAAATTAATGAAATACAACTGTTTAAATAACATCATAATAGAGATAACAATAATGTAAAATAAAGCATACGTTACTGTGTAATGACAATTATTGATTCAATAATGTGAATTACTGTGCATATGTTACTGTGACAATTATTAGGTTCAATAATTTTAAAAACAGTGCAACAACAATTATTGACTCAATGATATAAAATACAGTGTAATGACAATTATTAAATCAATAATGCAAAATACTGTGTAACAACAATTATTGAATTGATAATATAAAATATTATGCAGTGACAATTATCGATGAAATGATGCGTAACAGTTACGGTGTCAATTATCAGACCAATAATATGAGACACTATGCAATACCGTGTGTTACTGTAGAGTACCGTGTGCTACAGAAAATACCATAAACTACCGTATGCTACTATTCTTTTATCACCGGTATTTTAACAGTTCCGTTGACTATTTTTATTTAAAAAGGTTATTTCTGTCGTTTTCTATATCCGACAAATATTCCGTTATGGGGTCCACCAATAATTTGTTATTTCGGCGCCGTCGGACCAAACGAATATTCCCCGACCAAACGAATATTCCCCGACAAAGCGAATATTGTCCGACAAAATAAAATTTGCACATAACATCCTTAACTTTTAACTTTATCGATTTAACCACTTACTGTTTCAAAAAAATATATATATGAAGAAAAATTAAATTTTGTATTTCATAAAATTCGGGGTCTTACAACCTCCCCTCCTTATGAAATTTCGTCCCCGAAATTGACGTACCTGACATATCGAAGAGGTAAGGATACTTAGATTTCATCTCAGATTCTAGCTCCCAGGTCATTTCCTCAGTATCTTGGTTCCTCCATAAAACCTTAACTTGAGGTATAACCTTTGAGCGTAGGATCTGCTCCTTCTTATCCAGGATCTTAACAGGTACCTCCTCGTATGTTAAATCCTCTGCTATAACGTCTGGTTCTAACTCAATGACGTGGTTTGGGTCCTTCACATATTTACGTAACATAGATATGTGAAAAACGTTATGGATGCGAGACATACTTGGTGGTAGGGCTAGTCTGTAGGCTACGGTTCCTATTCGATCGAGGATTTCAAATGGGCCAATAAATCGAGGGTTGAACTTTCCTCTCTTTCCGAATCTCGTAACCCCTTTCCATGGAGAAACACGTAAGAATACATGATCTCCGACGTTGAAACTTTCGTCTCTCCGATGAAGATCAGCATAACTCTTTTGTCGTTCTTGTGCGGTCTGTATTCGTTGTCGGATCATTTGGATCTTTTCGGTCGTCAAGCGTACCAACTCGGGTCCCAACAATTTTGCTTCTCCTACCTCATTCCAACATATTGGAGAGCGACACTTCCTTCCATACAAAGCCTCGAATGGAGCCATGCCTATGCTTGCTTGGTAACTGTTGTTGTAAGAAAATTCCACCAATGGCAAGTTGTAAGACCCCGAATTTTATGAAATATAAAATTTAATTTTTCTTCATATATTTTTTTTTTCATGAAACAGTAAGTGGTTAAACTGACGAATTTGAAAGTTAAGGATGTTATGTGCAAATTTTATTTTGTCAGACAATATTCGTTTTGTCGGGGAATATTCGTTTAGTCGGGGAATATTCGTGTCGTACGACGGCGCCGAAATAACAAATTATTTGTGGACCCCACAACGGAATGATTGTCGGATATAGAAAACGACAGAAGTAACCTTTTTAAATAAAAATAGTCAACGGTGTTAACTGTTTAAATACTGGTGATAAAAGAATAGTAGTATACGGTAATTTATGGTATTTCAGTATAGCACACGGTATTCTACAGTAGCACACGGTATTGCACAGTGTCTCGTATTATTGGTCTGATAATTGACACCGTAACTGTTGCGCATCATTTCATCAATAATTGTCACTGCATAATATTTTATGTTATCAATTTAATAATTGTTATTACACAGTATTTTGCATTATTGATTCAATAATTATCATTACACTGTATTTTATATCATTGAGTCAATAATTGTTGCTGCACTGTTTTTAAAATTATTGAACCTAATAATTGTCACAGTAGCAAATATACTGTAATTTATATTATTAAATTAATAATAATCTGTAACGTGTTTATTACATTATTGTTGAATTATTGTTGTAGCATTATTTTATATGTTGGACCCACAGGAAGAATAAATAAATAAATTTTTTTTTATTAATTTTACTATTTGAAATAGTAACGTGAATAGTAACATGTGGGCCCCTGTAGGACCCACTTGAAAAAAATTTTGCACAAAAATGTGCAGGAAGGAAAAGCAGCCAGCGGCTACGTGCTGAAAATCTTCAGCACTGGCGTGCAGCACGCCAGTGCTCACCTACCACGCATAGTAAAACTTTTCTCCTATAAATAGCTTGCTCAGCTGAATAGAAAAATCACACCTAAAACATAAAATTTTTCTATAAGAATTTTATGAGTTTTCTCTAAGAATAGTAAGACTATTTTGAGAGTTTGAAAGCCAAAAGGAGTGCAGAAAATTTTCAAGTAAGTCTTTTATTAAAGAGTAGTAATTTCATAAATTCTTATTTTTCACGGTATTCACAAATCTTCCTTTAGAAGACTCTTCTTTAAGAAGATTCATTTTTAAACGCTTTCTTTGGAAGATTTATTTTGGAATATTATTTTTAAAACTATTTAAAAGTAGTTATATTATACTACAAAAATTATGTTAAATATATATAATTTTGATAATTCATATTATACGAGTTATCATACACTTTGAAATTTATATGTGGTAATTACTAATTTTATTATAAAAATATAGGTTGATCAACCTCATTTAAATCAATATCCAGTCACGTGTTAAGGTAAGGAATACCATTCATTTCAAACTCTTAAATTTACTGTGGTAAGGTGTGACGCCCCCAAATCTGGGCCCACACAGCCCAAACTTGAGTCGTCAAAATACTACAACAAAATTATTACAACAAAGCACAACGTACAACAATACAGTGTATAATAATACACAACTAAGTCTTCACTATTATTGCCACA
This sequence comes from Hedera helix, assembly GCA_947179155.2. NCBI lineage: Eukaryota > Viridiplantae > Streptophyta > Magnoliopsida > Apiales > Araliaceae > Hedera > Hedera helix. Next base: position 38,217,455 of record OX359268.1, read on the forward strand.
CTATTTTACAAAACGTGAAGACTATGATAACTATTCCTCGGACCCTCACTCCATTCCCCGGTTAGACCCTGTTATGTTTTCATCTCCTGTTGAAAAACAATGGAACAAAAGAAAGGGTGAGCTCAAATAGCCCAGTAAAGAATATCATGACTAAGATAATGACGAATAAATTATCATTAGTCTTCAACAGCTGAGTTCTTGATAGAATACAATAGACTACAAGGTTTATATCAAAAACTGCAGTTAAATTCTTAAACAACGTTCAGATCAATAATAGCAGCGGAATGAGTAATCTATTAGAAGAATAATGCAGACTATAATGTCCACTCGGTTCTCTTTTTAGGAAAAACATCATCAACTTTTATCATCTGAAATATCATTAGTCAAGATAATACAAATTCACAGTTTCTGATCATAATCATGCACATCAACAGTTCATCTTTGTACTACGGGCCAAAGATATTCAATATAGCACCAACGGTCATGATTATACCAGATTCAGCCTTTGGTCATAATCATACCAAACAACAGTTCATCTTTGCACTACGGGCCAAAGAGAACATTCACCACGTGCCATAAAAGACACCGAACAGATGTATCGCCTTTAACCTATTATATCGCCTTTAACCTATCATCTGTTCAGCAAATATATCACATCTGTGCCCCCGGCCACAGATATTCACAACAGCTTGATTTTTTTGGATGATTAGAATGATGTAAATGATGAACAGAAGAAATAGGATAACAATAAGTATCGGAAGTTTACTTTGTACAGATTCAAATAATATCCAAATTGTCAACATGATGTGGAGTGAAATTCAAGATCCACAGTTCAGAATAACGGTTACAATTCAATAGAAAGGTTCACGTAAATAGGAAGGTTCAGTTGAAATAATGAAGTTCAACTATTATGGAACATATAATATTTTCAGGAATTATAGAAGCAATAGTTCCATAATAAATTTCGATTTAGGAGTATGAAAGAAAATAATATCCCTTACCGTAGCAGGTTTGATTAACAAAAGGTGAAGGAAATTAATACAAAGGGTTATTCACCAACAGGCGGCAATCCGCTCCGTAAGGTTATTCCCACAATTTAATAGAATTTGAGTACAAAGAGTTATTCACCAAACAGGCGGCAATCCGCTCCGTAAGGTTATTCTCAGAGATTAATAATGAATGAATACGAAAGGTTATTCACCAACAGGCGGCAATCCGCTCCGTAAGGTTATTCCCACAATTTAATAGAATTTGAGTACAAAGAGTTATTCACCAAACAGGCGGCAATCCGCTCCGTAAGGTTATTCTCAGAGATTAATAATGAATGAATACGAAAGGTTATTCACCAACAGGCGGCAATCCGCTCCGTAAGGTTATTCCCACAATTTAATATATGGAAATAAGAGGCACGTCTTATGAGTAAGGAAGAAACAATATTATTATCGAGAATCAAATAATGATAATCCCTTACCATAGTATGTTTTGAATAATGGAAGATGAAAAAGATGGTATCCCTTACCTCAACACGTGACTGGATATTGATTTAAATGAGGTTGATTAACTTGAACAGTACACGTATACTTATAGATCTTCACAAATACTCAAGATGACTTAAGCACACTTAGAGAGAACTTTCACAAGAAGTATTTAGAGAGAGAAAGAAAGAACAAGTAAGGAAGTTTATGAAAAATCCTTAAGTTAAGGCTTCTATTTATAGCCAAAAATCTTATCATTCATTTAATCTAAACCATTCATTTAAAGATCACCTTTTAATCTACACCATCCATTTCAAATATTATATTATCTTTAATCTACACCATTCATTTCATATCACCTAATAATCACCTAACTTTATATTATAAACAAATCAATTTAATTATTCAACAATAATTCACACTTTAATCTACACCATTCATTTCATATCACCTAATAATCACCTAACTTTATATTATAAACAAATCAATTCAATTATTCAACAATAATTCACACTTTAATCTACACCATTCATTTCATATCACCTAATAATCACCTAACTTTATATTATAAACAAATAACTTTATCAATTCAATTATTATGACTAATTGTTATAAATACAGTATAGTTAGCTCTTAGATATCAAGTCAATAAATTAATGAAATACAACTGTTTAAATAACATCATAATAGAGATAACAATAATGTAAAATAAAGCATACGTTACTGTGTAATGACAATTATTGATTCAATAATGTGAATTACTGTGCATATGTTACTGTGACAATTATTAGGTTCAATAATTTTAAAAACAGTGCAACAACAATTATTGACTCAATGATATAAAATACAGTGTAATGGCAATTATTAAATCAATAATGCAAAATACTGTGTAACAACAATTATTGAATTGATAATATAAAATATTATGCAGTGACAATTATCAATGAAATGATGCGTAACAGTTACGGTGCCAATTATCAGACCAATAATATGAGACACTATGCAATACCGTGTGTTACTGTAGAGTACCGTGTGCTACAGAAAATACCATAAACTACCGTATGCTACTATTCTTTTATCACCGGTATTTTAACAGTTCCGTTGACTATTTTTATTTAAAAATGTTACTTCTGTCGTTTTCTATATCCAACAAATATTCTGTTGTGGGGTCCACCAATAATTTATTATTTCGGCGCCGTCGTACGGCACGAATATTCCCCGACCAAACGAATATTCCCCGACAAAGCGAATATTGTCCGACAAAATAAAATTTGCACATAACATCCTTAACTTTCAATTTTGTTAATTTAACCACTTACTGTTTCAAAAAAAATATATATGAAGAAAAATTAAATTTTGTATTTCATAAAATTCGGGGTCTTACAACCTCCCCTCCTTATGAAATTTCGTCCCCGAAATTGACGTACCTGACATATCGAAGAGGTAAGGATACTTAGATTTCATCTCAGATTCTAGCTCCCAGGTCATTTCCTCAGTATCTTGGTTCCTCCATAAAATCTTAACTTGAGGTATAACCTTTGAGCGTAGGATCTGCTCCTTCTTATCCAGGATCTTAACAGGTACTTCCTCGTATGTTAAATCCTCTGCTATAACGTCTGGTTCTAACTCAATGACGTGGTTTGGGTCCTTCACATATTTACGTAACATAGATATGTGAAAAACGTTATGGATGCGAGACATACTTGGTGGTAGGGCTAGTCTGTAGGCTACGGTTCCTATTCGATCGAGGATTTCAAATGGGCCAATAAATCGAGGGTTGAGCTTTCCTCTCTTTCTGAATCTCGTAACCCCTTTCCATGGAGAAACACGTAAGAATACATGATCTCCGACGTTGAAACTTTCGTCTCTCCGATGAAGATCAGCATAACTCTTTTGTCGTTCTTGTGCGGTCTGTATTCGTTGTCGGATCATTTGGATCTTTTCGGTCGTCAAGCGTACCAACTCGGGTCCCAACAATTTTGCTTCTCCTACCTCATTCCAACATATTGGAGAGCGACACTTCCTTCCATACAAAGCCTCGAATGGAGCCATGCCTATGCTTGCTTGGTAACTGTTGTTGTAAGAAAATTCCACCAACGGCAAGTACTTATCCCAACTTCCTTTGAAGTCTAATACACAAAGTCTCAAAAGATCTTCGAGGGTCTGGATCGTCCTTTCCGATTGTCCGTCCGTTTGAGGATGGTATGCAGAACTAAAACGTAGTTCAGTGCCCATAGCTTTTTGTAGACTGATCCAAAAGCGTGAAGTGAATCTAGGATCCCGATCAGAAACTATGGAAACTGGCATGCCATGCAATCTCACGATCTCATTTATGTACATACCGGCAAGACGTTCAAGTGAAAAGTTTTCTCGTATAGGCAAGAAATGAGCAGATTTGGTCAATCTATCTACGATCACCCAAATTGCATCTAAGCCTTGAGAAACTTTTGGAAGACCCGTCACGAAGTCCATATTGATGTGTTCCCACTTCCATTCGGGAACTTCAAGTGATTGTAATGGACCTTTAGGAACTTTGATGCTCTGCCTTGACACGTTGACAAGTTAGGCACCTTGAGATAAACTCCGCAATCTCTCTTTTCATATTGTTCCACCAAAATGTATGTCGAAGATCTCGATACATCTTGGTACCTCCTGGGTGGATTGTAAACGGCGTGTTGTGTGCCTCCATCATGATTTTATGCTTTAATTCAGGATTGTTAGGAACACATAGTCGAGAGTTGACTCGAAGTATTCCTTTCTCGTCGATTCTTGCTTCGGGAATGGCACCTTCTTGTACTTTCTTTATCATGTTTATCAGTTCCGGATCGGTAGCTTGAGCAGCTTTAATTTTATTGATTAAAGTTGGTTCTACTCGCACGTGAGCAATCTTCGAGTGGGTCCCTGGTGTCTTTAGCTCTATCTCCATCTTTTGCAAGTCGTACAAAATACACTTTTGTGTTGTCAGCAGTGCACTTGTACTTGCATAAGATTTTCTGCTCAAAGCGTCAGCTACAACGTTCGCCTTTCCCGGGTGATACTGGATTGTGTGGTCATAATCCTTTAACAGTTCAAGCCAACGTCGTTGTCGCATGTTGAGTTCCTTCTGGGTGAAGAAATACTTGAGACTTTTATGATCCGTATAGATATCCACTTTTTCTCCGTACAAGTAGTGTCTCCAGATCTTCAACGCGAAAACGACTGCTGCCAACTCTAGATCATGAGTAGGATAATTTTTCTCATAATCTTTGAGTTGTCGAGAGGCGTAGGCTATAACCTTTCCATGTTGCATAAGGACACAGCCTAGACCTTTGCCAGAAGCATCGCTGTAGATAACAAATTCTCCTGATCCTGATGGTATGGTCAGAACAGGAGCTGAAACCAGTCTCTTCTTGAGTTCTTGGAAACTTTTCTCGCATTCCTCGCTCCATATGAATTTTGTGCTTTTCCGAGTAAGCTGCGTTAATGGAGTGGCGATTCGAGAAAATCCTTCTACGAATCTCCGATAATAACCAGCTAGACCCAGAAAACTTCGGACTTCGGTTACTGTTTTGGGTTGTTCCCAATTTAGTACCGTTTCAATCTTCGCAGGATCGACTGATATTCCTTGACTAGAAATCACATGCCCAAGAAACGCGACCTCCTCAAGCCAGAACTCACATTTCTTCAACTTGGCATATAATTTGTTTTCATGGAGCTTTTGTAGTATCAATCTCAGGTGTTGTTCATGATCCTCGCGACTCTTGGAGTATATGAGGATGTCATCAATAAAGACAACCACAAAATGATCCAAATGTTCCTTGAATATCCGGTTCATCATGTCCATGAAAGCTGCAGGAGCATTAGTTAGTCCAAAAGGCATGACTAAGAACTCATAATGCCCATAACGAGTTCTGAAAGCAGTCTTTGGAATGTCCTCAGCTTTAACCTTTAACTGATGATATCCAGAACGGAGATCAATCTTTGAGAAATGTTGAGCGCCTTGCAATTGATCAAACATGTCATCAATCCGAGGTAACGGGTACCTGTTCTTGATGGTGACATGGTTCAATTCTCGGTAGTCAATGCACAATCTCATACTCCCGTCTTTCTTCTTCACAAATAGAACAGGAGCACCCCAAGGTGATGCACTCGGACGAATGAAACCGGTATCCAACAATTCCTGTAGTTGGACTTTTAACTCTTGAAGTTCAATGGGGGCCATTCGGTAGGGAGCTTTGGAAATGGGCTTGGTACCGGGTTCAAGATCAATATAAAAATCAATTTCACGGTTTGGGGGTAAGCCAGGAAGTTCTTCAGGAAAAACGTCAGGAAACTCATTAACAATGGGAATATCATTCAAGTTTGACGTATTTTTGTTCAAATCAGTGACATGAGCTAAAAAGGCTTGACATCCGTTTTTCAATAAACGAATGGCTTTATGGCTAGAAATAACAGTTATAGATTTCAATGGTTTAGTTGCTTGAATTTGCATGACAGGTTGATTAGGAATATGAAAACTAATAATCTTATGAAAACAATCAATTTTAGCATGATGGGTAGTCAACCAATCAATTCCTAAAATCACATCAAATTCACGCATCTCCAAAGAAATAAGGTCAACAGGTAATGTGAGGTTGTTGATTTGAACTAGGCAAGATTTATAGATAGTAAATGTAATAGGTATTTCTCCCAATGAGGTTTCAACTGATAAAACAAGATTTAAGTTTTCAATAGTCAAATTTAAACGTTGAGTACATATAGGTGGGATAAAAGAGTGGATAGAGCCAGTATCTAATATGGCATAGACTTCACGAGAATTTATGAATAGCTTACCGGTTATCACCTCATTCGGTTTCTTGACTGTTATCGTCAAATCGAATCCCGAATACTTCATTCGGATCTTCACGTATTTCAACCATGGGAATACCACTAAATAATTTTCTAGCAAACTGTTTCTCGGGTTCATCAACTTCATCAGTAGTAAGGTACCAATGATTTCCATTAAAATAGTATTTTCGATAGACTGCAGTTTCCACGATAGTGACTAACTTAACCTGAATTCCTCTAAATTGTAACGCCCAAAAGTATAGAAACATCATTTTTAAATAATCTTGAAAATCATAGCTGGAACACCATAAATCCCAAAGACTAATATGAAAAGTCCATATATTCCGATCCTTTGTTATAGAGCATAACCATGTGATATCACTCTCCCAATTAGTGAGTAAATTAAAGGCAATAATTTCCGCAAGTTCGTTACTTCCTTTAATTGCTTCTAAGAATGGATCTGGAACGACTGTAGCAGAGCTTTCACCTTCATCCTTACTAGATAGAACACGCATAATTTTTGCCTTAGGCAAATGATTCAACTCTGAGTTTGTAAGAAGATTATTCGTCGCCTCTTGTTTTGCAGCTACATTTGTTTCGGTAATTTCATAGTTAACCTCCTGATTTCCAGATGCCATAATTAACTGTGGTCACAAAATAAATGTTAGTTCAAATAAACTGACTCATCACTTCATGTTCCTACATTCAAATCGACTCATTAAATAATAAAATCTATTTTAGGTAGGACACACTAGTGACTGATTCTATTCGTCTCTCCCCTCCTAGTTCTACCCCAGATCGCCATTAAAGACCATATCCCTAAGCTCTGATGCCAACTGTGACGCCCCCAAATCTGGGCCCACACAGCCCAAACTTGAGTCGTCAAAATACTACAACAAAATTATTACAACAAAGCACAACGTACAACAATACAGTGTATAATAATACACAACTAAGTCTTCACTATTATTGCCACACTATTTTACAAAACGTGAAGACTATGATAACTATTCCTCGGACCCTCACTCCATTCCCCGGTTAGACCCTGTTATGTTTTCATCTCCTGTTGAAAAACAATGGAACAAAAGAAAGGGTGAGCTCAAATAGCCCAGTAAAGAATATCATGACTAAGATAATGACGAATAAATTATCATTAGTCTTCAACAGCTGAGTTCTTGATAGAATACAATAGACTACAAGGTTTATATCAAAAACTGCAGTTAAATTCTTAAACAACGTTCAGATCAATAATAGCAGCGGAATGAGTAATCTATTAGAAGAATAATGCAGACTATAATGTCCACTCGGTTCTCTTTTTAGGAAAAACATCATCAACTTTTATCATCTGAAATATCATTAGTCAAGATAATACAAATTCACAGTTTCTGATCATAATCATGCACATCAACAGTTCATCTTTGTACTACGGGCCAAAGATATTCAATATAGCACCAACGGTCATGATTATACCAGATTCAGCCTTTGGTCATAATCATACCAAACAACAGTTCATCTTTGCACTACGGGCCAAAGAGAACATTCACCACGTGCCATAAAAGACACCGAACAGATGTATCGCCTTTAACCTATTATATCGCCTTTAACCTATCATCTGTTCAGCAAATATATCACATCTGTGCCCCCGGCCACAGATATTCACAACAACTTGATTTTTTTGGATGATTAGAATGATGTAAATGATGAACAGAAGAAATAGGATAACAATAAGTATCGGAAGTTTACTTTGTACAGATTCAAATAATATCCAAATTGTCAACATGATGTGGAGTGAAATTCAAGATCCACAGTTCAGAATAACGGTTACAATTCAATAGAAAGGTTCACGTAAATAGGAAGGTTCAGTTGAAATAATGAAGTTCAACTATTATGGAACATATAATATTTTCAGGAATTATAGAAGCAATAGTTCCATAATAAATTTCGATTTAGGAGTATGAAAGAAAATAATATCCCTTACCGTAGCAGGTTTGATTAACAAAAGGTGAAGGAAATTAATACAAAGGGTTATTCACCAACAGGCGGCAATCCGCTCCGTAAGGTTATTCCCACAATTTAATAGAATTTGAGTACAAAGAGTTATTCACCAAACAGGCGGCAATCCGCTCCGTAAGGTTATTCTCAGAGATTAATAATGAATGAATACGAAAGGTTATTCACCAACAGGCGGCAATCCGCTCCGTAAGGTTATTCCCACAATTTAATAGAATTTGAGTACAAAGAGTTATTCACCAAACAGGCGGCAATCCGCTCCGTAAGGTTATTCTCAGAGATTAATAATGAATGAATACGAAAGGTTATTCACCAACAGGCGGCAATCCGCTCCGTAAGGTTATTCCCACAATTTAATACATGGAAATAAGAGGCACGTCTTATGAGTAAGGAAGAAACAATATTATTATCGAGAATCAAATAATGATAATCCCTTACCATAGTATGTTTTGAATAATGGAAGATGAAAAAGATGGTATCCCTTACCTCAACACGTGACTGGATATTGATTTAAATGAGGTTGATTAACTTGAACAGTACACGTATACTTATAGATCTTCACAAATACTCAAGATGACTTAAGCACACTTAGAGAGAACTTTCACAAGAAGTATTTAGAGAGAGAAAGAAAGAACAAGTAAGGAAGTTTATGAAAAATCCTTAAGTTAAGGCTTCTATTTATAGCCAAAAATCTTATCATTCATTTAATCTAAACCATTCATTTAAAGATCACCTTTTAATCTACACCATCCATTTCAAATATTATATTATCTTTAATCTACACCATTCATTTCATATCACCTAATAATCACCTAACTTTATATTATAAACAAATCAATTTAATTATTCAACAATAATTCACACTTTAATCTACACCATTCATTTCATATCACCTAATAATCACCTAACTTTATATTATAAACAAATCAATTCAATTATTCAACAATAATTCACACTTTAATCTACACCATTCATTTCATATCACCTAATAATCACCTAACTTTATATTATAAACAAATAACTTTATCAATTCAATTATTATGACTAATTGTTATAAATACAGTATAGTTAGCTCTTAGATATCAAGTCAATAAATTAATGAAATACAACTGTTTAAATAACATCATAATAGAGATAACAATAATGTAAAATAAAGCATACGTTACTGTGTAATGACAATTATTGATTCAATAATGTGAATTACTGTGCATATGTTACTGTGACAATTATTAGGTTCAATAATTTTAAAAACAGTGCAACAACAATTATTGACTCAATGATATAAAATACAGTGTAATGGCAATTATTAAATCAATAATGCAAAATACTGTGTAACAACAATTATTGAATTGATAATATAAAATATTATGCAGTGACAATTATCGATGAAATGATGCGTAACAGTTACGGTGCCAATTATCAGACCAATAATATGAGACACTATGCAATACCGTGTGTTACTGTAGAGTACCGTGTGCTACAGAAAATACCATAAACTACCGTATGCTACTATTCTTTTATCACCGGTATTTTAACAGTTCCGTTGACTATTTTTATTTAAAAATGTTACTTCTGTCGTTTTCTATATCCAACAAATATTCTGTTGTGGGGTCCACCAATAATTTATTATTTCGGCGCCGTCGTACGGCACGAATATTCCCCGACCAAACGAATATTCCCCGACAAAGCGAATATTGTCCGACAAAATAAAATTTGCACATAACATCCTTAACTTTCAATTTTGTTAATTTAACCACTTACTGTTTCAAAAAAAATATATATGAAGAAAAATTAAATTTTGTATTTTATAAAATTCGGGGTCTTACATAAGGAATATTATCTTCTTTCATATTCTAACTTACTACGGTAAGGGGTATCACTCTTTTCATCATCATAAATGGATATTATTTTCTCTCTTACTTGAAGGGATTATCATTCTTTGATTCTCGAAAATAATATCGTTTCTTTCTTGTGCCATTTATTTCCATGTATTAAATTGTGGGAATAACCTTACGGCGCGGTTTACCGCCTGTTGGTGAATAACCTTTTGTATTCATTCCTTATTAATCTTTGAGAATAACCTTACGGTGCGGATTATCGCCTGTTTGGTGAATAACTATTCGTATTCAAATTGATGGGAATAACCTTACGGCCCTGTTTGGTGAATAACTATTCGTATTCAAATTGATGGGAATAACCTTACGGCGCGGATTATCGCCTGTTTTGTGAATAACCCTTTTTATTTGTCTCGTGTGGAAATAATTTGTCTACACGAATTATCACATGACACTTTTATTCCATATTCGTAAGTGATATCATTTTTCGTTATACTCATAAGGGATACCATCTTTTTCATCTTCCATTATTCAAACTTACTATGGTAAGGGATATTAATTCCCTTCACCTTTTGTTAATCAAACCTGCTACGGTAAGGGATATTATTTTCTTTCATACACCTAAATCGAAACTTATTATGGAACTATTGTTTCTATAATTCTTGAAAATATTATATGTTCCATAATAGTTGAACTTTATTATTTCAACTGAACCTTCCTATTTTCTGAACATTTCTATTGAACTGTAATCGTTATTCTGAACTGTGGATCTTGAATATTATTTTTAAATTTCACTCCACATCATGTTGGCAATTTGGACATTATTTGAATCTGCACAAAGTAAACTTCCGATACTTCTTGTTTATCCTGTTATTCTGTTCATCATTTGTATCACTGTTATTTGTATTAATCATCAAGAATCAAGCTGTTGTGAATATCTGTGGCCGGGGGCACAGATGTGATATAATTGTTGAACAGATGATAGGTTAAAGGCGATATACTAGGTTAAAGGCGATACATCTGTTCGGTGTCTTTTATGGCACGTGGTTAATGTTCTCTTTGGCCCGTAGTGCAAAGATGAACTGTTGATTGATATGATTATGACCAAAGGCTGAATCTGGTATAATCATGACCGTTGGTGTTATATTGAATGTCTTTGGCCCGTAGTGCAAATATGAACTGTTGATCTACATGATTATGACCAGGAACTGTGAAGTTGTATTATTTTGACTAATGGTATTTCAAATGATAAAAGTTGATGATATTTTTACTAAAAAGAGAAGCGAGTGGACATTATAGTCTGCATTATTCTTCTAATAGATTGCTCATTCCGCTGCTATTATTGATCTGAACGTTGTTTAAGAATTTAACTGCAGTTTTTGATATAAACCTTGTAGTCTATTGTATTCTATCAAGAACTCAACTGTTGAAGGCTAATGATAAATTATTCGTCATTATCTTAGTCATGATATTTCTTACTGGGCTATTTGAGCTCACCCTTTCTTTTCGTTCCATTGTTTTTCAACAGGAGATGAGAACGTAACGGGGTCTAGCCGGGGAATGGAGTGAGAGTGCGGGGATAGCTATCATAGTCTTCACGTGTTATAAAATAGTGTGGCAATAATAATGAAGACTTAGTTGTGTTGTATTATCCACTGTATTGTTGTACGTTGTATTTCATTGTAATAATTTTGTTGTAGTTTTTTGACGACTCAAGTTTGGGCTGTGTGGGCCTAGATTTGGGGGCGTCACAGTTGGCATCAGAGCTTAGGGATATGGTCTTTAATGGAGAGCTGGGGTAGAACTAGGAGGGGAGAGGCGAATATAATTAGTCACTAGCGTGTCCCACCTAAATTAGATTTTATTATCTAATGAGTTGATTTGAATATAGGGACATGAAGTGATGAGTCAGTTTATTTGAACTAACATCTATTTTGTGACCACAGATAAGTATGACATCTGGAAATCAGGAGGTTAACCACGGAGTACCTGAAGTGAATGTAGAGGCCACAAACAATTCTTCTACAAACTCAGAGTTGAATAATTTGCCTAAAGCAAAAATTATTTGTATCCGATCTAAAGAAGAAGAAGGTGAAAGTTCTACCGTCGTTCTTCCAAATTCGTTCTTTAAAGGATATCCGGAACTTGCGGAAATTGTTGCCTTTAATTTGCTCGACAGTTGGAAACATATCATCACCTGGTTATGCTCGATAACAAAGGATCAAAATATATGGACGTTTCATATAAGTCTTTGGGATTTATGGTGTTCGAGCTATGATTTTCAAGATTATTTAAAAATGATGTATCTATACTTTTGGGCGTTACAATTTAGAGGAATTCAGGTTAAGTTAGTCACTATCGTGGAAACTGTAGTCTATCGAAAATACAATTTTAATGGAAATCATTGGTACGCTACTACTGATGAAGTTGAAGAATCTGAGAAACAGTTCGTTAGAGAACTATTTCGTGGTATCCCCATGGTTGAAATACGTGAAGATCCGGATGAAGTATATGGGACTCGATTTGATGATGACAGCCTTGATGATCAAGAAATCGAATGAGGTGATGACCGGTAAGCTATTCATCAATTCTCGAGAAGTCTATGCCATGTTAGATATTGACTCTATCCACTCTTTTATCTCACCTATATGTACTCAACGTTTAAATTTGCCTATTGAAAACTTAAATCTTGTCTTATCAGTTGAAATCTCATTGGGAGAAATACCTATTACATTTACTATCTATAAATCTTGACTAGTTTAAATCAACAACCTCACATTACCTGTTGACCTTATTTCTTTGGAGATGCACGAATTTGATGTGATTTTAGGAATTGATTGGTTGACTACCCATCATGCTAAAATTGATTGTTTTCATAAGATTATTAGTTTTCATATTCCTAATCAACCTGTCATGCAAATTCAAGCAACTAAACCATTGAAATCTATAACTGTTATTTCTAGCCATAAAGCCATTCGTTTATTGAAAAACGGATGTCAAGCCTTTTTAGCTCATGTCACTGATTTGAACAAAAATACGTCAAACTTGAATGATATTCCCATTGTTAATGAGTTTCCTGACGTTTTTCCTGAAGAACTTCCTGGCTTATCCCCAAACCGAGAAATTGAATTCTGTATCGATCTTGAACCCGATACTAAACCCTTTTCCAAAGCTCAATACCAAATGGCTCCCATAGAACGCCAAGAGATGAAAGTTTGATTATTAGATATCGGTATCATTCGAGCGAGGAATGCGAGAAGAGTTTTCAAGAACTCAAGAGGAGACTTGTTTCAGCTCCTGTTCTGACCATTCCATCAGGATCAGGAGAATTCGTCATATATAGCGATGCTTCAGGCAAAGGTCTAGGTTGTGTCCTTATGCAACATGGAAATGTTATAGCTTATGCCTCTCGACAACTCAAAGATTATGAGAAAAATTATCCCACTCATGATCTAGAATTGGCAACAGTCGTTTTCACGTTGAAGATCTGGAGACACTACTTGTACGGAGAAAAAATGGATATCTATACGGATCATAAAAGTCTCAAGTATTTCTTCACCCAGAAGGAACTCAACATGCGACAACGACGTTGGCTTGAGCTGTTGAAGGATTACGACCACACAATCCAGTATCACCCGGGAAAGGCGAACGTTGTAGCTGACGCTTTGAGCAGAAGATCTTATGCGAGTACAAGTGCACTGCTGACAACACAAAAGTGTATTTTGTACGACTTGCAAAAGATGGAGATACAGCTAAAAACATCAGGGACCCACTCGAAGATTGGTCACGTGCGAGTAGAACCGGCTTTAATGGATAAAATTAAAGCTGCTCAAGCTACCGATCCGGAACTGATGAACATGATGAAGAAAGTACAAGAAGGTGTCATCCCCGAAGCAAGAATCGACGAGACAGGAATACTTCGAGTTAACTCTCGACTCTGTGTTCCTAACGATCCTGATTTGAAGCATAAAATCATGATGGAGGCACACAACACGCCATTTGCAATCCACCCAGGAGGTACCAAGATGTATCGAGATCTTCGACATACATTTTGGTGGAACAATATGAAAAGAGAGATTGCAGAGTTTATCTCAAGGTGCCTAACTTGTCAACGTGTCAAGGCAGAACATCAAGTACCTAAAGGTCCATTGCAACCACTTGAAGTTCCCGAATGGAAGTGGGAACACATCAATATGGACTTCGTGACGGGTCTTCCAAAAGTTTCTCAAGGCTTAGATGCAATTTGGGTGATCGTAGATAGATTGACCAAATCTGCTCATTTCTTGCCTATACGAGAAAACTTTTCACTTGAACGACTTGCCGGTATGTACATAAATGAGATCGTGAGATTGCATGGCATGTCAGTTTCCATAGTTTCTGATCGAGATCCTAGATTTACTTCACGCTTTTGGATCAGTCTACAAAAAGCTATGGGCACTGAGCTACGATTCAGTTCTGCATACCATCCTCAAACGGACGGACAATCGAAAAGGACGATTCAGACCCTCGAAGATCTTTTGAGACTTTGTGTATTAGACTTCAAAGGAAGTTGGGATAAGTACTTGCCATTGGTGGAATTTTCTTACAACAACAGTTACCAAACAAGCATAGGCATGGCTCCATTTGAGGCTTTGTATGGAAGGAAGTGTCGCTCTCCAATATGTTGGAATGAGGTAGGAGAAGCAAAATCGTTGGGACCCGAGTTGGTACGATTGACGACCGAAAAGATCCAAATGATCCGACAACGAATACAGACAGCACAAGAACGACAAAAGAGTTATGCCGATCTTCATCGGAGAGATGAGAGATTCAACGTTGGAGATCATGTATTCTTACGTGTTTCTCCATGGAAAGGGGTAACGAGATTCGGAAAAAAAAGGAAAGCTTAACCCTCGATTTATTGGCCCATTTGAAATCCTCGATCGAGTAGGAACCGTAGCCTACAGACTAGCTTTACCACCAAGTATGTCTCGCATCCATAATGTTTTTCACATATCTATGTTACGTAAATATGTGAAGGACTCAAACCACGTCATTGAGTTAGAACCAGACGTTATAGCAGAAGATTTAACGTATGAGGAGGTACCTGTTAAGATCCTAGATAAGAAGGAGCAGATTCTACGCTCAAAGGTTATACCTCAAGTTAAGGTTTTATGGAGGAACCAAGATATTGAGGAAATGACCTGAGAGCTAGAATCCGAGATGAAATCTAAATATCCTTACCTCTTCGAAATGCCAGGTACGTCAATTTCGGGGACGAAATTTCATAAGGAGGGGAGGTTGTAAGACCCCGAATTTTATGAAATATAAAATTTAATTTTTCTTCATATATTTTTTTTTTCATGAAACAGTAAGTGGTTAAACTGACGAATTTGAAAGTTAAGGATGTTATGTGCAAATTTTATTTTGTCAGACAATATTCGTTTTGTCGGGGAATATTCGTTTAGTCGGGGAATATTCGTGTCGTACGACGGCGCCGAAATAACAAATTATTTGTGGACCCCACAACGGAATGATTGTCGGATATAGAAAACGACAGAAGTAACCTTTTTAAATAAAAATAGTCAACGATGTTAACTGTTTAAATACTGGTGATAAAAGAATAGTAGTATACGGTAATTTATGGTATTTCAGTATAGCACACGGTATTCTACAGTAGCACACGGTATTGCACAGTGTCTCGTATTATTGGTCTGATAATTGACACCGTAACTGTTGCGCATCATTTCATCAATAATTGTCACTGCATAATATTTTATGTTATCAATTTAATAATTGTTATTACACAGTATTTTGCATTATTGATTCAATAATTATCATTACACTGTATTTTATATCATTGAGTCAATAATTGTTGCTGCACTGTTTTTAAAATTATTGAACCTAATAATTGTCACAGTAGCAAATATACTGTAATTTATATTATTAAATTAATAATAATCTGTAACGTGTTTATTACATTATTGTTGAATTATTGTTGTAGCATTATTTTATATGTTGGACCCACAGGAAGAATAAATAAATAAAAAAAAATTTATTAATTTTACTATTTGAAATAGTAACGTGAATAGTAACATGTGGGCCCCTGTAGGACCCACTTGAAAAAAATTTTGCACAAAAATGTGCAGGAAGGAAAAGCAGCCAGCGGCTGCGTGCTGAAAATCTTCAGCACTGGCGTGCAGCACGCCAGTGCTCACCTACCACGCATAGTAAAATTTTTCTCCTATAAATAGCTTGCTCAGCTGAATAGAAAAATCACACCTAAAACATAAAATTTTTCTATAAGAATTTTATGAGTTTTCTCTAAGAATAGTAAGACTATTTTGAGAGTTTGAAAGCCAAAAGGAGTGCAGAAAATTTTCAAGTAAGTCTTTTATTAAAGAGTAGTAATTTCATAAATTCTTATTTTTCACGGTATTCACAAATCTTCCTTTAGAAGACTCTTCTTTAAGAAGATTCATTTTTAAAAGCTTTCTTTGGAAGATTTATTTTGGAATATTATTTTTAAAACTATTTAAAAGTAGTTATATTATACTACAAAAATTATGTTAAATATATATAATTTTGATAATTCATATTATACGAGTTATCATACACTTTGAAATTTATATGTGGTAATTACTAATTTTATTATAAAAATATAGGTTGATCAACCTCATTTAAATCAATATCCAGTCACGTGTTAAGGTAAGGAATACCATTCATTTCAAACTCTTAAATTTACTGTGGTAAGGAATATTATCTTCTTTCATATTCTAACTTACTACGGTAAGGGGTATCACTCTTTTCATCATCATAAATGGATATTATTTTCTCTCTTACTTGAAGGGATTATCATTCTTTGATTCTCGAAAATAATATCGTTTCTTTCTTGTGCCATTTATTTCCATGTATTAAATTGTGGGAATAACCTTACGGCGCGGTTTACCGCCTGTTGGTGAATAACCTTTTGTATTCATTCCTTATTAATCTTTGAGAATAACCTTACGGTGCGGATTATCGCCTGTTTGGTGAATAACTATTCGTATTCAAATTGATGGGAATAACCTTACGGCCCTGTTTGGTGAATAACTATTCGTATTCAAATTGATGGGAATAACCTTACGGCGCGGATTATCGCCTGTTTTGTGAATAACCCTTTTTATTTGTCTCGTGTGGAAATAATTTGTCTACACGAATTATCACATGACACTTTTATTCCATATTCGTAAGTGATATCATTTTCCGTTATACTCATAAGGGATACCATCTTTTTCATCTTCCATTATTCAAACTTACTATGGTAAGGGATATTAATTCCCTTCACCTTTTGTTAATCAAACCTGCTACGGTAAGGGATATTATTTTCTTTCATACACCTAAATCGAAACTTATTATGGAACTATTGTTTCTATAATTCCTGAAAATATTATATGTTCCATAATAGTTGAACTTTATTATTTCAACTGAACCTTCCTATTTTCTGAACATTTCTATTGAACTGTAATCGTTATTCTGAACTGTGGATCTTGAATATTATTTTTAAATTTCACTCCACATCATGTTGGCAATTTGGACATTATTTGAATCTGCACAAAGTAAACTTCCGATACTTCTTGTTTATCCTGTTATTATGTTCATCATTTGTATCACTGTTATTTGTATTAATCATCAAGAATCAAGCTGTTGTGAATATCTGTGGCCGGGGGCACAGATGTGATATAATTGTTGAACAGATGATAGGTTAAAGGCGATATACTAGGTTAAAGGCGATACATCTGTTCGGTGTCTTTTATGGCACGTGGTTAATGTTCTCTTTGGCCCGTAGTGCAAAGATGAACTGTTGATTGATATGATTATGACCAAAGGCTGAATCTGGTATAATCATGACCGTTGGTGTTATATTGAATGTCTTTGGCCCGTAGTGCAAATATGAACTGTTGATCTACATGATTATGACCAGGAACTGTGAAGTTGTATTATTTTGACTAATGGTATTTCAGATGATAAAAGTTGATGATATTTTTACTAAAAAGAGAAGCGAGTGGACATTATAGTCTGCATTATTCTTCTAATAGATTGCTCATTCCGCTGCTATTATTGATCTGAACGTTGTTTAAGAATTTAACTGCAGTTTTTGATATAAACCTTGTAGTCTATTGTATTCTATCAAGAACTCAACTGTTGAAGGCTAATGATAAATTATTCGTCATTATCTTAGTCATGATATTTCTTACTGGGCTATTTGAGCTCACCCTTTCTTTTCGTTCCATTGTTTTTCAACAGGAGATGAGAACGTAACGGGGTCTAGCCGGGGAATGGAGTGAGAGTGCGGGGATAGCTATCATAGTCTTCACGTGTTATAAAATAGTGTGGCAATAATAATGAAGACTTAGTTGTGTTGTATTAGCCACTGTATTGTTGTACGTTGTATTTCATTGTAATAATTTTGTTGTAGTCTTTTGACGACTCAAGTTTGGGCTGTGTGGGCCTAGATTTGGGGGCGTCACAGTTGGCATCAGAGCTTAGGGATATGGTCTTTAATGGAGATCTGGGGTAGAACTAGGAGGGGAGAGGCGAATATAATTAGTCACTAGCGTGTCCCACCTAAATTAGATTTTATTATCTAATGAGTTGATTTGAATATAGGGACATGAAGTGATGAGTCAGTTTATTTGAACTAACATCTATTTTGTGACCACAGATAAGTATGACATCTGGAAATCAGGAGGTTAACCACGGAGTACCTGAAGTGAATGTAGAGGCCACAAACAATTCTTCTACAAACTCAGAGTTGAATAATTTGCCTAAAGCAAAAATTATTTGTATCCGATCTAAAGAAGAAGAAGGTGAAAGTTCTACCGTCGTTCTTCCAAATTCGTTCTTTAAAGGATATCCGGAACTTGCGGAAATTGTTGCCTTTAATTTGCTCGACAGTTGGAAACATATCATCACCTGGTTATGCTCGATAACAAAGGATCAAAATATATGGACGTTTCATATAAGTCTTTGGGATTTATGGTGTTCGAGCTATGATTTTCAAGATTATTTAAAAATGATGTATCTATACTTTTGGGCGTTACAATTTAGAGGAATTCAGGTTAAGTTAGTCACTATCGTGGAAACTGTAGTCTATCGAAAATACTATTTTAATGGAAATCATTGGTACGCTACTACTGATGAAGTTGAAGAATCTGAGAAACAGTTCGTTAGAGAACTATTTCGTGGTATCCCCATTGTAAGACCCCGAATTTTATGAAATACAAAATTTAATTTTTCTTCATATAGATATTTTTTTTTAAACAGTAAGTGGTTAAATCGATAAAGTTAAAAGTTAAGGATGTTATGTGCAAATTTTATTTTGTCGGACAATATTCGCTTTGTCGGGGAATATTCGTTTGGTCGGGGAATATTCGTTTGGTCCGACGGCGCCGAAATAACAAATTATTGGTGGACCCCACAACGGAATATTTGTCGGATATAGAAAACGACAGAAATAACCTTTTTAAATAAAAATAGTCAACGGAACTGTTAAAATACCGGTGATAAAATAATAGTAGCATACGGTAGTTATTGGTATTTTCTGTAGCACTCGGTACTCTACAGTAACACACGGTATTGCATAGTGTCTCATATTATTGGTCTGATAATTGACACCGTAACTGTTACGCATCATTTCATCGATAATTGTCACTGCATAATATTTTATATTATCAAGTCAATAATTGTTGTTGCACTGTTTTTAAAATTATTGAACCTAATAATTGTCACAGTAACATATGCACAGTAATTCACATTATTGAATCAATAATTGTCATTACACAGTAACGTATGCTTTATTTTACATTATTGTTATCTCTATTATGATGTTATTTAAACAGTTATATTTTATTAATTTATTGACTTGATATCTAAGAGCTAACTATATTGTATTTATAACAATTAGTCATAATAATTGAATTGATAAAGTTATTTGTTTATAATATAAAGTTAGGTGATTATTAGGTGATATGAAATGAATGGTGTAGATTAAAGTGTGAATTATTGTTGAATAATTAAATTGATTTGTTTATAATATAAAGTTAGGTGATTATTAGGTGATATGAAATGAATGGTGTAGATTAAAGTGTGAATTATTGTTGAATAATTAAATTGATTTGTTTATAATATAAAGTTAGGTGATTATTAGGTGATATGAAATGAATGGTGTAGATTAAAGATAATATAATATTTGAAATGGATGGTGTAGATTAAAAGATGATCTTTAAATGAATGGTTTAGATTAAATAAATGATAAGATTTTTTGGCTATAAATAGAAGCCTTAACTTAAGGATTTTTCATAAACTTCCTTACTTGTTCTTTCTTTCTCTCTCTAAATACTTCTTGTGAAAGTTCTCTCTAAGTGTGCTTAAGTCATCTTGAGTATTTGTGAAGATCTATAAGTATACGTGTACTGTTCAAGTTAATCAACCTCATTTAAATCAATATCCAGTCACGTGTTGAGGTAAGGGATACCATCTTTTTCATCTTCTATTATTCAAACGTACTATGGTAAGGGATTATCATTATTTGATTCTCGATAATAATATTGTTTCTTCCTTACTCATAAGACGTGCCTTTTATTTCCATGTATTAAATTGTGGGAATAACCTTACGGAGCGGATTGCCGCCTGTTGGTGAATAACCTTCCGTATTAATTTATTATTAATCTCTGAGAATAACCTTACGGAGCGGATTGCCGCCTGTTTGGTGAATAACTCTTTGTACTCAAATTCTATTAAATTGTGGGAATAACCTTACGGAGCGGATTGCCGCATGTTGGTGAATAACCCTTTGTATTAATTTTCTTCACCTTTTGTTAATCAAACCTGCTACGGTAAGGGATATTATTTTCTTTCATACTCCTAAATCGAAATTTATTATGGAACTATTGCTTCTATAATTCCTGAAAATATTATATGTTCCATAATAGTTGAACTTCATTATTTCAACTGAACCTTCCTATTTACGTGAACCTTTCTATTGAATTGTAACCGTTATTCTGAACTGTGGATCTTGAATATCATTTTTAAATTTCACTCCACATCCTGTTGACAATTTGGACATTATTTGAATCTGTACAAAGTAAACTTCCGATACTTATTGTTATCCTATTTCTTCTGTTCATCATTTATATCATTCTAATCATCCAAAAATCAAGTTGTTGTGAATATCTGTGGCCGGGGGCACATATGTGATATATTTGTTGAACAGATGATAGGTTAAAGGCGATATAATAGGTTAAAGGCGATACATCTGTTCGGTATTTTTTATGGCACGTGGTGAATGTTCTCTTTGGCCCGTAGTGCAAAGATGAACTGTTGTTTGGTATGATTATGACCAAAGGCTGAATCTGGTATAATCATGACCGTTGGTGTTATATTGAATGTCTTTGGCCCGTAGTGCAAAGATGAACTGTTGATCTGCATGATTATGATCAGGAACTGTGAATTTGTATTATCTTGACTAATGATATTTCAGATGATAAAAGTTGATGATGTTTTTCCTAAAAAGAGAACCGAGTGGACATTATAGTCTGCATTATTCTTCTAATAGATTACTCATTCCGCTGCTATTATTGATCTGAACGTTGTTTAAGAATTTAACTGCAGTTTTTGATATAAACCTTGTAGTCTATTGTATTCTATCAAGAACTCAACTGTTGAAGACTAATGATAATTTATTCATCATTATCTTAGTCATGATATTCTTTACTGGGCTATTTGAGCTCACCCTTTCTTTTGTTCCATTGTTTTTCAACAGGAGATAAAAACATAACAGGGTCTAGCCGGGGAATGGAGTGAGGGTCCGAGGAATAGTTATCATAGTCTTCACGTTTTGTAAAATAGTGTGGCAATAATAGTGAAGACTTAGTTGTGTATTATTATACACTGTATTGTTGTACGTTGTGCTTTGTTGTAATAATTTTGTTGTAGTATTTTGACGACTCAAGTTTGGGCTGTGTGGGCCCAGATTTGGGGGCGTCACAGTTGGCATCAGAGCTTAGGGATATGGTCTTTAATGGAGATCTGGGGTTAGAACTAGGAGGGGAGAGACGAATAGAATCAATTACTAGTGTGTCCTACCTAAATTAGATTTTTTTTATCTAATGAATCGATTTGAATGTAGGAACATGAAGAGATGAGTCAGTTTATTTGAACTAACATTTATTTTGTGACCACAGTTAAGTATGGCATCTGGAAATCAGGAGGTTAACTATGAAATTACCGAAACAAATGTAGCTGCAAAACAAGAGGCGACGAATAATCTTCTTACAAACTCAGAGTTGAATCATTTGCCTAAGGCAAAAATTATGCGTGTTCTATCCAGTAAAGATGAAGGTGAAAGCTCTGCTACAGTCGTTCCAGATCCATTCTTAGAAGCAATTAAAGGAAGTAACGAACTTGCGGAAATTATTGCCTTTAATTTACTCACTAATTGGGAGAGTGATATCACCTGGTTATGCTCTATAACAAAGGATCAGAATATATGGACTTTTCATATTAGTCTTTGGGATTTATGGTGTTCCAGCTATAATTTTCAAGATTATTTAAAAATGATGTTTCTATACTTTTGGGCGTTACAATTTAGAGGAATTCAGGTTAAGTTAGTCACTATCGTGGAAACTGCAGTCTATCGAAAATACTATTTTAATGGAAATCATTGGTACCTTACTACTGATGAAGTTGATGAACCCGAGAAACAGTTTGCTAGAAAATTATTCAGTGGTATTCCCATGGTTGAAATATGTGAAGATCCGAATGAAGTATTCGGGATTCGATTTGACGATAACAGTCAAGAAACCAAATGAGGTGATAACCGGTAAGCTATTCATAAATTCTCGTGAAGTCTATGTCATATTAGATACTGGCTCTATCCACTCTTTTATCTCACCTATATGTACTCAACGTTTAAATTTGACTATTGAAAACTTAAATCTTGTCTTATCAGTTGAAACCTCATTGGGAGAAATACCTATTACATTTACTATCTATAAATCTTGCCTAGTTCAAATCAACAACCTCACATTACCTGTTGACCTTATTTCTTTGGAGATGCGTGAATTTGATGTGATTTTAGGAATTGATTGGTTGACTACCCATCATGCTAAAATTGATTGTTTTCATAAGATTATTAGTTTTCATATTCCTAATCAACCTGTCATGCAAATTCAAGCAACTAAACCATTGAAATCTATAACTGTTATTTCTAGCCATAAAACCATTCGTTTATTGAAAAACGGATGTCAAGCCTTTTTAGCTCATGTCACTGATTTGAACAAAAATACATCAAACTTGAATGATATTCCCATTGTTAATGAGTTTCCTGACGTTTTTCCTGAAGAACTTCATGGCTTACCCCCAAACCGTGAAATTGATTTTTATATTGATCTTGAACCCGGTACCAAGCCCATTTCCAAAGCTCCCTACCGAATAGCTCCCATTGAACTTCAAGAGTTAAAAGTCCAACTACAGGAATTGTTGGATACCGGTTTCATTCGTTCGAGTGCATCACCTTGGGGTGCTCCTGTTCTATTTGTGAAGAAGAAAGACGGGAGTAGGAGATTGTGCATTGACTACCGAGAATTGAACCATGTCACCATCAAGAACAGGTACTCGTTACCTTGGATTGATGACATGTTTGATCAATTGCAAGGCGCTCAACATTTCTCAAAGATTGATCTCCGTTCTGGATATCATCAGTTAAAGGTTAAAGCTGAGGACATTCCAAAGACTGCTTTCAGAACTCGTTATGGGCATTATGAGTTCTTAGTCATGCCTTTTGGACTAACTAATGCTCCTGCAGCTTTCATGGACATGATGAACCGGATATTCAAGGAACATTTGGATCATTTTGTGGTTGTCTTTATTGATGACATCCTCATATACTCCAAGAGTCGCGAGGATCATGAACAACACCTGAGATTGATACTACAAAAGCTCCGTGAAAACAAATTATATGCCAAGTTGAAGAAATGTGAGTTCTGGCTTGAGGAGGTCGCGTTTCTTGGGCATGTGATTTCTAGTCAAGGAATATCAGTCGATCCTGCGAAGATTGAAACGGTACTAAATTGGGAACAACCCAAAACAGTAACCGAAGTCCGAAGTTTTCTGGGTCTAGCTGGTTATTATCGGAGATTCGTAGAAGGATTTTCTCGAATCGCCACTCCATTAACGCAGCTTACTCGGAAAAGCACAAAATTCATATGGAGCGAGGAATGCGAGAAAAGTTTCCAAGAACTCAAGAAGAGACTGGTTTCAGCTCCTGTTCTGACCATACCATCAGGATCAGGAGAATTTGTTATCTACAGCGATGCTTCTGGCAAAGGTCTAGGATGTGTCCTTATGCAACATGGAAAGGTTATAGCATACGCCTCTCGACAACTCAAAGATTATGAGAAAAATTATCCTACTCATGATCTAGAGTTGGCAGCAGTCGTTTTCGCGTTGAAGATCTGGAGACACTACTTGTACGGAGAAAAAGTGGATATCTATACGGATCATAAAAGTCTCAAGTATTTCTTCACCCAGAAGGAACTCAACATGCGACAACGACGTTGGCTTGAACTGTTAAAGGATTATGACCACACAATCCAGTATCACCCGGGAAAGGCGAACGTTGTAGCTGACGCTTTGAGCAGAAAATCTTATGCAAGTACAAGTGCACTGCTGACAACACAAAAGTGTATTTTGTACGACTTGCAAAAGATGGAGATAGAGCTAAAGACACCAGGGACCCACTCGAAGATTGCTCACGTGCGAGTAGAACCAACTTTAATCGATAAAATTAAAGCTGCTCAAGCTACCGATCCGGAACTGATAAACATGATAAAGAAAGTACAAGAAGGTGCCATTCCCGAAGCAAGAATCGACGAGAAAGGAATACTTCGAGTCAACTCTCGACTCTGTGTTCCTAACGATCCTGAATTAAAGCATAAAATCATGATGGAGGCACACAACACGCCGTTTGCAATCCACCCAGGAGGTACCAAGATGTATCGAGATCTTCGACATACATTTTGGTGGAACAATATGAAAAGAGAGATTGCAGAGTTTATCTCAAGGTGCCTAACTTGTCAACGTGTCAAGGCAGAGCATCAAGTTCCTAAAGGTCCATTACAATCACTTGAAGTTCCCGAATGGAAGTGGGAACACATCAATATGGACTTCGTGACGGGTCTTCCAAAAGTTTCTCAAGGCTTAGATGCAATTTGGGTGATCGTAGATAGATTGACCAAATCTGCTCATTTCTTGCCTATACGAGAAAACTTTTCACTTGAACGTCTTGCCGGTATGTACATAAATGAGATCGTGAGATTGCATGGCATGCCAGTTTCCATAGTTTCTGATCGAGATCCTAGATTCACTTCACGCTTTTGGATCAGTCTACAAAAAGCTATGGGCACTGAACTACGTTTTAGTTCTGCATACCATCCTCAAACGGACGGACAATCGGAAAGGACTATCCAGACCCTCGAAGATCTTTTGAGACTTTGTGTATTAGACTTCAAAGGAAGTTGGGATAAGTACTTGCCATTGGTGGAATTTTCTTACAGCAACAGTTACCAAGCAAGCATAGGCATGGCTCCATTCGAGGCTTTGTATGGAAGGAAGTGTCGCTCTCCAATATGTTGGAATGAGGTAGGAGAAGCAAAATTGTTGGGACCCGAGTTGGTACGCTTGACGACCGAAAAGATCCAAATGATCCGACAACGAATACAGACCGCACAAGAACGACAAAAGAGTTATGCTGATCTTCATCGGAGAGACGAAAGTTTCAACGTCGGAGATCATGTATTCTTACGTGTTTCTCCATGGAAAGGGGTTACGAGATTCGGAAAGAGAGGAAAGCTCAACCCTCGATTTATTGGCCCATTTGAAATCCTCGATCGAATAGGAACCGTAGCCTACAGACTAGCCCTACCACCAAGTATGTCTCGCATCCATAACGTTTTTCACATATCTATGTTACGTAAATATGTGAAGGACCCAAACCACGTCATTGAGTTAGAACCAGACGTTATAGCAGAGGATTTAACATACGAGGAGGTACCTGTTAAGATCCTGGATAAGAAGGAGCAGATCCTACGCTCAAAGGTTATACCTCAAGTTAAGGTTTTATGGAGGAACCAAGATACTGAGGAAATGACCTGGGAGCTAGAATCTGAGATGAAATCTAAGTATCCTTACCTCTTCGATATGTCAGGTACGTCAATTTCGGGGACGAAATTTCATAAGGAGGGGAGGTTGTAAGACCCCGAATTTTATGAAATACAAAATTTAATTTTTCTTCATATAGATATTTTTTTTTAAACAGTAAGTGGTTAAATCGATAAAGTTAAAAGTTAAGGATGTTATGTGCAAATTTTATTTTGTCGGACAATATTCGCTTTGTCGGGGAATATTCGTTTGGTCGGGGAATATTCGTTTGGTCCGACGGCGCCGAAATAACAAATTATTGGTGGACCCCACAACGGAATATTTGTCGGATATAGAAAACGACAGAAATAACCTTTTTAAATAAAAATAGTCAACGGAACTGTTAAAATACCGGTGATAAAATAATAGTAGCATACGGTAGTTATTGGTATTTTCTGTAGCACTCGGTACTCTACAGTAACACACGGTATTGCATAGTGTCTCATATTATTGGTCTGATAATTGACACCGTAACTGTTACGCATCATTTCATCGATAATTGTCACTGCATAATATTTTATATTATCAAGTCAATAATTGTTGTTGCACTGTTTTTAAAATTATTGAACCTAATAATTGTCACAGTAACATATGCACAGTAATTCACATTATTGAATCAATAATTGTCATTACACAGTAACGTATGCTTTATTTTACATTATTGTTATCTCTATTATGATGTTATTTAAACAGTTATATTTCATTAATTTATTGACTTGATATCTAAGAGCTAACTATACTGTATTTATAACAATTAGTCATAATAATTGAATTGATAAAGTTATTTGTTTATAATATAAAGTTAGGTGATTATTAGGTGATATGAAATGAATGGTGTAGATTAAAGTGTGAATTATTGTTGAATAATTAAATTGATTTGTTTATAATATAAAGTTAGGTGATTATTAGGTGATATGAAATGAATGGTGTAGATTAAAGTGTGAATTATTGTTGAATAATTAAATTGATTTGTTTATAATATAAAGTTAGGTGATTATTAGGTGATATGAAATGAATGGTGTAGATTAAAGATAATATAATATTTGAAATGGATGGTGTAGATTAAAAGATGATCTTTAAATGAATGGTTTAGATTAAATGAATGATAAGATTTTTTGGCTATAAATAGAAGCCTTAACTTAAGGATTTTTCATAAACTTCCTTACTTGTTCTTTCTTTCTCTCTCTAAATACTTCTTGTGAAAGTTCTCTCTAAGTGTGCTTAAGTCATCTTGAGTATTTGTGAAGATCTATAAGTATACGTGTACTGTTCAAGTTAATCAACCTCATTTAAATCAATATCCAGTCACGTGTTGAGGTAAGGGATACCATCTTTTTCATCTTCTATTATTCAAACGTACTATGGTAAGGGATTATCATTATTTGATTCTCGATAATAATATTGTTTCTTCCTTACTCATAAGACGTGCCTTTTATTTCCATGTATTAAATTGTGGGAATAACCTTACGGAGCGGATTGCCGCCTGTTGGTGAATAACCTTCCGTATTAATTTATTATTAATCTCTGAGAATAACCTTACGGAGCGGATTGCCGCCTGTTTGGTGAATAACTCTTTGTACTCAAATTCTATTAAATTGTGGGAATAACCTTACGGAGCGGATTGCCGCATGTTGGTGAATAACCCTTTGTATTAATTTTCTTCACCTTTTGTTAATCAAACCTGCTACGGTAAGGGATATTATTTTCTTTCATACTCCTAAATCGAAATTTATTATGGAACTATTGCTTCTATAATTCCTGAAAATATTATATGTTCCATAATAGTTGAACTTCATTATTTCAACTGAACCTTCCTATTTACGTGAACCTTTCTATTGAATTGTAACCGTTATTCTGAACTGTGGATCTTGAATATCATTTTTAAATTTCACTCCACATCCTGTTGACAATTTGGACATTATTTGAATCTGTACAAAGTAAACTTCCGATACTTATTGTTATCCTATTTCTTCTGTTCATCATTTATATCATTCTAATCATCCAAAAATCAAGTTGTTGTGAATATCTGTGGCCGGGGGCACATATGTGATATATTTGTTGAACAGATGATAGGTTAAAGGCGATATAATAGGTTAAAGGCGATACATCTGTTCGGTATTTTTTATGGCACGTGGTGAATGTTCTCTTTGGCCCGTAGTGCAAAGATGAACTGTTGTTTGGTATGATTATGACCAAAGGCTGAATCTGGTATAATCATGACCGTTGGTGTTATATTGAATGTCTTTGGCCCGTAGTGCAAAGATGAACTGTTGATCTGCATGATTATGATCAGGAACTGTGAATTTGTATTATCTTGACTAATGATATTTCAGATGATAAAAGTTGATGATGTTTTTCCTAAAAAGAGAACCGAGTGGACATTATAGTCTGCATTATTCTTCTAATAGATTACTCATTCCGCTGCTATTATTGATCTGAACGTTGTTTAAGAATTTAACTGCAGTTTTTGATATAAACCTTGTAGTCTATTGTATTCTATCAAGAACTCAACTGTTGAAGACTAATGATAATTTATTCATCATTATCTTAGTCATGATATTCTTTACTGGGCTATTTGAGCTCACCCTTTCTTTTGTTCCATTGTTTTTCAACAGGAGATAAAAACATAACAGGGTCTAGCCGGGGAATGGAGTGAGGGTCCGAGGAATAGTTATCATAGTCTTCACGTTTTGTAAAATAGTGTGGCAATAATAGTGAAGACTTAGTTGTGTATTATTATACACTGTATTGTTGTACGTTGTGCTTTGTTGTAATAATTTTGTTGTAGTATTTTGACGACTCAAGTTTGGGCTGTGTGGGCCCAGATTTGGGGGCGTCACACCCATGGTTGAAATACGTGAAGATCCGGATGAAGTATATGGGACTCGATTTGATGATGACAGCCTTGATGATCAAGAAATCGAATGAGGTGATGACCGGTAAGCTATTCATCAATTCTCGAGAAGTCTATGCCATGTTAGATATTGACTCGATCCACTCTTTTATCTCACCTATATGTACTCAACGTTTAAATTTGCCTATTGAAAACTTAAATCTTGTCTTATCAGTTGAAATCTCATTGGGAGAAATACCTATTACATTTACTATCTATAAATCTTGACTAGTTTAAATCAACAACCTCACATTACCTGTTGACCTTATTTCTTTGGAGATGCACGAATTTGATGTGATTTTAGGAATTGATTGGTTGACTACCCATCATGCTAAAATTGATTGTTTTCATAAGATTATTAGTTTTCATATTCCTAATCAACCTGTCATGCAAATTCAAGCAACTAAACCATTGAAATCTATAACTGTTATTTCTAGCCATAAAGCCATTCGTTTATTGAAAAACGGATGTCAAGCCTTTTTAGCTCATGTCACTGATTTGAACAAAAATACGTCAAACTTGAATGATATTCCCATTGTTAATGAGTTTCCTGACGTTTTTCCTGAAGAACTTCCTGGCTTATCCCCAAACCGAGAAATTGAATTCTGTATCGATCTTGAACCCGATACTAAACCCTTTTCCAAAGCTCAATACCAAATGGCTCCCATAGAACGCCAAGAGATGAAAGTTTGATTATTAGATATCGGTATCATTCGAGCGAGGAATGCGAGAAGAGTTTTCAAGAACTCAAGAGGAGACTTGTTTCAGCTCCTGTTCTGACCATTCCATCAGGATCAGGAGAATTCGTCATATATAGCGATGCTTCAGGCAAAGGTCTAGGTTGTGTCCTTATGCAACATGGAAATGTTATAGCTTATGCCTCTCGACAACTCAAAGATTATGAGAAAAATTATCCCACTCATGATCTAGAATTGGCAACAGTCGTTTTCACGTTGAAGATCTGGAGACACTACTTGTACGGAGAAAAAGTGGATATCTATACGGATCATAAAAGTCTCAAGTATTTCTTCACCCAGAAGGAACTCAACATGCGACAACGACGTTGGCTTGAGCTGTTGAAGGATTACGACCACACAATCCAGTATCACCCGGGAAAGGCGAACGTTGTAGCTGACGCTTTGAGCAGAAGATCTTATGCGAGTACAAGTGCACTGCTGACAACACAAAAGTGTATTTTGTACGACTTGCAAAAGATGGAGATACAGCTAAAAACATCAGGGACCCACTCGAAGATTGGTCACGTGCGAGTAGAACCGGCTTTAATGGATAAAATTAAAGCTGCTCAAGCTACCGATCCGGAACTGATGAACATGATGAAGAAAGTACAAGAAGGTGTCATCCCCGAAGCAAGAATCGACGAGACAGGAATACTTCGAGTTAACTCTCGACTCTGTGTTCCTAACGATCCTGATTTGAAGCATAAAATCATGATGGAGGCACACAACACGCCATTTGCAATCCACCCAGGAGGTACCAAGATGTATCGAGATCTTCGACATACATTTTGGTGGAACAATATGAAAAGAGAGATTGCAGAGTTTATCTCAAGGTGCCTAACTTGTCAACGTGTCAAGGCAGAACATCAAGTACCTAAAGGTCCATTGCAACCACTTGAAGTTCCCGAATGGAAGTGGGAACACATCAATATGGACTTCGTGACGGGTCTTCCAAAAGTTTCTCAAGGCTTAGATGCAATTTGGGTGATCGTAGATAGATTGACCAAATCTGCTCATTTCTTGCCTATACGAGAAAACTTTTCACTTGAACGACTTGCCGGTATGTACATAAATGAGATCGTGAGATTGCATGGCATGTCAGTTTCCATAGTTTCTGATCGAGATCCTAGATTTACTTCACGCTTTTGGATCAGTCTACAAAAAGCTATGGGCACTGAGCTACGATTCAGTTCTGCATACCATCCTCAAACGGACGGACAATCGAAAAGGACGATTCAGACCCTCGAAGATCTTTTGAGACTTTGTGTATTAGACTTCAAAGGAAGTTGGGATAAGTACTTGCCATTGGTGGAATTTTCTTACAACAACAGTTACCAAACAAGCATAGGCATGGCTCCATTTGAGGCTTTGTATGGAAGGAAGTGTCGCTCTCCAATATGTTGGAATGAGGTAGGAGAAGCAAAATCGTTGGGACCCGAGTTGGTACGATTGACGACCGAAAAGATCCAAATGATCCGACAACGAATACAGACAGCACAAGAACGACAAAAGAGTTATGCCGATCTTCATCGGAGAGATGAGAGATTCAACGTTGGAGATCATGTATTCTTACGTGTTTCTCCATGGAAAGGGGTAACGAGATTCGGAAAAAAAAGGAAAGCTTAACCCTCGATTTATTGGCCCATTTGAAATCCTCGATCGAGTAGGAACCGTAGCCTACAGACTAGCTTTACCACCAAGTATGTCTCGCATCCATAATGTTTTTCACATATCTATGTTACGTAAATATGTGAAGGACTCAAACCACGTCATTGAGTTAGAACCAGACGTTATAGCAGAAGATTTAACGTATGAGGAGGTACCTGTTAAGATCCTAGATAAGAAGGAGCAGATTCTACGCTCAAAGGTTATACCTCAAGTTAAGGTTTTATGGAGGAACCAAGATATTGAGGAAATGACCTGAGAGCTAGAATCCGAGATGAAATCTAAATATCCTTACCTCTTCGAAATGCCAGGTACGTCAATTTCGGGGACGAAATTTCATAAGGAGGGGAGGTTGTAAGACCCCGAATTTTATGAAATATAAAATTTAATTTTTCTTCATATATTTTTTTTTTTCATGAAACAGTAAGTGGTTAAACTGACGAATTTGAAAGTTAAGGATGTTATGTGCAAATTTTATTTTGTCAGACAATATTCGTTTTGTCGGGGAATATTCGTTTAGTCGGGGAATATTCGTGTCGTACGACGGCGCCGAAATAACAAATTATTTGTGGACCCCACAACGGAATGATTGTCGGATATAGAAAACGACAGAAGTAACCTTTTTAAATAAAAATAGTCAACGATGTTAACTGTTTAAATACTGGTGATAAAAGAATAGTAGTATACGGTAATTTATGGTATTTCAGTATAGCACACGGTATTCTACAGTAGCACACGGTATTGCACAGTGTCTCGTATTATTGGTCTGATAATTGACACCGTAACTGTTGCGCATCATTTCATCAATAATTGTCACTGCATAATATTTTATGTTATCAATTTAATAATTGTTATTACACAGTATTTTGCATTATTGATTCAATAATTATCATTACACTGTATTTTATATCATTGAGTCAATAATTGTTGCTGCACTGTTTTTAAAATTATTGAACCTAATAATTGTCACAGTAGCAAATATACTGTAATTTATATTATTAAATTAATAATAATCTGTAACGTGTTTATTACATTATTGTTGAATTATTGTTGTAGCATTATTTTATATATTGGACCCACAGGAAGAATAAATAAATAAAAAAAAATTTATTAATTTTACTATTTGAAATAGTAACGTGAATAGTAACATGTGGGCCCCTGTAGGACCCACTTGAAAAAATTTTTGCACAAAAATGTGCAGGAAGGAAAAGCAGCCAGCGGCTGCGTGCTGAAAATCTTCAGCACTGGCGTGCAGCACGCCAGTGCTCACCTACCACGCATAGTAAAATTTTTCTCCTATAAATAGCTTGCTCAGCTGAATAGAAAAATCACACCTAAAACATAAAATTTTTCTATAAGAATTTTATGAGTTTTCTCTAAGAATAGTAAGACTATTTTGAGAGTTTGAAAGCCAAAAGGAGTGCAGAAAATTTTCAAGTAAGTCTTTTATTAAAGAGTAGTAATTTCATAAATTCTTATTTTTCACGGTATTCACAAATCTTCCTTTAGAAGACTCTTCTTTAAGAAGATTCATTTTTAAAAGCTTTCTTTGGAAGATTTATTTTGGAATATTATTTTTAAAACTATTTAAAAGTAGTTATATTATACTACAAAAATTATGTTAAATATATATAATTTTGATAATTCATATTATACGAGTTATCATACACTTTGAAATTTATATGTGGTAATTACTAATTTTATTATAAAAATATAGGTTGATCAACCTCATTTAAATCAATATTCAGTCACGTGTTAAGGTAAGGAATACCATTCATTTCAAACTCTTAAATTTACTGTGGTAAGGAATATTATCTTCTTTCATATTCTAACTTACTACGGTAAGGGGTATCACTCTTTTCATCATCATAAATGGATATTATTTTCTCTCTTACTTGAAGGGATTATCATTCTTTGATTCTCGAAAATAATATCGTTTCTTTCTTGTGCCATTTATTTCCATGTATTAAATTGTGGGAATAACCTTACGGCGCGGTTTACCGCCTGTTGGTGAATAACCTTTTGTATTCATTCCTTATTAATCTTTGAGAATAACCTTACGGTGCGGATTATCGCCTGTTTGGTGAATAACTATTCGTATTCAAATTGATGGGAATAACCTTACGGCCCTGTTTGGTGAATAACTATTCGTATTCAAATTGATGGGAATAACCTTACGGCGCGGATTATCGCCTGTTTTGTGAATAACCCTTTTTATTTGTCTCGTGTGGAAATAATTTGTCTACACGAATTATCACATGACACTTTTATTCCATATTCGTAAGTGATATCATTTTCCGTTATACTCATAAGGGATACCATCTTTTTCATCTTCCATTATTCAAACTTACTATGGTAAGGGATATTAATTCCCTTCACCTTTTGTTAATCAAACCTGCTACGGTAAGGGATATTATTTTCTTTCATACACCTAAATCGAAACTTATTATGGAACTATTGTTTCTATAATTCCTGAAAATATTATATGTTCCATAATAGTTGAACTTTATTATTTCAACTGAACCTTCCTATTTTCTGAACATTTCTATTGAACTGTAATCGTTATTCTGAACTGTGGATCTTGAATATTATTTTTAAATTTCACTCCACATCATGTTGGCAATTTGGACATTATTTGAATCTGCACAAAGTAAACTTCCGATACTTCTTGTTTATCCTGTTATTCTGTTCATCATTTGTATCACTGTTATTTGTATTAATCATCAAGAATCAAGCTGTTGTGAATATCTGTGGCCGGGGGCACAGATGTGATATAATTGTTGAACAGATGATAGGTTAAAGGCGATATACTAGGTTAAAGGCGATACATCTGTTCGGTGTCTTTTATGGCACGTGGTTAATGTTCTCTTTGGCCCGTAGTGCAAAGATGAACTGTTGATTGATATGATTATGACCAAAGGCTGAATCTGGTATAATCATGACCGTTGGTGTTATATTGAATGTCTTTGGCCCGTAGTGCAAATATGAACTGTTGATCTACATGATTATGACCAGGAACTGTGAAGTTGTATTATTTTGACTAATGTTATTTCAGATGATAAAAGTTGATGATATTTTTACTAAAAAGAGAAGCGAGTGGACATTATAGTCTGCATTATTCTTCTAATAGATTGCTCATTCCGCTGCTATTATTGATCTGAACGTTGTTTAAGAATTTAACTGCAGTTTTTGATATAAACCTTGTAGTCTATTGTATTCTATCAAGAACTCAACTGTTGAAGGCTAATGATAAATTATTCGTCATTATCTTAGTCATGATATTTCTTACTGGGCTATTTGAGCTCACCCTTTCTTTTCGTTCCATTGTTTTTCAACAGGAGATGAGAACGTAACGGGGTCTAGCCGGGGAATGGAGTGAGAGTGCGGGGATAGCTATCATAGTCTTCACGTGTTATAAAATAGTGTGGCAATAATAATGAAGACTTAGTTGTGTTGTATTATCCACTGTATTGTTGTACGTTGTATTTCATTGTAATAATTTTGTTGTAGTCTTTTGACGACTCAAGTTTGGGCTGTGTGGGCCTAGATTTGGGGGCGTCACACAAGTACTTATCCCAACTTCCTTTGAAGTCTAATACACAAAGTCTCAAAAGATCTTCGAGGGTCTGGATCGTCCTTTCTGATTGTCCGTCCGTTTGAGGATGGTATGCAGAACTAAAACGTAGTTCAGTGCCCATAGCTTTTTGTAGACTGATCCAAAAGCGTGAAGTGAATCTAGGATCTCGATCAGAAACTATGGAAACTGGCATGCCATGCAATCTCACGATCTCATTTATGTACATACCGGCAAGACGTTCAAGTGAAAAGTTTTCTCGTATAGGCAAGAAATGAGCAGATTTGGTCAATCTATCTACGATCACCCAAATTGCATCTAAGCCTTGAGAAACTTTTGGAAGACCCGTCACGAAGTCCATATTGATGTGTTCCCACTTCCATTCGGGAACTTCAAGTGATTGTAATGGACCTTTAGGAACTTGATGTTCTGCCTTGACACGTTGACAAGTTAGGCACCTTGAGATAAACTCCGCAATCTCTCTTTTCATATTGTTCCACCAAAATGTATGTCGAAGATCTCGATACATCTTGGTATCTCCTGGGTGGATTGCAAACGGCGTGTTGTGTGCCTCCATCATGATTTTATGCTTTAATTCAGGATCGTTAGGAACACAGAGTCGAGAGTTGACTCGAAGTATTCCTTTCTCGTCGATTCTTGCTTCGGGAATGGCACCTTCTTGTACTTTCTTTATCATGTTTATCAGTTCCGGATCGGTAGCTTGAGCAGCTTTAATTTTATCGATTAAAGTTGGTTCTACTCGCACGTGAGCAATCTTCGAGCGGGTCCTTGGTGTCTTTAGCTCTATCTCCATCTTTTGCAAGTCGTACAAAATACACTTTTGTGTTGTCAGCAGTGCACTTGTACTTGCATAAGATTTTCTGTTCAAAGCGTCAGCTACAACGTTCGCCTTTCCCGGGTGATACTGGATTGTGTGGTTATAATCCTTTAACAGCTCAAGCCAACGTCGTTGTCGCATGTTGAGTTCCTTCTGGGTGAAGAAATACTTGAGACTTTTATGATCCGTATAGATATCCACTTTTTCTCCGTACAAGTAGTGTCTACAGATCTTCAACGCGAAAACGACTGCTGCCAACTCTAGATCATGAGTAGGATAATTTTTCTCATAATCTTTGAGTTGTCGAGAGGCGTAGGCTATAACCTTTCCATGTTGCATAAGGACACAGCCTAGACCTTTGCCAGAAGCATCGCTGTAGATAACAAATTCTCCTGATCCTGATGGTATGGTCAGAACAGGAGCTGAAACCAGTCTCTTCTTGAGTTCTTGGAAACTTTTCTCGCATTCCTCGCTCCATATGAATTTTGTGCTTTTCCGAGTAAGCTGCGTTAATGGAGTGTCGATTCGAGAAAATCCTTCTACGAATCTCCGATAATAACCAGCTAGACCCAGAAAACTTCGGACTTCGGTTACTGTTTTGGGTTGTTCCCAATTTAGTACCGTTTCAATCTTCGCAGGATCGACTGATATTCCTTGACTAGAAATCACATGCCCAAGAAACGCGACCTCCTCAAGCCAGAACTCACATTTCTTCAACGTGGCATATAATTTGTTTTCACGGAGCTTTTGTAGTATCAATCTCAGGTGTTGTTCATGATCTTCGCGACTCTTGGAGTATATGAGGATGTCATCAATAAAGACAACCACAAAATGATCCAAATGTTCCTTGAATATCCGGTTCATCATGTCCATGAAAGCTGCAGGAGCATTAGTTAGTCCAAAAGGCATGACTAAGAACTCATAATGCCCATAACGAGTTCTGAAAGCAGTCTTTGGAATGTCCTCAGCTTTAACCTTTAACTGATGATATCCAGAACGGAGATCAATCTTTGAGAAATGTTGAGCGCCTTGCAATTGATCAAACATGTCATCAATCCGAGGTAAGGGTACCTGTTCTTGATGGTGACATGGTTCAATTCTCGGTAGTCAATGCACAATCTCATACTCCCGTCTTTCTTCTTCACAAATAGAACAGGAGCACCCCAAGGTGATGCACTCGGACGAATGAAACCGGTATCCAACAATTCCTGTAGTTGGACTTTTAACTCTTGAAGTTCAATGGGAGCCATTCGGTAGGGAGCTTTGGAAATGGGCTTGGCACCGGGTTCAAGATCAATATAAAAATCAATTTCACGGTTTGGGGGTAAGCCAGGAAGTTCTTCAGGAAAAACGTCAGGAAACTCATTAACAATGGGAATATCATTCAAGTTTGACGTATTTTTGTTCAAATCAGTGACATGAGCTAAAAAGGCTTGACATCCGTTTTTCAATAAACGAATGGCTTTATGGCTAGAAATAACAGTTATAGATTTCAATGATTTAGTTGCTTGAATTTGCATGACAGGTTGATTAGGAATATGAAAACTAATAATCTTATGAAAACAATCAATTTTAGCATGATCGGTAGTCAACCAATCAATTCCTAAAATCACATCAAATTCACGCATCTCCAAAGAAATAAGGTCAACAGGTAATGTGAGGTTGTTGATTTGAACTAGGCAAGATTTATAGATAGTAAATGTAATGGGTATTTCTCCCAATGAGGTTTCAACTGATAAGACAAGATTTAAGTTTTCAATAGTCAAATTTAAACGTTGAGTACATATAGGTGAGATAAAAGAGTGGATAGAGCCAGTATTTAATATGGCATAGACTTCACGAGAATTTATGAATAGCTTACCGGTTATCACCTCATTCGGTTTCTTGACTATTATCGTCAAATCGAATCCCGAATACTTCATTCGGATCTTCACGTATTTCAACCATGGGAATACCACTGAATAATTTTCTAGCAAACTGTTTCTCAGATTCATCAACTTCATCAGTAGTAAGGTACCAATGATTTCCATTAAAATAGTATTTTCGATAGACTGCAGTTTCCACGATAGTGACTAACTTAACCTGAATTCCTCTAAATTGTAACGCCCAAAAGTATAGAAACATCATTTTTAAATAATCTTGAAAATCATAGATGGAACACCATAAATCCCAAAGACTAATATGAAAAGTCCATATATTCTGATCCTTTGTTATAGAGCATAACCAGGTGATATCACTCTCCCAATTAGTGAGTAAATTAAAGGCAATAATTTCCGCAAGTTCGTTACTTCCTTTAATTGCTTCTAAGAATGGATCTGGAACGACTGTAGCAGAGCTTTCACCTTCATCCTTACTGGATAGAACACGCATAATTTTTGCCTTAGGCAAATGATTCAACTCTGAGTTTGTAAGAAGATTATTCGTCGCCTCTTGTTTTGCAGCTACATTTGTTTCGGTAATTTCATAGTTAACCTCCTGATTTCCAGATGCCATAATTAACTGTGGTCACAAAATAAATGTTAGTTCAAATAAACTGACTCATCACTTCATGTTCCTACATTCAAATCGACTCATTAGATAATAAAATCTATTTTAGGTAGGACACACTAGTGACTGATTCTATTCGTCTCTCCCCTCCTAGTTCTACCCCAGATCTCCATTAAAGACCATATTCCTAAGCTCTGATGTCAACTGTGACGCCCCCAAATCTGGGCCCACACAGCCCAAACTTGAGTCGTCAAAAGACTACAACAAAATTATTACAACAAAGCACAACGTACAACAATACAGTGTATAATAATACACAACTAAGTCTTCACTATTATTGCCACACTATTTTACAAAATGTGAAGACTGTGATAACTATTCCTCGGACCCTCACTCCATTCCCCGGCTAGACCCTGTTATGTTTTCATCTCCTGTTGAAAAACAATGGAACAAAAGAAAGGGTGAGCTCAAATAGCCCAGTAAGAAATATCATGACTAAGATAATGACGAATAAATTATCATTAGCCTTCAACAGTTGAGTTCTTGATAGAATACAATAGAATACAAGGTTTATATCAAAAACTGCAGTTAAATTCTTAAACAATGTTCAGATCAATAATAGCAGCGGAATGAGCAATCTATTAGAAGAATAATGCAGACTATAATGTCCACTCGCTTCTCTTTTTCGTAAAAACATCATCAACTTTTATCATCTGAAATACCATTAGTCATGATAATATAAATTCACAGTTCCTGATCATAATCATGCACATCAACAGTTCATCTTTGCACTACGGGCCAAAGATATTCAATATAGCACCAACGGTCATGATTATACCAGATTCAGCCTTTGGTCATAATCATACCAATCAACAGTTCATCTTTGCACTACGGGCCAAAGAGAACATTCACCACGTGCCATAAAAGACACCGAACAGATGTATCGCCTTTAACCTATTATATCGCCTTTAACCTATCATCTGTTCAACAAATATATCACATCTGTGCCCCCGGCCACAGATATTCACAACAGCTTGATTTTTGGATGATTAGAATGATATAAATGATGAACAGAAGAAATAGGATAACAATAAGTATCGGAAGTTTACTTTGTACAGATTCAAATAATGTCCAAATTGTCAACATGATGTGGAGTGAAATTTAAAAATGATATTCAAGATCCACAGTTCAGAATAACGGTTACAATTCAATAGAAAGGTTCACGTAAATAGGAAAGTTCAGTTGAAATAATGAAGTTCAACTATTATGGAACATATAATATTTTCAGGAATTATAGAAGCAATAGTTCCATAATAAATTTCGATTTAGGAGTATGAAAGAAAATAATATCCCTTACCGTAGCAGGTTTGATTAACAAAAGGTGAAGGAAATTAATACAAAGGGTTATTCACCAACAGGCGGCAATCCGCTCCGTAAGGTTATTCCCACAATTTAATAGAATTTGAGTACAAAGAGTTATTCACCAAACAGGCGATAATACGCGCCGTAAGGTTATTCCCATCAATTTGAATACGAAGAGTTATTCACCAAACAGGCGATAATCCGCACCGTAAGGTTATTCTCAAAGATTAATAAGGAATGAATACAAAAGGTTATTCACCAACAGGCGGCAATCCGCTCCGTAAGGTTATTCCCACAATTTAATACATGGAAATAAAAGGCACGTCTTATGAATAAGGAAGAAACAATATTATTATCGAGAATCAAATAATGATAATCCCTTACCATAGTACGTTTGAATAATGGAAGATGAAAAAGATGGTATCCCTTACCTCAACACGTGACTGGATATTGATTTAAATGAGGTTGATTAACTTGAACAGTACACGTATACTTATAGATCTTCACAAATACTCAAGATGACTTAAGCACACTTAGAGAGAACTTTCACAAGAAGTATTTAGAGAGAGAAAGAAAGAACAAGTAAGGAAATTTATGAAAAATCCTTAAGTTAATGCTTCTATTTATAGCCAAAAATCTTATCATTCATTTAATCTAAACCATTCATTTAAAGATCATCTTTTAATCTACACCATCCATTTCAAATATTATATTATCTTTAATCTACACCATTCATTTCATATCACCTAATAATCACCTAACTTTATATTATAAACAAATCAATTTAATTATTCAACAATAATTCACACTTTAATCTACACCATTCATTTCATATCACCTAATAATCACCTAACTTTATATTATAAACAAATCAATTCAATTATTCAACAATAATTCACACTTTAATTTACACCATTCATTTCATATCACCTAATAATCACCTAACTTTATATTATAAACAAATAACTTTATCAATTCAATTATTATGACTAATTGTTATAAATACAGTATAGTTAGCTCTTAGATATCAAGTCAATAAATTAATGAAATACAACTGTTTAAATAACATCATAATAGAGATAACAATAATGTAAAATAAAGCATACGTTACTGTGTAATGACAATTATTGATTCAATAATGTGAATTACTGTGCATATGTTACTGTGACAATTATTAGGTTCAATAATTTTAAAAACAGTGCAACAACAATTATTGACTCAATGATATAAAATACAGTGTAATGACAATTATTAAATCAATAATGCAAAATACTGTGTAACAACAATTATTGAATTGATAATATAAAATATTATGCAGTGACAATTATCGATGAAATGATGCGTAACAGTTACGGTGTCAATTATCAGACCAATAATATGAGACACTATGCAATACCGTGTGTTACTGTAGAGTACCGTGTGCTACAGAAAATACCATAAACTACCGTATGCTACTATTCTTTTATCACCGGTATTTTAACAGTTCCGTTGACTATTTTTATTTAAAAAGGTTATTTCTGTCGTTTTCTATATCCGACAAATATTCCGTTGTGGGGTCCACCAATAATTTGTTATTTCGGCGCCGTCGGACCAAACGAATATTCTCCGACCAAACGAATATTCCCCGACAAAGCGAATATTGTCCGACAAAATAAAATTTGCACATAACATCCTTAACTTTTAACTTTATCGATTTAACCACTTACTGTTTCAAAAAAATATATATATGAAGAAAAATTAAATTTTGTATTTCATAAAATTCGGGGTCTTACAAGTAATCTATTAGAAGAATAATGCAGACTATAATGTCCGCTCGGTTCTCTTTTTAGGAAAAACATCATCAACTTTTATCATCTTAAATATCATTAGTCAAGATAATACAAATTCACAGTTCCTGATCATAATCATGCAGATCAACAGTTCATCTTTGCACTACGGGCCAAAGACATTCAATATAACACCAACGGTCATGATTATACCAGATTCAGCCTTTGGTCATAATCATACCAAACAACAGTTCATCTTTGCACTACGGGCCAAAGAGAACATTCACCACGTGCCATAAAAGACACCGAACAGATGTATCGCCTTTAACCTATTATATCGCCTTTAACCTATCATATGTTCAACAAATATATCACATCTGTGCCCCCGGCCACAGATATTCACAACAGCTTGATTTTTGGATGATTAGAATGATATAAATGATGAACAGAAGAAATAGGATAACAATAAGTATCGGAAGTTTACTTTGTACAGATTCAAATAATGTCCAAATTGTCAACATGATGTGGAGTGAAATTTAAAAATGATATTCAAGATCCACAGTTCAGAATAACGGTTACAATTCAATAGAAAGGTTCACGTAAATAGGAAAGTTCAGTTGAAATAATGAAGTTCAACTATTATGGAACATATAATATTTTCAGGAATTATAGAAGCAATAGTTCCATAATAAATTTCGATTTAGGAGTATGAAAGAAAATAATATCCCTTACCGTAGCAGGTTTGATTAACAAAAGGTGAAGGAAATTAATACAAAGGGTTATTCACCAACATGCGGCAATCCGCTCCGTAAGGTTATTCCCACAATTTAATAGAATTTGAGTACAAAGAGTTATTCACCAAACAGGCGGCAATCCGCTCCGTAAGGTTATTCTCAGAGATTAATAATGAATGAATACGAAAGGTTATTCACCAACAGGCGGCAATCCGCTCCGTAAGGTTATTCCCACAATTTAATACATGGAAATAAAAGGCACGTCTTATGAGTAAGGAAGAAACAATATTATTATCGAGAATCAAATAATGATAATCCCTTACCATAGTACGTTTGAATAATGGAAGATGAAAAAGATGGTATCCCTTACCTCAACACGTGACTGGATATTGATTTAAATGAGGTTGATTAACTTGAACAGTACACGTATACTTATAGATCTTCACAAATACTCAAGATGACTTAAGCACACTTAGAGAGAACTTTCACAAGAAGTATTTAGAGAGAGAAAGAAAGAACAAGTAAGGAAATTTATGAAAAATCCTTAAGTTAATGCTTCTATTTATAGCCAAAAATCTTATCATTCATTTAATCTAAACCATTCATTTAAAAATCATCTTTTAATCTACACCATCCATTTCAAATATTATATTATCTTTAATCTACACCATTCATTTCATATCACCTAATAATCACCTAACTTTATATTATAAACAAATCAATTTAATTATTCAACAATAATTCACACTTTAATCTACACCATTCATTTCATATCACCTAATAATCACCTAACTTTATATTATAAACAAATCAATTCAATTATTCAACAATAATTCACACTTTAATCTACACCATTCATTTCATATCACCTAATAATCACCTAACTTTATATTATAAACAAATAACTTTATCAATTCAATTATTATGACTAATTGTTATAAATACAGTATAGTTAGCTCTTAGATATCAAGTCAATAAATTAATGAAATACAACTGTTTAAATAACATCATAATAGAGATAACAATAATGTAAAATAAAGCATACGTTACTGTGTAATGACAATTATTGATTCAATAATGTGAATTACTGTGCATATGTTACTGTGACAATTATTAGGTTCAATAATTTTAAAAACAGTGCAACAACAATTATTGACTCAATGATATAAAATACAGTGTAATGACAATTATTAAATCAATAATGCAAAATACTGTGTAACAACAATTATTGAATTGATAATATAAAATATTATGCAGTGACAATTATCGATGAAATGATGCGTAACAGTTACGGTGTCAATTATCAGACCAATAATATGAGACACTATGCAATACCGTGTGTTACTGTAGAGTACCGTGTGCTACAGAAAATACCATAAACTACCGTATGCTACTATTCTTTTATCACCGGTATTTTAACAGTTCCGTTGACTATTTTTATTTAAAAAGGTTATTTCTGTCGTTTTCTATATCCGACAAATATTCCGTTGTGGGGTCCACCAATAATTTGTTATTTCGGCGCCGTCGGACCAAACGAATATTCCCCGACCAAACGAATATTCCCCGACAAAGCGAATATTGTCCGACAAAATAAAATTTGCACATAGCATCCTTAACTTTCAATTTTGTTAATTTAACCACTTACTGTTTCAAAAAAAATATATATGAAGAAAAATTAAATTTTGTATTTCATAAAATTCGGGGTCTTACATTATTGTTGTCTAGGATTATTAGTTTCATGCGAGGATA
The DNA here is from genome assembly GCA_947179155.2 of Hedera helix. Classification (NCBI taxonomy): domain Eukaryota; kingdom Viridiplantae; phylum Streptophyta; class Magnoliopsida; order Apiales; family Araliaceae; genus Hedera; species Hedera helix. The sequence goes on from OX359268.1 coordinate 38,261,604, forward strand.
TAAATATATATTGATTGATTGATCTAATTAATTGTAAAGGTGAGAATGAACTGAATAACTGAATATTTTAATTTATTGATTAATTTTATTAATTTATTTTTGTTTATTTAGTTACTTATAGTTAATTAAAAAAATCCTCCTATTTATTTATTTATTGTTATTTAGAATAGAAAATATAAAAATTTATTGAAGTAATATCACTATCTGTGGGTTCGACCCTTGCTTGCTATTATACTGATTTTGTGATTAAAAATAAAGATTAATTTTAGAATGTTAACGATAGCTTCCAAAAATTTAAGTTGTATTTAATACTTGAGATAATATTAGAAAATAAATAATTAATGCTTACTTAAAAAATTTAAACGATAAATATTAAAGAATAAAAATATTTTTCTAAAATAACATTTAAAAAGGGATAGAGAGAGTAATATTGGCGGTTATATTGTTGAAAAGATGGGCCTGACCCAGTCCCAATATTGGAAATGATCACTGCGCAACTTGGCTGGACAACCCACCCCCGTATGGGATCCAGTCCAGTCAAAAACAGTAGGCCACGGTTGTATATTTGTGTCTGTCTGTATATACATCAAATCTAAGAACTAATACTATTATGTTTTGATACCGGTGACTACAAATGCTAACGGGAAGTTTATTAGTGTTAACGTTCACTTTTACACCTGACAAAATTATCGAAATAGCAAGTCAAAAAGTATTGTAATATATGTTAAAAACATAAATTATATCATGATGAAATCTAATCCATAAAATATAAGTATAGAAATTTTACGTAAAAATCAAATTGTGAAGAAATTACGGAGCAACTCAAAAATTTACTAAAAAGATATTGAAAGTATTACAACATACTCTCAGAGAAAATATTCATCTATACACAAACTGATGTATACCGATATATGTTGATATATAAAGATTTGTAACGAGATACAACAATATTTCTCAATACACATGGTGTACATCACTACTCTTCGATATTTATCGATGTGTATTGATGGTACTTGTTGTTCAACGCTGTATATCAATATAACTATATGCATATTGGTGTGTGCCGGCGCGTAGTTAAGATGGAGTATTCCGGGCTAATATTTTGTGTATGGGAGAAGATGATAATCAATTCTCTCTCTCATTCCTTATTTCTTCTGATAATCATAATAATTTCTTATTTGTTCGCAGGGACGGAGCCACGTTATCTGTTAGGGGTGTCATGGCACCCCTTGGATTTTTAAAATTCTCAAAATTACATGTTTTACAAATTACAATTAATGTCATAATGACTCATACAAAATTCAGTCCAGTCCAAGAATATCATCAAAACTAGGTTTCGATTTAAGATGGAGAATGATTTTTTCACCGATTCTTTGATTTTATACATTGAAAGAAAAATTGCTGCGAAATTTAGTATAAAATCAATTATAGACGAATTTCGAGATTTAAAAAAATATCGGATTCTATTTTGATATATGATTGAGTTGCAATGTAAGCATGAAATGTTTATTTTGTTTTCTCTTTTGCCTATATTTTGTCAAAGAGATAAGGATGAATAGAAAATATGATGATTTTTTTTAAAGATTTTTTTGTAGTCTGTTAATATATTTTTTATACCACAGGTATACCATGACACCCCTGAGTTGTCAACATGGCTCTGACCCTGATTGTTCATCTCTTTTGTGGTATTGCATGTTCGCCTTTCTCTCTTTGCAGGCACAACAATTTATAGCAATGATATTAGTCTTAGGCGATGAAATAAAAGTGTCATAGATATTATTTTTTTTTCATCAACACATATATTAAGTTGACTATGACTTTATCTACTCACTAACATCAGATATTAAAATGTGAGCTATCACTCAGAATATTTGCACCCCCCAACAATTAGTCTTGAAACGCCAAGATCGATCTTCCCCAATAGATATGATCACTCACATACATATATGCATACATTCAGGGGATTCCTGAGTTGGATATATCATTAAGCAAGTGCTTTAATTTCCTCCTCCCACCAAGGCGTAGCTCCTCCACCTTTCTTCTGCATGCATGCGCCGGCCTTGGATACGTACATTGGTTTAAATTTCCCCTAATTAGCCGAAGCTTGCTCCTGAAAGGTAGGTAGATATACTCTTATTATTAAGAAAAGCTCATACTATTAGGGGAGGGTTAACTAGTTAGTGCTCATGACCACTAGACCACCTAGCTAGCTAGCTAGCTACTTACTTGTTTATAGTAAATTAATATGAGTGGCAAACTGCATGCCACTTGAAGAAGATTTTTTCCATTTGTATTAATTAATTCTAGAAGATTGTTCCAAGGTTTCGATCAGAATATATATATGGATTTTCTTAGAATATGTCATAAGGCATATTCGTCAAAAATAATGTATAATAATATTTATTTATATATTTATATTGAATTTAATACATAAAAAAATAATATTTTAATAGACCTCGTGTATTGAATTTCGTACAAATATATAAATAAATAAAATTTATTTTTATTTTTTGCGCTTAATATGTGTCCTAAAGACGCATGCTAAGAAGACCCTATATATATAGCTATATAGATATTCAGTCATAAACTTTCACACATTATTTAGCAAAAAAATAAAAAATAAAAAATTAACATATTCTCGCTCTTCGGAAGGAGGAAATTAGTATATATATATATATATCACTCTCGATCATTATATGGTCCTTCAATTCCTGCATTATCAAGGGCCAATAGATAAATAGATAACAATCAAACAAACACTGACAATTAATTTTCATATTTTTTTGATAATTAATTTAATACTGCTATTTGAAGCCAAAAAACACGTACAATTCCATCACCAAAGAATAAGATTGCCCACATCTGAAAATTAATGAAACCTCAATTATTGTGCTTAGGTGATCCAAGTTAATATATATGTAGGCAGCAGATAGATTACGTACCTTCAATTTATGCACAACTTCATCCTCACTTCCCCCACTGCATGCTCACCACAATCCTTCCTTATTAGAAGAACATATATATGCTAATTAATTAATGCTCATCACTATTGCCTGCATTATACTGGCATTTTTTTTTCTTCTATATTTTGAACTGCTAATTGCAATTCCACTAGGGCATGCATCAAATATTTTATAAACGACATAATAGAATAGAAAGTAATGTACACTGCTAATTAAGAACGAACATACATGCATATGCACAAGCCCCAAATATTTCAGCAATAATGTGATGAGCAGGTTTCCATCCCCATATATATGCTAATTAATTAATGCTCATCACTATTGCCTGCATTATACTGGCATTTTTTTTTCTTCTATATTTTGAACTGCTAATTGCAATTCCACTAGGGCATGCATCAAATATTTTATAAACGACATAATAGAATAGAAAGTAATGTACACTGCTAATTAAGAACGAACATACATGCATATGCACAAGCCCCAAATATTTCAGCAATAATGTGATGAGCAGGTTTCCATCCCCAAATCTTTCAGGAATGTCAAATTATTCATTCAATATAATTACCTTAAATAAAAACGTTCAACTATTTCCTCATTAATAGAAGTACCTAGCTAGTAGTCAAACTTCTGAATGTCACACAGTGGCGGATTTACATGGAGGGCAATATTTTGGACAACATAGGCAACTGCCTATGCTGATATTTTGGGGTTTTTTTTTATAGGGGTAAACTTAGGGGCAGATTTTTAAAAGACTTTAATAATGAATTTTTTCCTTCATGTTTTTTATAACAAATTTAGATATGGGGTCAGGGTTTTGTATATAAGAACGGAGGTAAGACAAATTTATTAGGCGATGTGGTGCATCAGGTGTGGAACTGAAGGTGTGTTTCATCTTAGTTCATATGCATACAGTTTCTTCCTCGTCTTTGATAACCTTTTCCAGATTTTGTATGTTTGCTTTGAGGGAGAGGCGAGTTCATGTAACCCAGGAAGACTTTGAGATGGTCGTGGCCAAGGTAATGACGAAGGACACGGAGAAAAGCATGTCTTTACGAAAGCTGTGGAAGTAATTGGGATTCCTTCAAGAGGTAAGACTTTCAACTGGCTCGTAGTTTCTTGAGGAGATGGATAGAGATAACTGAGAAAATCATGTCGTTCGGAGGCTCTGGAAACTTTTGAAATGATTGCTTCTTTTGTATCACTTGAGATTAAGATTGAACATAACCTATTTACCATTTCTTCTCGGTACGAGGTTTGTATTCAACTCTTCATACATTTTGTATTGAACTTTTCATACATTTCGAAATTCTTATAATGTCTGATATATTTGCCGAAAAATATGTTCCTCCATATTTTAGCTTGAAATGTGGCTTTTAACATTAAACAATGAATACCTTCGTACAATTATTAGTTTTCAAGTTGGTAAATGTGGCTTTTAACAATGAACAAGTCCTATTGAATGTATAATTTGTGTCTGCCTATGGGGCGGTCGGTTTTTATTAGGTCTAGCTAAGTAAAAATTTGGTCAAATTTCTAGATCCGCCCTGCACATACGAACACCGAAAACCTATTAAATTTTTTAGAAACCCAGCTTCTTGGAATTAATATACACTTTTCATAGAAATTCTAAGCTATGCAAAAGAAATCAAACAATAACTAACAAAAAGAAAAATATGAATTAATTAAAGCTAAGGGTTAACCAAAAAGTCTAGTTTCTAACAATTAACTAGACCAGCGCAGCAATTAGGGCAACAAGTGACACAATTGAAAATATTGACTTCAAAACAAAATAGAAATAATTAATTAGAACAAAATTACAACACTACTATATATTTTTAATCAGTCTACTTCTACAATCAAACCAATCCAACCACATGATCAATGTTCCTTGAGTACTAAACATCATATAACACGAAATTGTAAATTTTCTTGACAACCAAGGTCCTAAATAACATAATTTTAGGGTTTAAGAGGGAAAACTTACAGAAGTGATTAATGCATGCTCTTCGTTCGTGGTTCTTATGAGAAACTAATGTGAATTTATTTGATTTTAAATAGTGTACTAGTTAATATTATAAACTACTTATATTACCTACTAAATTTAAATATGTTATTCTAAAAATTAAAATTACACCACAATTTAAAATTTAAAATTTTATAAATTGACCATAATCACATAAAAATTTCTGTGAAACATTATACGAGCGAGTTTTAACTCGCATGTTATCATACGCTCATATAATGGAGTGATTATGGTTTCATTCTGGAATCATTAGCTGCATTAATATTACCTTATCAAGGCTCTCTATATTTGCTAGCTGTCGTAGTAATATATACTTATATATATCGTATGAGACTTTATTTTTTTTCTCCTTTTTGAACAAACACCCAAAAGTCCAAAAATGTCGATTTTTATTGTCACATGTTTTCGATTGTTTTAAGAGGGGAAAAAAATATAAGAAATATATAAGCCGAAATTATTATTTGCATCATGAGGAAAAGGTATTCACTGAAATTCTATCAAAAATATTATATAATGAAAGAGGTAAAATAAACGAAAATTGAAAAATAATATATAAGTTGACAAATCTCAAGACGAAATTAAATTGCGAGGTGGAACTCTAAGTGATACTCCTTCCATTCCTAATTATCTGTATTTTAGAGCTATTCCTTTTGTTTCCTTTTGTTTGACGTTTTTAAATTTTTAGGAGAAAATAATGACTATTTTCTCAAATTATCCCAGTAAAATAGTTCACATTCATTCTCTTTCCTATTTTTATGACCGACTTCAATACAAGTTCTTATTCTTTAAAAATACTCCAGGTATTATAAAATAATTCACATTCATTCCCTCTCCTATTTTTAATATTTGATAGACTAGAATATATAAAGGTGTTATTGATATTTTGGGCCAATTATAACCCATTAGTTAGAGTATTAATTAGATTTCCTAATTCTTGTGCATTACCTTTTTTTTTTATCAAACAGTCTAATCTACTGAAATATATTAAAATTGTTACAATCAATAAAAATATTACAATATAAATAATTAAAATAGTAATCATTTCAAACATAATAAGAGATACTCAAGAAAAATGGCTAAATCGTAATAACAGTTAGTAGACACCAGATATACTTCTAAAAAATAATCATAATCTAAAAATAATAACAAAATATACAAATATGAGCAATTCTTCAATACAGGTAAAGGAATAACTAGCATAACGCCACACTCAAATCTAAAAAATATATCTTCAACTATTCTCCCACCAAAAAAATTCTTCCAAATGAAAAAAAAAATCTCCCTATTGGAGAAAGCAAAACCTCCCAAGAGATGATTGTGAATCCTTTCACTAAGAAAAAGAAATCAGTCATACCATCGAAAAAACAAGTCTCACAGAAGGAGAAAAATAAACCCCACGAGAATGAAAAAATTATTAAAGTACAAGAATAGAGATCTAGAGGAGATGAAGAAGAAAAATATGGGATTCGAATTAATTCATAATAGACGGATTAAGATAAAATAATAATATATAACTCTCTTCTTGATTCATGAATCCACATATATCGAAATTTAAGAATTGTAAGTTTCTTAGGCACTCCAAAAGTTGGAGTTAAGAAAATCTTAACCCACATTTGAATTAAATGGTTAAGATAAAGCCACCAAATATAATATCAAAATTTTAACTAAAATAATTTTCAACTCAACCAATACATTCTCTCCTCCATAATCTCCCTAATCTTTTGACTTCTCTTTGTTTCATCTCTCCTCCATCATCTCCTAATTCTCTAATTTCTCTTTTTTTCCAGTGAACCACCGTTCACCAATCCACCACCAAAAATCACTTTCTCCCATTTTGATTACTACAATCACCACGGGTCCATAATTCACCTCCACTGATCATCACCATCATTGCCGCCACCAGTTTTTACATCCTTCTTCACTTTACACCCAATAAAGGACATTTTATGTATTCACCATCATAAATTAATATATTACAGATTAATGTTTGCACAAAATTAGAGACGGATAATTTACAATTTAATCATAATGAGGGTTTTATCTATTAATTGAAAATCATTGTTTGCACCCAATCGAAGAGGAAGAACCATTTAAACAATTCCTGTTCAAATGGTGTAACTCTATTTTATTTTCCCCCTCAATTAATTATGCAAGTATTGCTCTTCATTTGATTTTTCTTTCTTTCTATAATTTTTCAATGCTACTAAGTTTTCAATAATAAACTTGCAATACTGAAGGTGGAGGTTAGTGATTTTAATTGTAATGTTGATGGGGGAATTTTTAGCGGACCATAAAATGGCAGTTGTTAATAGTAGTATTAGTGGTTTTGATCATTTTTAATCACTCATGGGTTATTTGGTACGGAAGAATTGAGGGCGGAACAGAATCATTCCGACCAACAAGCCATTTATGACGTTTGGTATATTAAGTTTGGTCAGAATGACTATTATAATGAAATTATGTTATTTTTATATATTAGAATCGCGATTCCAAAGAGTAAAATAATGAAAAAAAATGTTAAAATACCATCACTCATATATATATTTGTATTATATTATAATATATAATAGAATAATATATGCTATATATTATATTATATATTAAATATATATATTATTATAAGTTATAATATGATATATATTTAATATATAATATAATATATATCATATTATATTTTTTAAAATGTATTATATTTGGTTTATATTATATTATAATTATATAATATTATTATATTATATATTAATATAGTATTATAATATTAATATGTATTATATTTATTTTGGATTGTTATATATATATATATATATATATATATATATATATATATATAGTTAATTAGTGAGTTAGTTAGGGATATTTTGGTCATTATATTCTATTTCATTCCATTTCGATATAACTTTTAGCTAATATATCAAATGCGTGAATAAAATGTTCGATTTCGATTTTATTATGATTTAATTGTGATTCCAACTATTATTTCATTCTGTCCAAAATAATTTCATTCATCCAAACAGTTCGTAAGAGATCCAAAAATTTAGGGGATAATTCAATACCGAGAAGAGAGAGAAACTGATTTTGGTAGATGAGTTGAAAATATATTATTAAAATTTAAATGTTGTATTATTTGGCTTTATCTTAACTATTTAATTTAAACAAAAGGTTGAGATTTTGAAATTTTCAAATTTTGAAGTACTCTAAGAACTTAAAAAGAATCGAATCCGACATTTAATATCGACATATAAGTTTATATCATATATATAGCATAACTTCAAAAAAATTAAAAGTTTACAATTTTTTATGAACTCTCAATATCCGTCATAAATAAAAATTATATACCGTCCAAGTCTTTCACCATCCACGTCCCCTCTTGTTATGTCAATTTTTAGTTATGCTTTTACTTGAAAAGAGCAAGACAGGCTCGACATCATCCGCAATTTTTTGTGGTTAATTTTAAGTGATTTTTTCTCACATCTACATTTCGTAAAAATGTGCAAAGATCAAGAAGCCTGGGTAAATGATGTACAGAATTTCTTGATACACACGCACACACATATATATATATAGAGTCTAGCTCTTTAACGAACTGGTTCGTTAACGAACCTACTATAACGATAATTTTGTCCGTTGTAATAGTATAGAAAGTCAACGTAATTTAAAGATGCCGGCTTTCTATGATTTAGCAATGGACGAACCGTTACTATAACCGGTTCGTTTTTTTGAATTCGTTGGAGAAATTTTATATATATATATATACACACACACACACACTTATAAAATATAAAAAATAAAACTTCCAAGTTGATAGCATTTATCGGTTTTCTAGCTTCTCCTAATAATTTTTAAAACACTGATAATAAATAAATGAGTTTAATGACATACGAACAAAAACTATCTTTAATTCTATGTTATATAATAATTTCAAAAACTACAAGATAAAGTATATAACCGATGTGAAAATAGTAAAGAGAAGTAATTAATTACCGGTTAAAAAGATAATTGGAGGTTTTCATTTATTAAGCTAAAAAAAGGCCCTATTAAATTTAAGTAATTTGATTTGTATAATAAGAAAATAAGATCTGTTTTTCTACTTTAGAATATTAATTAATAGTTGGCAGTCAATTTTATGAAACGTTAATTGGAAGTATCATAGCAATGAGCGTAGACTAGGCAATAAAGTTTTCATAAGTTTAGGCGCCTGGTTCAAACTCCACCTTGCCAATGCCGACAGCCGCTATTTTGGTTTCCACACACACAGTTGTTATTAGTAGGTATGGAAAAAATAAGTATATGGCATTGACTCGATCGCCTTGCAAATAATACTGTTTATACCTTAATGTTACGTTGACAGTGACGAAAATAGAAAAAAAAAAACAGTGGGATCAAAATTATTATATAATTATTAATAATTTAGTGGGGTTGTTTATTTTATTTTTTTGTGTTGTATATTACATGTAATCTCTCTATTCTAAGATTATATATATATATATTTTTCTTTAAATCATTTTAAAATTAGACATATATGTTATTATTTGGTTTATTTTCACAATTAGAAATCTATTTTACTATTTAGTTTGTTCTAAAATTAGAGAAATATATTTAAACATTAAAATCACATGAAATTTTTATGATATCATTTATATACTATGTAGAGCAAGTATTGCCATTTCACTACTACTACTGTACTACATTTCTAACAAACATTATAAATATGTTTGAATTTTTTTCCTCTTAAAAATCGTCGTTTTAAAAATGAATGTGTAACTTTATAAATGAGAAACATTTGAATACAATGAAATATAATTAATAGCAACATTTTATATACTTCCTTTTGACCACAAATTTGTTTATAAATATTTAATTCTTTAAATACTTCAAAACTCAAGAGTAATATAAATGAAATTAATATATAATTTAAGAAGATTAAAAAAAATTGTAATATAATGGAGGTAAGAGTGATATAGAATTGAGAAAGTCATATAATGTAAATTTGACCTCATATATTAGAAAATTTATAAATTTTACATATAATATCTAAAATTTTCCAAAATTATATTTAAAAAATATTTTAGTGGGGTCAATTGACCCCACTCACCAATAGGTAGTTTCGTCCCTGAACGTTGGTATTCTAGAAATAAAATTGGTAAATAAATAGAATAAAAAGATAATAAAATGAAGAAGGGAATAATTTATTTTATATTTTATATTTAATATTTTTTAAAGAATAAAATTCATAAATTTAACAGAAATAAGAAGGATTTATTTCATTTCAATGAAATAACCAAACACTTATTTTTTATTTCATAAAAATAAATTATTCCATCCCGAACTTGATTCTTATTATCCAAACACGGTGTAAGTGTACAAATTGAGAGTCTCTGTTTTCTTTTTTCCGGTGCACCTCAAAATGAAAATCTATCGTTATTTATTGGATATGATTTAAAAATTGACATTTTATTCCATATTTTGTCATACATTAATTTTATTCCAAATTTGTCGTCCCTAACGTAAGCTGTCAAAAACTTATTTTTCATATAAACATAATTATTATTAAATTGATATATTTCTTGCGTTTGGGATCAAATATTTACTTCCAAAATTATTATATTCATTGCAGTTTGACCATAGGATTTTATAATTAGCTTCAATCCTATTATATAATAAAAATTATTTTTTACTAAAATGCATGCACAGAAATTAATATATTATTATTTATGTTTTTTTTTTGGGTAAATGTTTTATTATATATATCGATTGTCGACTTGACATAAAGTCTGAATAATTACGTATTAGGTCGGCAAAAACAACATTGCTCAAACTCAAAATGCGGCTGAAAATCAAATGCATGCTTGAGCAGAGGGTTCACATGTGAAACTAGTACTACGGCTGCTGCTAGAAGCATTGCATATTTATCATATATGAATGCCTCCACGCGCAAAGGAAGGAAGGAAGACCATGCATAGAACATGTTGGCTATTTTACTTTTACTAGAACCCCATATCACTGCGACAATGCCGAGGTGAAATCAACGTGTGTGATCCAAAATAATAATAATAATAATGCCAATTGCATTACACATATGAATACACACGCTCAGAGGGATTTTATGCACTTGTAGTATTGACAAAAACAATCGATCTCAGCCAGCCAGCCAGCAGGTGAACACAATGGATCGCAATTCTTAACACGCGAACGTGAAACGCACCCTAATTGCATTCAGTGTATTAAATTATGTAAGTAACAATTAACCTTGACAAAAAGGCAATGAGAAAAAGACGCGCACCATCAGCCCATAACAAACAACTAAAAGCAAGCTCCACCGCAAGCAAATAAGTAGTAGCATAATCTAACAACTTAAATGCCCCACCCCAACCCTTGAGTTGGGAAGAGACGCTACAAAAAGATCGACCAATTATTAGATATTTTTATGACACTTATCACGTAATATTTTATACTATTCATGTGTTATGATTTCAGCACTTAAAGTGGATCATTTCACTTTAAATATTAAAATAACAACATATAAATATTGTGAAATACCACGTGACAGATGCTACAAGACCACTACATAATTACTTGCCAATCCATACATTTCATCTATTGCCAAACACGTCTCAATTAATAAATGTTACAGGTCATATTATCCAGGAATCCAAACACTCCGTTTACCTTTCATTCTTCTTCTCATTGAAAGAAATAAACTACACAACATTAAGTACTAACAAATAGTAAATCTACTACTTCTACTAATACTAATATTATCAATTATATTCCATTCCAATATTACATCTAACAAATTACTCTATTCATTTAAAATTAAGAAATTAATTAACACCAAGCAGATGCGACGGTGAGAGTTCGTCCCATCCAACCAAAGCAAATCCCGCCGGCTTCTTCTTTCACGGTGAATCCCGGATTGCCACGTGTCAACAAGTTGAGTTTAGCTCGGAGTGAGTCGGCCAGCTGTTGACTCAGTCTCTTACCCTCGAACCCGGCCATTCCCATCCGGGCCCGCCACTTGCCGAACACTTCGCATCTTTCAATGCGGTCCCTCCCCTCGCACGCAACCGAGTTAGCCATTTTTCGACTCAAACCCTCCTCTATCCTCACTCGCTTCGGGTTATCCCCCGGCACCGTCACCGTCGCCGTCGCGTCCAGCGACTCAAACAACGCCCCGTAATACCCACACGCCTCCGTCACGCGAGCTACGAACGGCGCCGTGTTGGCATTCATCTCCTGCTCCACCACCGTCACCACCTTCGGCGACAACCCCTTCACCCGGCGAAGCAGCTCGTCACGCAAATTCTCCGTCGTCACGCTTTCATCCGGCAGCTTAAATAACCAAAATGCAAAATTCACCGCCAAAATCTCGCCGGCTTCGAGACCAATTCCCTCGGGATTCAGCTCAGACATCTTCAAATTCATTACCTTAAAACACAAACTTACACCCACTTTTTTAGCAAGTGCGTTAAGTACATCCCCCACAACTTTTAATCTGGCTTCATCGCAATTAGTTGAATAATCCAAAAACGTAGTAATTTTCAACGACATGAATTTATTACCAGTTTTCTTCGCAGCCAGCGCGTGAAGTAAGTACAAATACTGACCTCCTTGCCCAATATCAAAATCAATTACGTGAAGCTTAGAACTATTTTCACCATATATGGCTTCTAGTGTGGCTAAATTGGCCGCCATAAATCCCAGCTTGAAGCACGGCGAAATTTCATAAAGCATTTGTACTGATACCGTGTGATCCTTCCCGTATAATTCCCCAACCGGCGGAGGGTAATCTGTCGGGTTCAGTCGCGACCTTAGCGCGGAAACCATGTAATCCATTAATCTCTGCTCAGATGTGCTCCTTGTGTTGGAGACCTTGCTCACGCGCGTGATGGTATCAACGGCAACGTTGATTTTCCCTTCGGAAATAGCTGATGCCGCCTCAGTTAATAACTGTTTGGGACAAATAACTTGCGGAGAAGCCGAAGATGATGAGCAGGAAGATGAAGAAGAAGTCGGCGACGGAGAGATGGGCTTTTGACCCGGCCCGATCAGGCTCTGAATCGTTTCGGACCACTCCCTGTTGGTCACAACAGAGGCAGCATCGCCCTGTTCCTCATCATTATCGTCCAATAACTGTTTCTCGAGCTCTTGTAGCCGGTTCATCATCTTCTTCTCCGAATCCCCGACCGTGTTCTGTGCAAAATTTTGAAATGGATCTCCACATAAGTGGTTGGTTGAGATCATGCCGCCGGATTGTTGTCGGAGCTGTTGGAAAATAGGCGGCCCGTACCTCGTAGAAATTGAAGATGAAGACAATGAGGAAATTGAAGAGATATCTGGTGAAACAGAATTAGCCGAGAAATCCACCAGTGGAGAAATAGGAGAATTAGCCTGCTGCTGGCAATTAGCTCTTTGCTTTACGTTCCTTAGATAAATCTCCAGCTGCTGCTGTTGTTGAAATTTTTGTTGGTACTCAAAGAGAGATCGCTTCCCGGACAAATCAGGCCGCCTCTGCACGATCTGAGACGACTGGTCGGAGAGAATTCCGGCAAGCGGTGAACTGTACGGACCTTGAGGGTTGTTCATGTCCATCATAGATCTTCCATTGGTCCCACCGGCGGCGGTATAAAAATCCGGGTAACCACGGGAAAAACCCGACGACATTTTGGGCAAATAAATTTCTCACCAACAAGGTTTAATTTGTTTAATCTTTACAGAAAAGCATTCGAACTAAGAGTTTAGATATAGAAACTAGAAAGGATAGAGCTATATTGAATGGATTCTGGTCATTATAACGGGGCAATAGTTTAGAGAGAGAAGTACCGGTTTCCAACTGGCATATTTGCTACTTCTTCCGGTGTCTGTGGCTCTTTTTGCGTTTGTTTATTACATTTATTTATGTTGCTGCATGGTGAGCTGTGGGGATGTCTCGTATCATGCACCGTTGGATCCTTTGATTCATAAGACTGGAAAGGCTGATCGAACAGTCACTAACCCTACTAGATTCCTTACTATATGCTCTTTCCGGTTAAACATTGATAAAGTCGTTACGCGTTCCGTTATCGCGTGAGGGAACGTGAAGTTTGAATGTGTGATGTTAAGGGTAGTAGATATTTTTCCATGTAATAAGATTTTGAGCAAATTACTAGTATTAATTAATTATATACACGACAATTTTTGTTATCATTAAAATTTTAATACATATTTTTGTATAGAATACATATATATATATATAAATTCAAATTCATACTCAAAGACACGTCCAAATGTAAAATAATAATAAAAGTATTTTTTTTTTATCTCTATAATACTTTATCTCTTTTCTCTATATATCATTTTTACCTTTAAGTGTGTCTTTGAGTGTACTTAAATGTGTATATAGATACATTTATATATATATAAGTTTGAGAGCTAAGAATCGAACTCCAGCTTTAATTGCTGGAGACGTGGGTACTCACCAAAATTGTTATCTTGATTTTCAATAATTATATACAATTGAATTTTTGTTCGTCTTATAATTGAAGTTCACTTTAAATTATATTAAGAAGGAAAATGATATATGTCAATAGTTTCTTTTTAATAATTATTTGGGTTTGATTAGGGTATAGCTCAATTAATATTTTGGCCCGGCTTTGACGTTTGGCCCATATCTATTTAAACGGCTTGGCTTAAAATGGGAAAATCCTTATTGAAGTAACATCGCGTTTCTTATTTGGGAGAGATGATGAGATCTAATTTGGGAGAAAATCAATCAAACATTAATTGCAGTTATAAGATGATTCTAAAAAGTACTCATATTTCTAATTAGTTTTGAGTGGACACGACATCTATAAATACAATCACAAGTAAATGATTAAAATATATAACGTACAACAGAGAAAATGAAGAAGATAGGGAGTGTGAGGATGAGAAAGAGAAAAATAAATAATTTATATTCTCCATATTATTCTTGTATTGAATTTCTTATCTCTTTCCGTGATTTTTTTTCAATTGAGTTTCTAGATAAAAAATTTATTTTCATATTTTATATCTCCTACAATAAATTATATGTGTGTATTTATCTGAGTGTAACTCGTGAGTTTGACTTCACAATAATATAATTTGTTATTTTATCAATTATTAACGCTTCTTTATTTATTCTTCGATAATTTAGACGAACGGTACAAATTTTTGCGTTAATAATCACATTTATGAGTTATCCTTAGAGCTGAAATAATAGATGAAAAATTTATCTTTGTTACATATCTGTGTTTTGTAGCTCTTTTATGTTTAGTTGCATAAAATATCTCACAAATTGTTGAGATATTTTTCCTTCCATTTATAATTTGTAGATTGAGTGCATGTCAGAGTCAAGACACAAAATCTCTGTTATTTTATAAAAACTAATTATTATTTTTTTTAAATAATAGTGCTGTAATACGTTACAAATTGTTTAATGTAGTAATTCTTAACTTTATATCAAGAAATGGTAATATGATTACGGTCTATAGGTAAAATATTAGATAATATTGCTATATAAATTTATAGTGGCCCGCAAAAGGGTACTCGCGTGCCGACACGCGACATTAAGTGATATTGGGTAGAGCATATGCAATGAATTTGTTATAACACAGCAGTGATCAGCTGACAAGACAGTTACAAACACTTCGTCAAAACCTAGCATAGATGTAATCCCACACGTTCACGTAAACTAGGCATCGTCACACGTGCATTCACAAGGCCAGAACTTTTATACGAATTTAAGCACCGCTGTGTCACTGTTACACTTGCATTTCCGTTTAAGTTTAGTAGTAGTAACTACTTGGAATTCTGGTGGGTGGTTTGTTCGAATTTATAATTCCCTGCTGACTCTTGCTACCATCACGGACACGTGTCGGTCTACTTGGTACTAATACCGGACAATTTGAAAACTGACAGAAAAGGGGGTCTATGTGGGTGAAAACATTACACCATTAGTTGGAATATTGTTTTATTTTCGGGAATTTAAAATGTTTTTAAAAATATATTTTTTCTTTTTGTTTAGTATTATTTAGTCACGAGGGGTACAACTGTACAAGCATTCAAGATCCACTGATCAAACACATTCACCAAATTAAACTTGAATTAGTTCCCTCTATTTTCAATTTGAGAATAGAGAGGGTAAATAACTTAATATTTCTTCCCTTTTAAATTATAAAATTATTATTAATATTTAAAAATTAATTTAAAATATTTTAAAATTTTAAATTAAAATAATTCATTAAAAATTATAAAAAATTAAATTTTATAATAAGTAGTATTTTTTAGATACTTTTAAAAAATATTATTTATATTGACTAAAATTAAAATAATTCATACCAATTTCGAATTTTAAAATGTCTTAAAAAGATTTTGAAAAGTCAGTAATGATATTATACTTGGGAACGAATGGGTTCTAATATTAGGGAATTAATATTTTCACAAGTTAATTTTATATTTTCACAAGATCAAATGAGATCCACTTACGAAAATATCAAATTAACTTGTACAAATATCTATATATCAATTTCTATAGATATTTTTTCACAAGCTAATTTGATATTTTCACAAGATCAAATGGGACTTACTTGTAAAAATATTAAATTAACTTGTAGAAATATCGATTCCTTAATACTATCAAACCATCCAAATTGCAAACTGTTAAAATTTAAAGAGTATAATTATTTTATGGTTTGATAATTTTAAAATTGTATAATCATACATTTGAATCTACACGACTAGGTTTAATTGTCTTTAAACTAACTTCCATTACTGGCTAAGAATCACTTTCTCATGATTTTCATGGATAATCATATGAATTGTTGTGGAAGTATAGAATAGATCATAAGGTAATCTTAGAGCAACCTGTGTAAATTAGAGCAAAAGTAAAAAATTGCAAGCAACATTTCATTATTTGAATGTTTTTTTTATGTTTGTCGGAGGGGAGCTTACTTTACAAGCACTGATATTGACTTGTTAAATAATAAACTCAAACATGTGTATGTTAATATACAATAAATATAAAAGAAAATAAAAAAATTATTACTATGCCATTACATTTGTTTGAATGCAATTGATAACACTCCCACTTCTCTTTCAATAATTTTTTTTAGGATTTTTTTTGGCTATCGACATGTAATATTTGTGTCAATAGTATTTGAATCTCTAAACACACTACATTAATTTTATTATGTTGTATTTGAGACATAAATATTGTGTGTATAAATGAAATAAATTACGTTTAAAATAAGTTATCAGTAGACGAAGAATTTTTTTAAATGTATTTAAATTTTTAAAGCACTCTAAATGTACCAAACGCAAAAAACGTTACGTAACCAAATATATACTTAGTCTACTCATTAATTCGTAGAGATATTTTAAAAATTAAAATTCTCAATATACACTAAAACAAGAGTAGTGATTGCAAATTTCTCCAACAACTACCACAAATAAAAAAAACGCACGATCTTAAAGTATAAAAAAGGGCATCTTTCTGTTTCCACCAAATCCAACAAAAGAAAATGAGAAACGTCTTTTTCACAAGTCTTTGAAATTGTTTATTATTTTTAGCTTCCTGCATAATTTTGGGGGGTATTTAGTATTTTCTATTTATAATGTCAATTGCAAGTAGAGAAAAATCATTGTCTTTTCCTTATTTAATACCAAAGCATAGGAACGGGGACAAAAAGGGATATATATATATTTCAAAATATAAAATTATTATTAATTTTTAAAAGTTAATTTAAGATATTGTCAAACTTAAAATTAAGATAATTCACTAAAATTATGAAATAATAAAAATACCACATGAATAATACTTTTTAAATAGTTTACAATATTTATTAATATATTGACTAAAAATTAAAAAAATCATGTCAATTTTAAGTTTAAAAGTATCTTAAATTAACTTCAAAAAATTAAATAATAAATTTATATTTTTGAATATTGCAATACCTTTTTTAAAAAGAAAATAATGTAATTATAATTGAGAGAGTACTAAGCGCCTGTTTGGGGATTACTTATTTTAAAATAAAATATAAGATATAATTTACAATGATTTATAAGTCATTTTAAATAGTGACTTATAAATAAAAATATTTAATACAATTTTGACTTATAAGACATAAACTAAGTTAAAATAAAATGTGAATATTTATGACTAACATGACTTATAAGTAAAAATAAGATGTAAAAATTATCGAAATAAGGACAGAAGGATTTTACATTTAATCAAATTTATTAATTTTAAAATAATTTATAAATTATATTTTTAAAAATAATAAATTATTACTTCTTAAAAATTTACTTATCCGTCAATTTATAAATTAAAAAATAAATTATAGTCAAATATTTAAATAATAAAAAAAATATTTATATATTAATTGTGGCCAAAGAGGCCCTAACAGGTGAAGCTGGAAAAGGCAATAAGCAGTTTCAGAGTCTCATAATTAAGAACAGAATTGGGAGTGATTGAAGACCTTTCAGTGGCAGGTTGCGTACAGCAGGAAAGACTCGGTAGTATGAAATTGGTTAGCCCGTCCTTGGCCACTTCTTATCTTTTACAACCTTTTTTCTGGAAAATAAAACAACAATTATGAGTATAATATACCTACTTCTCTCAACCTTCTTGATATTTACACGTGTCAGCTACATATCTAATGTGCCACTTGTCCCCTGCCTAACTAACCTCCACACAACAGCACCACTAATACTTATTCCATAAAAGCTCATCCTCAACTCTAAGTTTTACCTAACTCTCACTGTTTAATTTCTTCTATAGAATAAGGATATTTTACCTCCATTATATAAAAAGAGTTTTATTTATTATTTATAGAAAATAAATTAAAATATTTTAATATTATTTTAATTTTTTTAATAGGTCGTATTTATTTATAAAGATAATATTTGAGATTGAACTATTAATTCTAAATCTTTTTTTTTTGTCTTAATAGTTAGATTTGTAACTATTAGTCTAAAAATAACTTAAAATTGGGGATTAGCTAATATCACGTCTAATTAAGCATTATAATTCTTATCACTTGAGATTAAAATTTGTGAACAAAATTAATATCTATCTTTTTTTAAAATGGCAATTGTTTTCTATTCTATCTATTTATATTTACATTATTAAAAATACGATATCTTTATTATTATTGATAACAGTATAATAGTTAAAACATTAACTTTTATCTAATATTTTAGTAAATTTGGACAAAATAAATATAATATCAAATTATTCTATGAATAACCGTATTCTAAATAAACATGTAATTAAAATTATTTAATTATAAATTTATTAATTTTAAAATTATATTTTATAAAAATATTATAGTTTTTACGTACAAACATCACTTAAATTTCAAAACAGTACCCTAGCCTTTTTGCTTTAATATGACCAAAAGGTAGTCCTTTTAGGGGCCCGTGGAGACGAAAAATTATTTTATAATTTTGGGGTATAATTATATAATGTTCTAAAATTATTTATATGTTATTATTTTAATATATATAATATATGCTGTTAATAGTAATATATTAATAATTTGAAATATTAGGTGGCGAATAACTCTTAACTCGTGGCATTTTGAGGGTACAAATGTCTTTTTACGTAAAATAAAGCATTGTTTGGTTGAATAAAATAATTAAACTACTCCAAATGGGATTCGGAGTATCGAATTCCATTAGAAGTTCGATAGCGTCAAACGCGCTTAAGGAAGCGTGAGAAACGCAAGCACGGACTTAGGGCCACATTTATGTTTGGGGTAAAATCATAGAATCTGTTTAGTTTTGGGTCATAGAGATTGACAGCTAATTGTAGAAGTCATCTCCACCTGCTATCGATTCAACAGTCAAAGTTAAAAAAAAAACATAGAAGATGTTATAGCGTTGAGCAAATTTAGGTGTACGATCAAAGGATTTTGACCTGAATGACATTATTCAATTTATAATAATTATAAAATTAAGAGATTGAATTTTGACATATTAAAAAAAAGTATGCGGCTGTGTTTAAATTTTAATTTAAAATTAATAAAAATAAAATAAAATTTAGGTATACTAATAATTTATAAATAATAAAAAAATAATTATTTTATTATAAATATACTGAATGACTCATATTTTACAATAAAAATAATAATTTTCGTTCACTATTTATGAGTTTGCTAATAAATAATTAATACACTAAAATTTATTTCATGAGAGACTTCATAATTGTAGAAAATTTCTAGGACTTCACATATACTCGTGTTCTATATATAACATTAATTTTGACTTTTTAAAGTCGAGTGTTAGACTTTTTAAAATTTTAATTTGACGGGAAATAATATATATGAAACTATATAATTATAAAAATTATAAATTATTTAAATAGTATTAATAATTAAATTTATTAATCTCAAAAGTTAAATAAAATTATATCATTTTTAATGTTATCCTAATGTTCCTGCTCATGAAGGTTCCTCAATACTATCTATAGTATTTGTTGCAGATAATTCGCATAATTTTTTTTGCATACTATTCTCAACAAATAATTAAAATTAGTTTTAGAATTCATCCAAACAATAAAATTATAAAATTTAATTTTATAATTTGGATGAATCCTAAAACTTTTTATGATATTTTGATAACTTAGGAACATTCAATAAGATAACTTCTCTTGTTCTAAATGTATGCTACTGGTTACATTTTTGAATGGAATAAATATAAATACACAACATTCAAATATTATATTCATCTTAACAATTAAAAAAATAGAATATGATATTGAAATCCGTATCATATTCCATTTTTTAATGATTAAGATAGATGTAATGTTTAATTTTGTACTTGAATATTATGAATATAGACTTGTCCTCTTGAATGACGTGTTTCACTATATTCCTAATAATTAAATGATTTGCTATTACCAGTTTAGCAAAAGATAAATCTTGAATTAACTAGTAGATCAACACAAAATTCAATTCGTCTTCCAGATGAGTTCGGGGCTAAGGCAATCTGTGCGCGACCTATACCAATCTTACACTCATATCTACTATTATTTCTTTGCCATTTCCTAGAAATCATGAAGATAATTTTTGGACTGGACTGATGGACTTTTATTTCATTCTATATAAGATATAAATAATAAATAATTGATACAACTTTCGATCCCTACGTCTCAACATCAATACAAATATATAACATTGCAGGAAATGATTCGCAATTGAGCCAATTGACTTCCAATTTATTCGAGTTAGTATTAAATTCTCAAGTTAAATTATCGTGTTTAGCATCATACCAGTCTCTTATTGGTTAAACTGTAGAGTTTGAATAAAATAAGAATCCAAATTAAATTAAGTCAACTTCGTTCGTCTTAATTTAATTTCAATTACGTAAAAAAATGAATAGTTACTCAAATTAAATGTTTTGATTATTGTATTTTGTTATTAAATTGTTCTGATTTTCAATCAGTTTCCTCTTCATATTTATAAATGGCAGCCTCTTTGAAGGGATTTTTTCCCCCCAACGGATGGGCTCTCAAGTGCAATGAATAATTATTTAGTGATCTTAAAATACTTGTTACGTGATATTTTATATTATTTGTGTATTACTATTTTAATATTTAAAATAAAATTACCTAATTTAAATATTAAAATAATAATATATAAATATTATAAGATATCACATTACAGATATTTTAAAAATATCTAATAATTTTTCTAATAACAATTTATAAGTGAGATGTCAAATCCAGAAGAATATTATAACCTCGAAGAAGGCCACTGCAATGCAAGGTGGGGGAACCTTAAAGTAGTTCTTGCGCTCCTTTTCGGTTCATTCATTAGACTGAGCGCCGTAAATGAAGGATTTTGTTTTCCATTATCCGAATTCTGAACCATTAGATCTCTCACAAGATTGCTGTCAGAACACGTGTCACCTGATCATTTGTTGCCTCGCATTAGCACTTCGGCCAACAGAACACGTGATCTTTCCTTGCAGTCACATGGGAGAACCACCAGACGATGAGAGATACGTGACATTTAAAATTAATAAAAAATTATTAAAATAATTTCTTTTTATTAACTTGAGACACCATGTAACATTATCTCAAGACCATTAAAATTATTAGGTTAAATAAAATGTTGGATTGGATTAAATTATAATCCAATTTAGGACTATCAAATAATTAATAAAACAAGCCCGTACGGTTTAATGCTAAGAAATTGTCTAATGTAGCTAAATACTTAATCGGACTAATGATCAGATGCAATCTAGTCATGCAAACAAAACACGATCATAGTGTGTCGTTATATTTCAAGGAATTAATATTTGTATAAATAAAAGTGATATAATTTTATAAATTTATTTTCACGTAAATAATAAATAGATCTTTTACTCAAGAATAGACCTGCGTTCAGTCAAGGGAGTCAATTGACCACCCTTAATTTTGTACATTTTTAATATATAATTCTGACCACTCTTAGATCTCTTCTCTTCCACATAGTTGTGTTTATAAAAAAAAATTATTAAGAAAAAGTCTAATTATTTATTTTTAGTAATAAAAAAAATTAAGACAATGTCATAATTATAATTTTATTATTATGTCGTTGCTATTAAGTTTAACAATCAATAAATTTAAGCGTAAATGTGATACCAAAATATATTCTCAAAATTTATAAGTTTTGTAAATGAGATTTTTATTTTGGAACGGGGTTAGTTTTCTTTTAAAAGTGTAAGCTTAACATTAAGGAATTGATATTTTTATAAGTAAAATTTGATATATTTACATCTATTATTCATGTGGGAGGAAATTTGTGAAACAATTATTTTTACTTGTAAAAATATCAATTCCCTAAAATTAAATCTAAGAACTGAACCTAAATCAAATGGAGAGAATCAAAATTCATTAGTTGTCTCACTTTATCATTGTTTCAAATTTTGTCTTTGATTTCTTATCAAATTCTATTTCTCAAAACAACTTATCCATAACGTATATTTGCCTAACATTTAAAGCTATTCAATACATTAAAAAATATAGTTGATACAACTAACCTTGAGCTGATTACAAAATAAATTTAAGAAATGAAGTCTGAAATAAAATCTCTGATCTAACCTTCTTCTTCTTTCTATTTTTTTTATAATTTTTATTAGATTTTTTTATTTTAATATATATTGCCATTTAAGTTTTTGTTGTTATTGTTCTGTAGTCATTTTTTCAATTTTCTTAGAATTATTTTTTTAAAGTTAAAATCTTGCCCACACTTACCAAATTTTCTGCGTCCGTCATTACCCACCCTGCTTCCTTATGATAAATAAATAAATATTTAAGCACGGAGAGAGAAAATATAATAGATGTAAAAGCTGTGATTTGTGGGGATCAGGAGACGGCTGCAATTTGATTACAGGACTAACTACCAAATTTTGAACGGGCAAATGTTTAACATATTTTTAGTTGGGCCTGGTGTTTGAATTAATTACCAAGAGCTAGCCGTATCAACTACTTTTTTTGTTCTAAATTATATGATTATTATTAATTTTTTAAAAAATAATATAAAATATTTTAAACTCAAAATTAAGTTGACTCATTAAAAATTATGAATCAATAAAATATATAATGAGTAATATTTTTTTAATAATTTACTATATTCATTATTGTATTAGTTAAAATTTAAAATTTATGTCAATTTTAAATTTAAAATTTTTTTAAGTTAATTTTAAAAAATTAATAATTATCAAATAATATGGAAGAGGGAGATTACTCTTGCCAACATAATGATCTGGCCTACCTCAATGTTTGGGGCCAGTGGTATTTTTCGTTTCGATCAAATGTTTGAATTGCTAAAAAAGGTTGCTGCTGAAACATTTTCTGCCTGCACTGCTATTTTTTAAGGCAATCATATCTGTCAAAGCCAAAAAAATGATATTCTCATAATAAATGTATATTTAGCAATATTTTAATAATTATTTTGCTTACATTTAACACTTTAATTGACACTTATTATTTTGACAATACGATATTTGTTCTCACAATATCAATTACCTTTTTTAAGGCCTAATGTTGACTAATTCTATTTCTCTTGGTTTGGACGTTTACCCTCTTATTATTTTTTTCCGTCGGACATATCCAAACTTTTACACGCCCATTTCCTAAATACTACTGCTTTTAAACAGTGTTTCATTTAAAATTGTTGTAATATATTTAATGGAATGTTAAAATTCAAATTGTAATTTGAATTATTCAAAATAATAAATTTTATACATAATAATACTTTGTAACTAATTTACAATAATGACCATTGCGTGTTGTGTAATATTCAAATTGTATTTTTCTTTTCACTCATGTGAAAATGTTAGGTCATATTTGACTTAGATATGTTTATATAGTTTGTTATGCACAAGTAAAACTATATTTTAATAAATAGGAACGTTAATTTCACTAGCAAATCTTCTAAGGAGATTTATCGATATATATATGTGTGTGTGTGTGTGTGTGTTTGTTTGTGGTTGTAATATAATTGTATAACTTGAAGAAGATGGTGGGAACACCATGTAGAATATAAATCTTATTTTATTTGGTGATTAAATATAATGATGATGTTGTTAACAATTTCACTTGCATTTATTTTACTATGGCTACTTCAGTTATGGCATGGCAAATGATTTTTTTTAATGCAAGTATTATAGTAGCGTAATATATTATACAAAATGTTGAGATAAACTTGATGCAAATAAAACTATGTACAAAGGCTATTTCTACTGTTTTATTTATATATTATTAACCCATGCAAACATGTTTGTAACCAGAGGCACAGGTAATTATTTAAAAGCACTAGTGTACAGCAATTACGTTCCGATAACTAATAAAAATGAAAATTATAATCAACAATAAATCATAAAAGTAAACTATTGGAGTCATCAAAAAAAAAAAAAAAGTAAAACTATTGGATAACATCGTAATTAACAAACATAGAGAGCAAATAGGAGATATGAAAGATGCGATATAGGGAGGCGATATATGTATAGATACATATGTATATATATGTGTTACATGTCTTTGGTAATAGAGGGCTGTTATAACAGCAGATTTGAGCTCAACAAACTGCACCAACACAGGCCGGCGGCGATGGAATCAAAATGGCAGGGGAGGAATTCCAGAGGTGATACTACTACTATTTCAGTTTACTTTCGTGTCGTTTTTCGGCCTACATTCATTGACCCTAAGGAAAGGGTTCACTGGTACACCTTGCCGCTCAAATTGAACAATACCCCTAACCCTAAACCCTCGAACAAAAAAAGAAGACTCCGACTCCGACGACTTCGTCGACAAAGACAACACACCATTTTCAAAAACACAGCTTGAACCATTTTCAAAAGAAAATGAGTGTTTGTATTCGGTTGTAGTCGGACTAGGATCGTGTACCATTTTATTAGGGGCTAATATGGATGATACTTCTTCTCGTCTTAACCCAAGACTGTATAAGATTCCATCTGGACGGGTCTCTCTATTTGATATCTCAGAATCCAATCCCAGTGCAAAGAGGCAGCTTTTACTATCAGCCTGCGACTCCATTTTTGTGCTGTTGTTCAGGATGAGAAGATATTCGTCATGGGCGGCTTTTGTTATGAGGGTTGGCCAGAAAAAACATCTTACCTTGCTTGATACCTCTCTGGTTGAATATTATGATCATAAAAGAAAGAGATGCTTTTACCCCCGGTAAATTTGAATGGGAAGGAGATACCATTGCACTCTTTGTTGAATCCGAACCGTGGAGATCCAAAGTCTTTTGGGTATACCATGACACCTGTGGGGACTCAAAACTATTTTCATTCAATATTGCTCCTTAATAATTTATAACATGCGTGACAATACTGCCAAGGAGATGGAGGATATTTTGAATTGGGACGAATCCAATTTTAGACATGCTGCCCTCTTCTGGACCTTTCATTTTAACTTGTTTCAATAAAATTTGAACCCTCAATTTTTATATCAATAAAAGTGAGTTATATCAATCGATCAAGCACCTATGATACGAGTAACTTTACCGATTATGCTTACCACTGATTTCTTCTATAAATTGGTCACAGACCAATCACAATTGGTATGACTCCAGCTAGTGAAGTCGCTGTAGTGGTAATGTGGGGTTAATCCATTTAAATAAAGAGAAAATACACTTCTAAGGGCATACCTGCGATCACATTACAACAAATTCAACATCGAAAATTTTGATAATGTCAGGAACGAAGCCAAAAAACCTATTTCAATTATAATTGCCAGACCTGCAAGTGAGGATGCTTAGCAACATCATTCTCAAATTTTTTAATAGTGTAGAATTTGCATTTAATTAATCTAATAGAGTCCTTGGCAAGGTAATCAGCATCAGCAGTATTTTCTCCATATTGTCTTCTATTCCTTTCATTCCAAAATTTATAAACCGCTGTTGCAAGACACATTTTAATAATATTGCGTCTTTGTATACTAACTGTAATGGGTAATTTAAATGATGTTGTGCTAGATTTTTCTAACGTTATTCTTCACTTGCTCGAGCAAATGACAATTTCTTTGATAAGGGTAACTGTTTTTCTTATTTAAAAATTTTCCTTGATAAGTAATTTTTGGCCCCAAGAGTGGGGGATTGGTTATGCGATATTTCATATCTTCTAAGATTGGCACCTAACTTTAAGGTATTTATCATGTAATTTTAAAATATTTATTATGTAATGTGTTTATATTTTTTATTATTTTATTTATATTTTTATCACGTTTTATTAATATTAAATTTATTTATTATAAAAATTATATTTATAGTATATATATGTGTGTGTGTGTGTATATATATCTATATAATAAAACACAACCATTTTTGAATTCTAAATTTAAGAAAGCACAAAAACGGCTAGGATTAATTTACCCAAATTCAATGGTCCAGATTGAACCTTCCTTACTAAATTTCCCCCCAAAACTCACACCAAATTTCCCCCCAAAACTAATACTACTACTACTAATAATAATAATAATAATTAATATAATAATAATAATAATAATAATAATAATAATGATAATAAAAGTAATAATAATAATAATAATAATAATAATAATAATATTAATAACGATAATTTTAATAATACCGATAATAATAATAATAATAATAATAATAATAATAATAATAATAATAATAATAATAGTACTAATAATAATAATAATTAATATAATAATAATAATAATAATAACAATAATAGTACTAATAATAATAATAATAATAATAATTAATATAATAATAATAATAATAATAATAATAATAATAATAAATAAATAAAAGTACTAATAATAATAATAATAATAATAATAATAATAATAATAACAATAATAATAATTAATATAATAATAATAATAAGTAATATAATAATAATAATAATAACAATAATAGTACTAATAATAATAATAATAATAATTAATATAATAATAATAATAATAATAAATAAAAGTACTAATAATAATAATAATAATAATAATAATAATAATAATATTAATAATAATAATATCGATAATAATAATAATAATACAGATAATAATAATAATAATAATTAATAATAATAATACCGAAAATAATAATAATAATAATAATAATAATAATAATAATAATAATAATAATAATACCGATAATAATAATAATACCGGTAATACTAATATTTTTAATTTTTGAATTTTAATCTAATTTTAATATAACTTTTAATTAGTAATAATAATAATAATAATAATAATAACAATAATAATAGTAATAATAATAACAATAATAATTATAATAATAGTAATCATAATAGTAATAGTAATAACAATAATAGTAATAATACTGATAATAATAATATCCATAATAATAATAATAATAATACAGATAATAATAATAATAATAATAATACAGATAATAATAATTTTTATATTTTATAATTTTTTTAATAATAATACAGATAATAAGAAAATTTTATGAATTTTAATTTTAATTTAATTTTTCGTTATGCCGTGCCTTTAGGCACGGGTAATTACTAGTATATATATATAATTGAACGTTTCCCGACATGTTGTACCCTATTTTTTTTGGAAAATATCGTATCGTGTTGTTTCGGAGTCGGTGCTTCATAGGTGAGAGGAGCAATTTTCAATGGCAGATTTATTCTCTAGGAATGGTGTTCTAAGAAGGAGATGCATAGAACAGCTTCGCAATTTGGTAGAATTTGTGGTGAGGGGGAAGGTTAGTTGGTGGCTCCGGCTGTGCGGTGGTGGGACATGGTTGCTTGTGGTAAGATATGGGTGATGGTGATGGTAGCTAACTGGGATCGAGGGTGGACGCAGCGCTGGTGCCCACCCTGCTTACGTTTGAATTTTTTAGTAAATATAAAGTTAATATGGTAAAATAGTACCCCGTTAAAAAAATAATTAAATAAAGATACTCTAGCTTAAAGTAACAACAGAAGTCAAGAAATGGGAAGAAAAAAAAAATAAGCCTCGAGTCATTTATCAATAATTAGGTATTTCTAATATCTATATTCAAATTCAAATTTCAATTTTTAATATCACAAGTATATTTGATTTTTCCCAAGGGTTAAAGTTAAAATATTCCTAACTATTTAACTAACTAACTAACTAACTAACTAACTATAAAGTAAATATAATGTATACTAATACATATAATATTATATGTTAATTAGATATTCTATATATTTATGTATATAATTATAATATAATATAAAATAAATATAATACATTAAAAAAATATAATATTATAACTTATAATAATATATATTTAATATATATCACATATTATTCTATTATATATTATAACATAATATAAAGATAATAATATTATATTATATAATATATATTTTTATATAAACAATTATAATATAATATAAAATAAATATAATACATATTAAAAATATCATATTATATATAATATATTAGATATTAGATATATTTATTATATATTATAATATTAAATATAAAATGTATTTAATGTATAATAATATACGATATAAACATATAATAATATATATAATATATACTATATTACTATAATATAATACAAAATCAATATAATACCTATTAATATGTATATGTATATATATATATATTTATTTATATTTATATGAATGAGAGAATTTTTATCTTAATATTTTTTTCGCATTCATTTACTTATTGAAATTGTAATTTTAATATTTAAAAAATATAATTATATCGTAATGGTCACCTCGATTAAACTTAATATACTAAATATCATAAATGAAATGTTGGTTGGAAACTTGGAATAGGCGAATAGCCATTTCATTTCGCTGTCAATTCTTTCATACCAAAGGATCCATTAATTAAGTTTACCGAGCAATAGGGAGCATTCTCAAATTTCTAATAAAATTTATGCTTTCAAAATAAATTTTAATATACACAAAATAAACACTAAATGACTATATCTATAGTCTTAAAGTGAGAAGTTGAGAACCAATGAAAAATAGTAGATACTAGATCCGGAAAAAATAGATTTGGTTTGGTTTGGTTACGAGTTTTAAAAACACAGTTATGGTTCTAATAAAAATTAAAATCAGAAAAATTAACCCAAAAAATAAAAATCGATTCATTTGCAAATTCACAAACAACAAAAAGAAGAACAAATCTTTCACTTTTCATGTTATTTCGTATCAAAATCCCAGTTTTATATTCAAAGAGCTGTCGGGGGAGAAGACGTAGTGAGAAACGTAATGAATAAAAAGAAGAAGAGGCTCGGAGGAAGAAGAACACGACGGAGAAGACGAAGTGTGAGAGAATTGGGGTTATTTCGATTTCAGTGCGAAATGAATTAAAAAATGGGTTAAAACAGGTTAAATGAATGGGTCTTTTTTTTATATAACAAAAATAAAAATTTTAATTTCAACTAATCTAAATAATTTAAAATAATTAATTAAGAAAAAATCTGCGCATACATTATTTATATCATGGTTTTAAAACTCGGTCCGGACTAACGGTTTGATCGGTCAAAAATCGAAACTGGTTCGTCAGTCTAATTTGGCCAAAAAAACAGTTTTTACCGACCCGGTCAAAACCCGATTGACTATCGGTTCGACCGGTAAAACTGATTAGTTGATCCAATTTTAAAGTATTTTTTAATATATTTTTTGTTCAAAAATATTTTCATTTTGAAAACTAGATATTTTATTAATATTATTTCATTATATTTTAACTTTAAAAAATTAGATATTTTAAAATTTTATTACTTATTAATAATATATATTTTTATGTATTTATGATATCATCGGTTCAATAACGATTCGACCACTAATTTCTTCACTCGATACTTTTTTCGATTTGATAATCGGTCCAAATCTAAAAATATTAATTTATACTCTCAATATACCGAAACGGCAGTCTTTTGCACAAAAAAAAAACATGACTTCTTATGTTTGATGAAAAAATTGTTTCGACAATTTTTATTTTTTGGCAAAATATTGCCGTTTTGGTATATAAAGTGTAAAGTTGATGTATATATAGACATGCTCATTAACTAATTCTAATTAATTTAGGTGGTTACACCGGTTTATAAACCATGTTGCCGGCTCTAGTATATCCTCGTTAAGACCGAGAAAAAAAGGAATAAAATTAAATAATCGAACGTAATCGAATTTTTTCGGTTATTCAATTATTTTCTCCAATTCGATAATAACTGTTTTAATATTTCGGTATTCGGTTATTTATACGATTATTAAAAATTTGGTATTCAGTTAATCGAATAACCGAATAGATTAAAAAAAATAAAAATAAGTCTAGTATTGAATTATTATGATTGTTAATTATTGTTAATTATTAATTGAAAATTCTAATATTTGCTAATTTGAAATTAATTTGTTTATTTGATAAAATGGAGATTAATTTCGGTTATTAACCGAAATAGCCGAATTGTATATTCGGTTATTCAGTAATTAGGTTATTTATAAATTCGGTTAATTATTCGGATAGTAAAATTTAGAATATTTCGATATTCGGTTATATCCGAATAGACTATCCGATTCGGATATAACCGAGTTGTTCACTCCTAATTCTCGTAGTTACATCTTACATAGTTGACTAGTTGATAATCTTATTCTTAAAAATCTGAAATTAATAAAATCTTATTCTTCCACGCTGTTCTACCAGCATCTGCGGTCATATGTAATCCATATGATTATATACTCCATAGTCCATACTCCATACAAAATGAAACGAGTGTGAGGGGGAAGGGGACAATTTTAGTACAATCGATCATAATAGTACAAGTAATATAACAACCGTTCAAAAACAAAAATGTGTTCATTTTAAATTAAATTTTCTTAAAATAAATATAATAATTTTCAATAAAATAGATTTTTATATTACTTTTGAACTACAAAATATTGTAGATTAATTACAAAAATCATCTCTATTTTTTTTTCTTTTTTTAAAGTGTAACTCAGTAGTACCACAAAGGACCTCACTTCAATCACCTTCTTTCTTTCTTTCTTTTCCTCAAGTTTTCATAGCTTTATTTTTTCTCTTTTTTAAGTGAAAATTATTACTTTAAATTTCACACGAAGATAAAAAAGTTATTAGAGGTGTACTATAGTAAACCTACCACTATATATAAGAAGGGAGATTGAATATCTTGTTATGAAATTAAAGCGGATCGGTACTGTTTATTTAATTTTAATTAAGAATTTATACGTAAATTTATGTGGCTATAAAATAATATAATGATTAAGTCAAGTATCAAATTCACAAAAAAATTTAAAATAATTATTATCAAATACTAATTTAATATCAAATTAATTTTATTTAAAAAAATGCAACTCAATTATAAAATAAAATTAATTAAAATTAACAACTATAATCATTTAAATAGCAAAGATTAAATCAGATTAAAAATACTTAAGATCACAATTTTTTTTAATATTTTATTTAATTTTTTTCACTCCCTTTTTAATTAATAAATTACGTAGAATTGTTAACCAAAAATTCTTTGTAATATTTACGAGCCTCTAACGATCTCCTATTTAAATAAATCACTATGAGTCTATGTGAATTAAATTAAGAAGAAGTCGTTAAATTCATATTCCAAAAAAAATAAAATTACACTTGGCATATAGGTATTTTCATTTTAAACACAACTCAACTATTAAATCCGAATAAAATAAATCAGTCACATTATATCATATTTACTATAAACCTATAATTTAACTTTTAATTTCATATAAATTATTTCATTAATTACTGCACAAATAATTAGTACATAAATGCACAAAATATGATAAATAACTCATATATAATTATTAATAATTTAAAAAAATTAATTAAACTATACATTGAGTTCCATCGCAAACTTAATTAATAATTAACCCATAACTAAAGAAGAAATTAAATTAATAAAATAATTCATTATGCACAAATTTCAAAAATTAAAGAGAAGAGTTGGAGAGAAAAATCTGATACTGAGTACAATCTCAGTAGCTCTGTCTTCAATTTGTATAATTATTTCTCATTGAATTCTTCTTCAAATCTGATAAAAATATTTCTCTCTAATGTATTTTACTCCTAACTACGTTACTCTAATTATAATCTATGTTAATCTGCTAAAAATAAAATTCTCGTAACGTATTTATAAGAGTACATTAATAATCATAAAATGAATTAAAAATCAATTCGGAATAAAAAATAAGCTAAGTAATTCGAACAATCCCGTTATATGTAATTCTGCTTCTGCCAAACGAGGCCTTAACGCGTCATTTGACCAAGTCAAATGCACTGAAAGCTGCTTCTTTCCTACGGCCAGTGAAGCGTCACCGTTTTGCCCTATTCTTAGTCCCTCAAACTAGGGGTGCACACAAAATCGACCAAAATCGAAAAACCGACC
Source organism: Hedera helix (assembly GCA_947179155.2). Classification (NCBI taxonomy): domain Eukaryota; kingdom Viridiplantae; phylum Streptophyta; class Magnoliopsida; order Apiales; family Araliaceae; genus Hedera; species Hedera helix. Next base: position 38,294,459 of record OX359268.1, read on the forward strand.
AGACCGAACCAAACCGTTACTATTTCAAACCGAAAAATATAAAACCGAAAAATCGAACACTATAAAACTAAAAAACCGAAACTAGCTCGGCCGGTTTGGTTTGGCTTCTCAAAAAATCGAAACTGACCAAACCGACCGAATAATTTAAAATTATAATATAATTTATATATTTTTCTAATAAATATTTATTTTATATAATTATATATTTATTATGTCTTTATTGTGACGAATTTGCAAAACTTCTCTCCTAGTGAGTGAGTTAGGTGATTTTTGTTTTTCGAATTTAAAAAACTTCTATTATAATTAGTAGTTATTAAGTTAGTGATTTATTAATTATTATGAAATATTATTTCAAAATATAGCTTTTTATTTTTTTAATAAGCTTCTTTTAGACATTGAGATACATAAACATCATTATGATGAGTTGGACCAAAGGAAAGCTCTAACTTTCAGTCATGTAGCTTTTGACAATTTATACTAAAGCAATAAGAGATGATCCCTTCTTCAACATCATAACCTTTTTTCTCCTTTCTAATTTTTCATTGGCTCAGTGGCATGAATAGAAGAGAAACTAACAATTTGTAATCACGCCAAATAATTTTAGTTATATTCTAATTTTATTTCTTGGTTTAATTTCTTTCTCCCTATATGATTTTTGAGATTTTTGTACATCCTATTGTATGTGAGAAATTTGTAACCCAATATAATAAATATCAAATTATCAATTATGGAACCGAATAACCGAATAAACCGACCGAATAAACCGATAACCGATTACGATGTAAAAATTTGGGCGGTTTTGATTTTTAATTTTTTATAACCGACTTATATGGTTTGGTTATTTTTTTCCCCAAAAAACCGACCAAACCGACCGTGTGCACCCCTACCTCAAACGGACGCGGATCACGCTTGCCCTTGTATCTTCTTGCCGCACGTGAAACGACGACGTTCTGTTTAATCCTCTGGTTCTTTGCGCGCTTCGCACGGATTTTCTATTAATACTGCTAATCCGATCCTTACACGACGTCGTTTACTTCATGCAACCTCCCTATGGTGCATGCCGCCTGAGCCCCTGCTCCACTTAATTACGATATTGCCATTGAAATCTCCTTATTTATTGGATTGCCACTAGCAGGTGTGATAATTATAGAATTGCCATTCAACTTTAATTTTCCTACAAAATAAAATTAAAATAAAAAAGTGTTAAATTAAATAAATTTTCTAAAATAAATTAAAATAATTAAAAACTCACAAATAATTAAACTTAAAAATATTCAATAAATAATTAAAAAAAAATCAATTATTAGATACTATGAGAGTTAAATGATCATGATAGTACTTGGTAATGATGAAATATAAATAAATGGCATACAACAAAATTAAGAATTTTATTTGAAAAATTCAAAATCAGAGAAAATGATGAATGAAAACGAATTAAAATATTCACTATATAAATACAAATAGTGACAACTTACACACCCAACTCAAACTCTATAATCCCAATATTCTCACAGAATAAAATATCTAGTGTGGGAATGCAAACGGCCTGCGTTCTCTAACTAACATATCTATTACTCTCTCAGTGATCTAATTTTATTTTTGAGAACAAATAACAATATATTAAACTTTTAAATTAATATCACTTTTAAAAATTAAAATGAAATAAATTTTATAATTAATAATTTTTAATATATATTATATAATTATAATAAAATGTATTAACTAAAATTAAATAAAATCACATTAATTTAAAATTTAATATACCATCATTTAACTTTAAAAATAAAATTATATCTCTAATTTTAAAATAGAGGTAGTACTCTTTAAAATTATATGTAAAAGATGATATATATATGTTTTTTTTTGTTCTTTTTTTAATTCATCTTTTTTTTCTCTTTAGACAAAAACTTTAATCTCCATCTTAGATTTGGGGAGGGCTCTCTTTATTTTGGAGAGACCCTTCCCTATATCTATCTTGTACTTTAATAATTTTGTCATTCTTGTGGAGTTTATTTTCTCTTTTTGTAAAACTTGTTTTCTTTATGATATGATTGATTTTTTTTTTCTCTTAGAGAGAATTTCGCTATCGTCTCTTAGAAGATTTTACTTTATTCAGTGAAAAGTTTTTTTTTTTCGTTTGTGAGAATTTTTTCAATGCATGAATGATTAAAGATAGATTGTTTAGATTTGAATGTGACGTTATCATGATTGTTGATTTTTCATTTGTTCATATTGAAAAATTGTCCAAATCTATATATTTTGTTATTACTTTTGAATTATAATTGTTTTTAGAATATATTTAGTGTCTACTAGCTATTTCTACAGTTGACACTTTTTTTTGATTAGATGCTATTATGTTTGAAATGATTACCGTTTAAATTATGCTTGAAATGATTATCATTTCAAGTTTTTCTATTGTAATTTTTATTGCATTCATAATAATTTACAATTTCAATATATTTTATTCAATTAGGTTGTTTAATTAAAAAAAATTGATATGAGAAAAGTATAAATTTATAAAATTTGGTGATAAAATATACTTCAACTATTAAAAAATAAAATATGATACAAAAATTTATATCGAACTCTATATTTTAATAATTAAAAAAAATATAATATTTAATTTTATCATATATATATATATATATATATATATATATATATATATATATATATATATATAGTATTGTCCAGTAATTAGAGAACTGGAAGCTCAACGCCATCGATAATAAATTGTAGACGATATTGTATTAGGTGCATATATAATTGTACTATTAATCAAAAAAATAATATTCAATTGTAATCTTATAGTATTCAATTGCATAACCCTTCCCCGAGAAAAAAGTTGAAAAATTCCATGTCGTATTCCTCCCGCGCGTATTAATAATGATATATAACCCCTCCCCCTATTATGTATTTATGTTCTTCCTGGGCTGGATAACACTTTCCCCACACAAAGCACTCTTTTTTATATTGTATTTTCACGCAAACCAATAACAAATCAACCATAAATAAACAGCCACGTGTTAATCATTCTAGACTTGCTATTATATTATTATTATACTATATCGACAAGGAGAGAAATGCATAAATAATATATTTATATTAGTACTCGTACAACATTTTTATCGCCAACCATAATATTATTTTGGGAACTGATAAAACTATGACAAAAAATAATATTTTTATAATAATTTTCTTATATAAATAGTAAATAAAATTTTCACTTGTGTAAAAAAATTATTCTGAAAATATTTTTTTAATTATAAATTTAACTATTTTTTTATTATTTTTCATTTTTCTCATATATTCCTTTCCCTGATGAATTTTCCCCCATGTAGTTTTTTCTCTACAAACACACGGAATGGTAGTTTTATAATATTTGACAAATCCAATGGGAACTCGAGAGTCACCGCATTACTATATATATATATATATATATATATATTAACCACACAATTACTACTCTATATATAAATCACATTAGCCAAACGCTATCATCGCCATTCCTTGTACTTTCCAAAAAGACAGTCGCTCTTTGTTTTCTCTCTCTAGTATTTCAATGGCTTCCCGTTACGAAGTGGAAGTAACGATCGGCTCAGCCAAAGATCTCAAGAACGTTAACTGGCGCCACGGTCCTCTTAGGCCATACGCCGTCGTTTGGGTCGACCCCATGTCCAAACGCTCCACCTTGATTGACGAAGGAGGCGACACTTACCCTCACTGGAATCAGACACTTGTCATCCCTTTCAACTATCCCATCGAGGACTCCACCCTCCACGTCGACATAGTTCACTCCAACGCCGCCGAGGAAACCAAGCCCCTCATCGGTTCGGCTCGGCTCCACCTCCGTGACGTCGTCGATGAATTTGGCCTAGGAGGAGAGCCGGCTCAGCGCAAGCTCGACTTGAAGCGTCCCTCCGGCCGGCCACACGGTAAACTCGAAATCAAAGTCTCCGTTCTCGAGCCACGATATCGTGCGCCGGAGCCGAACTATCCACGTCCGTATGGTTTCCCGGCTCCGGCTTCGAGGGACTACTACGCTGCACCACCATCCTACGGTAACCCCTATGCTGCACCGCCGGTTTATGGTAACCAATACACTACACCACCACCTGTGGGAAATTACGGTGGCGCTCCGTACGGTCAGCCTACTGGTTACGCCCAGCCTGCAGGATACGGGCAGTATACGGAGGAGGGGAAGAAGAAAAGTAAGAGTGGGATGGGGATGGGAACGGGATTGGCTGTGGGTGCGGTGGCAGGGATACTGGGTGGACTCGCACTAGCGGAGGGTGTGGATTACGTGGAGGACCGGATCGCAGATGACGCGGCAGAGAAGGTAGAGGACGATGAGGGTTATGATGATGATGACTATTAAACTTAAAAGAATGCTTTGATTTGATTCTCTGCAGGTGTTGATTTAAGTTATTTAACTGTTTGGGCTGTATTATGCTGCCACTATTTTGAAAGAAGATACAGAACAAATATTTATTCGAGCACTAATTTTCAGAATTATATATGTTTATTTTGCCATTTAATATTTTTTTGTTAATGCTTATTAAAGAAAGATTAGTGAGAATAAATAAATATTAAAAATATGTAGATTATAATGTGCCCTATGCTCAAATAAGAGCCTATTAGACTTATTTAGTGTAGCATTCCGACAAACTAATTAAAAATACTTTAGATAATCATTTAGTAAATTAATTTCAAAAGTAAATTTTTATTTTCTATAATATGAAATTATTATTAAAATTTTAAAATCAATTTAAAATATTTTTAAAATTAAAATCGACGTAAACTTCTTCAAAAATTAATACAATGCTGAATGTTATGAAATATTTAACAAACTCAAGCTTCATTTTTCTCTATTTTAGGTGAGCCTCCCTGACTCGTAAAATTATCAAAAGTGTAATGTAGTAAACGTCCTCATCACTATTAGAGTTAAATGATCATGTTAAAATTCGGTGACGATAAAATATAAATAAATGTCGCACACAAAAAAGAAGAATTTTATAAAAAAAAAACACAAAATCGGCGAGAACGACGGATGAAAACGGTTTAAAATATTTATCCTGAAAAAATATAAATACAAATAGTGACAACTTAAATACTCAATTCAAACTCTAAATATTCCCAATATTCTCACAGAATAAATATCAAATTTGGGAATACAAGTAAGGACTTATTTAAACCAAGCAAAGTCGAGTTTACAGAATGCAACAAGAAGGCGCAGCACAATCCCAAGAAAGAAGGCAACCAATATACCAATCAACATATATGCTTTCACATGCTAAAAGATAACACAAACGGCCTGCGTTATTAGATGGCCTGCACTCTCTAACTAACATTTATATAACTCTCTCAGCTCTAAAATTAGATATCTAATGTTCTTTTAAAGGTCAAGTAATAATATATTAAATTTTAAAATTAATATTATTTTTAAAAATTTTAAATAAAATAAAATTAATAATTAATAATTTTTTAATATACATTATTCAATTATAATAATTGTATTAATTAAAATAAAATAAAATCACATTAATTTAAATTTTAATACACCGTCATTTAACTTCAAAGTCAAACCATATCTTTGATTTTGAAATGGTAGTATTTATTAAAATTATATGTGAAAGATGATAATATATATATGTTTTATTCGTTTTTTTTTCTTCTTCTTCTCTCCCTATTCTCTTTGGACAAAAATTTTAACCTCCGTCTTATTTGGGGAGGGCTCTCCTTATTTTGGAGACCCTCTCTTAAATCTCTATCCTTGTACATAATTAATTTATCTCTTCTTGTGAAGTTTGTTTTTTTTTTTTTGTAAAATTTGTTTTTTTTTCATGAAATGACTAATTTTTTTGTCTCTGTATGAGAGAATTTCATTAGCATCTTTTGGAAGATTTTTTTTTTCGTTTGTGAGAATTTTTCTAGTGCGTGAATGATTAAAAATAGAGTGTTTAAATTTAAGTGTGACGTTATCATGATGGCTGATTCTTCATTTGCTCATATTAAAAAAAAATTGTTTAAATCTTTCTATATATATATATATATATATTCTGTTATTACTTTTAGATTATGATTGTTTTTCAAAAATATATCTAACATCCACTAATTGTTTCTACGATTTAGCTTTTTTTTTATTAGTTGTTTTTATGTTTGAAATAATTACCCTTTTAATTATCTTTGAAATGATTATCATTTTAATTTTTTTTTATTATAATTTTTTTATTATTTATAATAATTTATAATTTCAATATATTTTATTCAATTAGACTGTTTGATTAATTTTTTTTGGATATAATTAGAGAATTAGAAGCTCAACGTCATCGATAGTAAAATTCTAGACGATACTGTATTAGGTGCATATATAATTGTATTAATCAATAATATTCAGTTGTATATAGACTACAATCTTATAGTATTCAATTGCACAACCCATCCCCGTGAAAAAAGTTGAATAATTCCATGTCGTACTGGTTACTCCTAGTCTGCAGGTTACGGGGCAGTATACGGAGGAGGAGAAGGAAGGGGAGAAGAAAAGTAAAGACATCTTCAACAGTATAATTTTAAATTAAATATAATTTAGAATTTTTTTTAATTAATAAATTAAATATAATCTCAGACTATATTTAAAGTACTTAAATGACTAAATTAAGGAACTTAATAATTCATAGACTATGATTTTAATTATATTTAAATGGAATAGTAGAAAGATGAATGAGATTTTTTTGAATTCATTGATTATTTTAATCTTTTTATATTATAATCCATGAAATAGTCTATCTGCTAGAAAAATTAAAGACTAAAAAATATTTGTTAATGTCATATGGACTAAAAATATAATCCACAACATAGTCTAACTGCTGGAGATGCTCTAAAAATGAGATGGAGATTGACATTGAAATTTTCTTTAGCAATTTTAAAGAAATTCATGTTGAAATTTAAAATTGGGATAAATTTCTATAAAAGTTAACACAATAAAAATATCTAATAAATAATATTCATATCATTGTTTCATAATTTTTAATGAATTATTTAAATTTTAAATTTAAAAATATTTTACATTAGTTTTAAAAAATTAATAATAATATTTTAATTTAAAAATTATCCTAATTTCAAAATTTGTTACAACTTTACCTACGCTAAAAGGCCCAAGACACATCCGTAACATGTATACGTATAATTATATACTCCTACTTCAAAACATATCAGGTAGTTGCAGGATATGGACATATGAAGCAACATCACATCTTCTGAAGCAACATTTACATCCTTTTGAGAGCTTTAACTACTCTATTAAATAATAATTAAATTTTTTTTATGTAACTTACATCTTCTTGATACTTTTTTGTCTAGTCTATATAATTGAAAAAATAAAGGGGTGTTGGCTAGGTTCATTCATGCAACTCCTCTTCCCGCTTATCTTCATTAAATTTGAGAGATGATCATACAAAACGTATAGTAAGTATAATTTTTAAAATTCTACATAAAAAATTACTAAAATAAAATAATATTTTAAAATTTAAAGTATTCATTTCAAAGTTGAGTTATGGTGTTGTCTAGACAGGGCCTTGAGGCGGTAGAATACCACCTAACATGTAGGTAAAAATGTATGAGCCTGAATTAGCTTATCGGGTAATGCTCAGTCCAAAGTCATACAAAAAAAATATGAATTTCGGATTTTTATAAACTATTCCCAACCCAAATAGACTATCCGAGCCATTCGATTACATTGGACCTCCGGAAGAATATGCTACCGCATTTCGGACCGAATCATACAATTATTTTTGGACACGTGTCCTTGCTCCAAGTGATGGAGTTTCTACAACATGTAAACCTGTTAGCTCTACAACAGCGGCTCCGCTCCCATCCTATCGATTATTTGCTGGCTGAGCATCTCCTAGATCCAGATCAACCCACTGTTATTCGGATCCTATACTTGACTCGAATTCGGACCGGAAATCACACTCTTGTTGGATTACTTTTCTGAAACTTCTAATGCTTCTCTCTTATGTGGGACTTTATTAAAAGATGTCGACCACATTCCAGTCAAATATGGCTCTTTAAAAATTGCCCTAAAGACCCTTGAATCTACTCAACTTACCCGGATAAACCATTTAACCGTGATACTAACCCGATTAACTGAATTTTCTCTGTCCTCCAACCCGTTTATCAAATCAGCTTCATCTCCCAGTCTCCCTAGATAAAACTCGGCTCGGCCATTTTCCTAGTGGCTCTAACAGCTTCGTTGACAGTGATTGTAGTAGCTCTCGCCCTAGTAGCTGCACCAAGTCTTGTAATGGCTTCACTTGATACGGCTTCTACTAAAACGGTTGACTAAATGGTCGGCTCAACTTGATGTGGCAGCTAAAGGGACCTATATACTAAGTAGGGACTTGGACACAATATGTCGCCTACTGGCTCGACTGAATGACGAGCTAGAGCATATGCGTAGAATGGATGGTCAAATTGTGGCTAAAGAGAGAAGATTGGCTCCAAGCCAGTGCACAAGTAACGTGGATGGTCAAATTGTGGCTAAAGAGAGAAGATTGGCTCCAAGCCAGTGCACAAGTAACGTGCCAACTGAAAAAGAACGACACAAGCTTTGGTGCACAACTTGATGAATTAGAGGAGCATTTGTACCTTTGTTTCATGACCATCAATAGAGCCAGGAACCTTGTAACTAAAGAGATTACAGATCCACATGCGTTATGCGATTAGTACATCTCATTATAAAGCAATAATTTCACTGTACCAAAAAAGAATCATATTTCCAGTATTTTTATGTCACAAAAAAGAATCATATTTTCGGTTTTCGTGTTGCAAAAAAATATATCACATAAAAGAAGCAACAAATGTTTATTCATGCACTAATTGAAAAATAAAAGCAACTTCATAGTAAATTGAAACTTTAGACTCCTTCAAATTTTCAATAAGTTGTATAGGACTATAGGAGTGCACTTCAGGTATATAAGATGCAAAAATCACATAGTAAACAATATAAAGCACAATGGTTCGTCAAGTAGGTGATACCTGGCGTAATCTCAGGAAGCCATTAAACACAATATCAGAAGCCAAAACTCTGGAATACTTGCAAGAATCACAGAATGCAGAACTCCTAAGTGTACATAGTACCTTGGCAACGATCTTTGGTACCAATAAATTAATATTCCTCTGTATACAAAATTATATTCTGCACTGGTGTAGGGAGAGGTGAACTATTCCTAGCAAAATATATCCAATCATGATGTTTCATGTCTCACTTTTGGGTTTCTGGGGTGGAGGAGGCACCACTGCTGCAGCTTCTTGAACAGTATCTGATACCAGTTGTACCAAAATAAACTATAGCGTGTATATATATATATATATATATATATATATATATAGAGAGAGAGAGAGAGAGAGAGAGAGAGCTGATACTTTTGTAAGAGTTTGAATCTACAGACCTTGAGACTTAGTTTGGGTTTCAGACTGGGTTTCTCCAAGAGATGTAGTCTGTATCTGCTGCTGCGTGGCAGCTGCTTTCAAATGCTCTTCTGTGATCTTCAAGTAGTCTTCACTGGAGTATGCGTTTTTTGTAGAAGGTGAACCATCTGCTATTTCAGAAAAAAATCACAACTCCATAATATTCTTTGAAAGAAATAATCTCCTGGAAATTAAATACAATATCGAAATAGAATATTATAAACAAGCACCTATGAATCAAGGATTATCTCTGTACCATGTGAAACGAATGAAACCACTTTTTAACATAGTAAGAAATAACAACCCACAAAGAGTACTTTCATAGTATCCTCTGAGACCATAAACATTACACAGAATGCCAAAGATATAAATTTGGATGGGGCACTACTTTCCCCGACTCTGAGCCAAAATTGCAACCCTGAGAGGGAGCTCAGCGGCATCTGTGCATTCATATATTCTAGAGATTTGAAGTAAAATGAGAAACGAGGATTGACATAGTCGGGAACTCTTCAAACCAATCACCAGATGGTACAATTCTTGTATTTTTATTTATTTTTATAATGAGATAGTAAAATTCCATACCCCACTTATCCTTTTACGCACTCGTCACAGTCTGCCAAAGAGGAATTGAGAAAACCCGCGGGAGCAAAATACTCTTGTTAACCTAGCGAACCATGTATTGATATTTGCATACCTCAACATAATACTCTAGTGTCCACATATTCAAAATTCAGCGTCCCACAGTCGTATCTCTTTCATGAACCAATTTGCACTTAAGGTAACATTTCTATTGAAATAAATACATAGATTCAATAGGACAATAGGCTCAATCAATTAAAAGGTATTTTGTTTAATAAGCAAATATTTGTATTGGAATAATATAAATATATATATAGAGAGAGAAACACTCTCACACACAAGAAACATACCATCAATCAGTTTGGGTACAAGTTATTTACAATTTATAAAATGTGAGCACGTCTCGGATAAGCATACTAAAGCGAACCGCAAACCTAAACAATGAGAACGCGTACTAGTTAAGTTGAAGGACCACGCACTTGTATCCGCGACATATCAAACGCACCGCAAGCCAGGCAACACTACTCAGGATTAAGGACCTTCCATCAGAGAATTCCCGGCTCAGTCTCAACTGCATCTGTAAATTTCATATTTATAAAAGGATATATTCTGGGGTCCTCCAAGAATATATCTCACCAGGGTAATCCCAAATCTATTATGAATTATACTTTTCCTCCATATAATTTACTCTAACACAATTCACTCCGTTGGATTTCAGGCTTATCAATGTCGGCTACCCACTTAATTGGTGACATATATGCATGCTCCTAAGTAAAACCTCCCTGCCTCCTTCCCTCTCTCCCAATTATTGGGAGGATGGAATAGCCATATGTAACACCTACAAAAAGTAGTGTGAAAACCTTGCTTACCCCATCTTTCAACTTTCAGCATGCAAGGAGTTCATGTATGATCATATAAATTCAAACAATATGAGTAGTGCACTAAGTTTTAAGTTTTTATCTTTGCTCCTCGAGGAACAAGTTATAGATCGTACCACCTTTTGTGTACGGAATATATTGTACAACTTTGGAAATATCATATAAAAGCCGTCCAAATAATTTCAAATTTGCCACTGATTTTACGATGTTACATACTCTGTTTAGACTCTTAGTACTCTCACGTTGCAACTTCTGCTTATTTTAAAAAGAGTATTTGCTAACTTGCAAAGTTCAATGCCTAATTTGATCCAAAGATTTTATTACTTCATAGAGTTGACAGATAAGGAATTCATCTAAATTGATGAATTATGTACTTCATATTTGTTATAACCACTACAAATGGTAATTGTTAACTAAAAGGACTTTAAGGTAATCTGATTGTTGTAGAACTATTCCTACATAACAATATAACAACGTACCAATGAATCAAAAATAAATCTCAAAGTTATTGGTAATTGTTTAAAGAATTAAAGATTTAGTTGGTGTTTGATCATGGACTGGAATCTGGATATATTCTTTCCCAAAAATATTCAAAAAAAATAATAGAACTTGGATATTACCACCTTATAGAGGAAAAGTGAGTTCTCAATCGGAATATATAATTGTTCTTTCCCATAAGAATTAGAGATTTCTCAATGCGAAACTAAGTATCATAACTTGTTCCTCAGCAAATAAACAAAGGCAAATCCTACTTCTGCTCCAGAGTTGACACTAGGTAATGGAAGTTCTAAAGATTTGAATAAATCAATACTAGTGAATAGCAAAATCTGCAATCCATAGAATGAGTAAATGACTATATAAATGGGAAAGCGCAGTCACAAATTCAAACTAGTTATAGTTTCTTCCTAGAATCTTTTGCCCTACAAAACTCTTCTCTAAAAACAGTATCTTTCTACTCGATGCCATAAGTCAATAAGTCCTAAAGAGCATACTAACTTGGCACCATGCACACAAAATAAAGCGAAGAATCATAACGAAATTCAATCCTTCATGTGCTATTTAAAAATTATAAGAATAAACTAATACACATAGCATGAACACTAAATCACTCACTAGGGTCAACCTTCATCTGAGAATCCTCAGAGCTGGCAATTGTTGAAGGGCTGGAATTCGTGGTGGTTGTGCTGGAACTGGAATTGTTCTGCATTGGACTCTGAATGTCGTCAAGGCCAATCTCTCGTTCAAGAGTGCCAATCTCTTGTTCAAGAGTGTTTTTGAATTCCCTTGAAACATCCTGCAAAGATTTTAAAAATAAAAAGAAAATAGAAGGGCGCTATAAACAGCAGAACCTTTCCCAACATGGCAAAAAACATAAAAAGCAATAAAATCAGAGTCCGAAATATTACCTGAAGTTCTCTGATTGTGGGTTGAAAGGCACGCAACGTTTTCCCCAGAGTCCGAGCAACCTGAGTTCAAATGACATCTTGAGATGGACAAAGAGGATAAATTTATTAACAAAATATTTTACTTGTTTTTCTTACTCATTTAGATTTTTGAATTGGCCAACTAAATTTATTTTCTCCTTTTCATTGTGCTCCTCCAAAGTCCGGATGCAATGAAAACATTCCCAGCATGACTTTAAATTCGGTATATTTAAAAGTAAATACATCATTTATGATGGGGATTAACCAAGCTCAAACCATGGTCAATCCAACTCACATTCTTATTTTGTCATTGTTACTTAACTACAATAGTTCAACTTTACTTCACACAATTATAGGAGACCTTTAGTTTCAGAATTCAATTAATACTACACACACGGTTTGACAGTCTTACATGCAAGTGTGCAACGTATCAACAAATAAGTACATACATAAACATCAGAACTTGTCAGGGGAGATTGGAACAATAAGGCAGAGGTAAAACAAAACTATTAGAAGCAAGTCTGGGAGGCATCTCTAAGATTTTCCCTATCTTATGGTCAGTTTGTGGAGCTTGAATATTCAATTTTCAGCTTCATGCAGATAACCAAACCAATTGAACAAAACTTTGGTTCTTGAGACGAATCCAAGGCAGAACTTTGAGGGTCCAGGAAAAACATCATCAGAGGCTTAATACTTTCACGTCCGCTAGGCTAGTTGGCTTCCAATACATCAAAAGTTGGCAGCACTTTCATATTAATTAATAGCAACGCTTAATTAACTCAATTATTCATGGACTTCATTTGGTTAGCCTCCACAGTGGTTAGATATTTATAGCTTTTTATGTAAGTTAATAGAAGCCTTCTATATCATGCCACTGGTCAAAGATTTTCTAGTCCAACTGCCCCCAGCTAGAGAAACAGAGAACATACTTAGAAACCACATAATATTGGTCATCAGCTCATAAAAAAAATCATGCACTATTAATACAGGTGTAGAGCTGTCATAACAATCACTTGAGGTGTAAAGATATCATCTTTCTAACAAAATCCTCATTTCAGATGACAATCTGTTCTTTACAAGGGCTATAAAATAATTAAAGGCAGCAACTTCGACAAAAAGTAAACCAAATTACCTCAGCAAGACCTTTTGGGCCAAAAACCAACAAAGCCACAACTCCAATCACCAGAGCTTCAGGAGCCCCAACTCCAAACAGAGAGGCAAACACACCCTTTCCTTTACATCTTCTTTTCTTTCCTGCAAAACCATTACTTCAAAATTCAAACAAAGACAATCACATAATTCTTCTGCACCTTAAAATAGCTTTGGATAAACCAAAACGACAATACATTCATAATGTGTGTCAAGTTGGCAAATACCCAAATGAAAAAAAGTACCTAATCTTACAGAATGTTGTGAGATTGAGACACCCAAGTGCCTCAGACCATGCCATTGAGAGAAAGGAGTGAGACCAGTTGATGATTCCATGTGGAAAGACGAAAATGTGGGTTATTGGAGATTGAATTTATAGAAGTAGATAGGGTGTAGAAGGTGGGTTTCCTGATTGTAGAAGAAGATGTAGACTGACATAGATATGTAGGAGTAGAAATTGCAGAAGCCATAGATGTGGTGCTCGTTTGTAGATTCTGTGCTTCAATTTGAGCTTGATTTTAGGGGAGATTTTGGAGTCACGGGTTATATCCGTATGGATATAGTATAGGGTTTTCTACATAAATATACAATAATTAAAAAATAATTATAAAAATAATACATTAACAAATTAATTACAAAAAAAGTACAACAAGATAATTTTATTAAATCATTCAGTTTCCTACAAATAAGAAATTTCTTAAATCAAGGATAATTAACTGTCATATGCGGCAGTTATCAAAACAAAATTCACAATACAAAATAAAAATAAAAAATCATCATTCTCATAAGCAGCTCACGAATAGAAGGAGAAGAAATGACAGAGGAAGAAGATCTAGAATAGTCATCTCTCACCGTCCACCACGAACTCGAATTCTTCTTCTTTTTCAGATTTATGCTTCTTTGTTATTGATTTGTTTCCGTCATTGGAGAAGAGCTTGGCCCTGTTCATCAATGGAGAAACAAAAAGGAAAAATATATAATATTAAGGGATATACATGGATGTAGCTACTCCATGAGATGCCCAACAAATTGACAATTTTCAATCATTACACTTGTTGGTGGCTGGAAAATCTAACATAGTAGGTTTTTGCTCATAGTAATAAGGTAACCAAATCTTAATACGGAGGCAACCAACCTTTTAATACAAAATGTGACCAAACCTTAATACAAAAAGTAACCAACCTTAAATACAAAGGTAACTAGTAACCAACCTTTAATATAAAGGTAATCAACCCTTAATACAAAGGTAATCAAACCTTAATACAGAGGTAACCAACCTTTAATACAAAAGTAACCAAAACTAGTTACTGCACATTCAGGAATTTGTTACCTCTATACTAGTGTTTGATTACCTCCATAACAGTGTTTGATTTACTTGTGCAGTCTTTAATTGGTCACCAGGTTAAATTCAGGTACTGAGCCGTAGTTACTGCACATTCATGAATTGGTTACCGTCGTACTATTGTTTGGTTACCTATATTTACTTGTGTCATTGTTGCCGGTGGTAACCATACCTTAATACGGAGGTAACCACCTTAGCTTTTGTGGTCACGGCTGCTCCTCCTCCTTTTGTTGTTGATGAAACGATGTTGGGCTTTGACCTCCGATGTTGTAGCTTTTTTCAAATTAAATGAACCTTCGAACTGAACTGATATCTATTAATATAAATTAGAAAGAGCCTAACTTACCAGCTAGTAGAGCTTCTATACCAATTACTTTCTCTCTCCTCAAATTGACTTTGTGTACTGGTATTTGGAAACTGGAATGCCCCACGGAGTAGAGATAATATCCAGGAACAAGATGAAGATTCACGAAGTTCCTTAACTCGTGAATTTAATATGATAGTACGGCGACTCTAATAATATTCAAATTGAATTCTCATCGATTATCTCTTCATATGTCTTAATTTTAAGCATACTTGATGGGGAATTCTGAATGTTCAACCTTAAATGGAATCTTCTTCCTCTTATTGTACTGTAAGAAATCATGGTGACTGAGTATTTGGGGAAGAGAGAAGAAAATAAATATCAAGTAATTTGAAATTTGAAATTTGAAATTTGAAATTACTCAACTAAATTAAAGGGATCATAGCCACATCAGCACTCCAATTAATTTAAACTAAAAACTAACTGCATTGATTATGTAGTAAAAAAATTAAAAATGCACTATTTTTATAAATATATTTTTAGTGCACTTTTATTGTAATTTTTTCATAAAAAGTACTAAAATATGTAATTAATCCTATAGTATAACACACTCTGGTCTGAATAAAAAATAATTTTGTGGAAAGGCTATACACAAGGGGCCGATTAAACCGAGCTGCTAGTTGGTCTGAAAAAGGCCCGCATACTAATAATGGGTTTAATATATTTAGACCTGGATCAGCAGATCGTATGGAGACGCCTCCCCTATTTTTATGCTTCGCCAATCCGGACGAAAGACGGACAACATAAATAATAATTTATTATATTAACTATTAAAATAATTAATTAAATATAAAAAAAATAATTAAAATTTTAAAAAGTTTGTTATAATTATTAAATTATTATGTATTTGTCTAAATAATAAATTATTGAATTATATATTAAAAGTTTATGATCAATTATTAAGCTAAATATTTGAATGGTGTGTAAATTTATTTAGTTATGATTATAAAAAAATAATTATGTTAATTTTATTTAAATTGTAATGAAATTCTATATTAGTGTATGTGTTAACAAAATTTGCTTAAAATTCTTATCCCAATAGAACTCTGAATCACTATAATTTTTCAACTAACTTTGTAGTTATTGCGCTTTAAAAAAATCCACCTATATTAGGAATATAATTAATCGTGTGATTTGATAATACTTTAAAATTTTGGATTATATATTTAATTATTATAAATTTATATAATATTTATACTAATTTGAATAGGAGAAAAATATCTTCCTTTTGCTATTCCTGTTAGAAATAGAAACACTTTAAAATTTGGATATTATTTAATTGATACAAATTTGAATAATATTTATGTTAATATGAATAAAAAGCTGAACCAAAAATTAGTAAAACCAAATCAAGTTTGTAATTTTAATTATATAGTTGATTTGTGATTATTATTTAAAACCAAAATATTTGGTGATATTATGGGGTTTTATTAAAAAGTAACGTTAGAGGCCTCAAATTTATTTGTCTCAAATGACATGACACTGAATATTTTAATAATAATTTATTGAGTTTTGATATATATAATGATACATATAATAATTTTTTGTAAAATGGTGGGTCGTATAGGACAATTAAAATATGAGACTTACCATTTTACAAAAGATCATTGTATATATCATTACGTATAGCAAAATTCTAATTTGTTGAATAACTAATCACATGAGATCTATCCAACCAATATTACGATGACATATCATTTGAGATATTTTTTAAAATAAAATTTGAGATTCCTAATATTACCCCTTATTAAATATTTTTGAGATATTTTAACAATGTTATGAAATTACTATTATTAAATAATTGAACAATCTACAACCTAGTAATAAAATTCTAAGGAGTTATCAGATTGAGGACTTTGAGGTTAAAAATAATGAGCGGAAGATGATTATATTTAACTCGTGTAAAGTTCGAGTTGAATTTAAATTTATTTAATTTCAATACGCTTCACTGTGTCATTAACAGTTAGTTGCCATGATGCGAAGTCGATAAATATTTATCACTTTCATTCTAAATTAGTTGACGAAAATGAATTTTATGTGAATTAACAAATAAAAATCAAAAATACTAAGGGAAAATTATTGGATAATTTTAACCCAAAAAAGAAACGAAAAGAAAAAGGAGAAGAAAAACTGCATAGATGGAGTCGTGGAGATGGTAAGTGGAATCCATGCTTGTAGCAACTTGCAAAGACGAGTGACCCATAAAAGAAGACAATCGCAAACCTAAATAATATATATATATATATATATATATATATATATTGCAATTATTTAATTACAGATCAAGATCAACCAGGAAACCACCACCTACTTGAACATGTGGTATGCTGGTTTAGCTTTTGTCTTTGTAGGCCACGTCCCATTGCCGTCCCCATCCCCCATTTATAACTATATATAATAAGCCAATTACATACAATTAATATAATTATATAATAATGATAGTATATTTTTAAATATAATGAATATAATTATAATTTAATATCTATATATACATGAATTTATAAATTTCACAATAAGATAAAATAAAAAAGTCATTAAAAAGTTTTAATATATTATTAAATTCTTCTTGAATATCCTCAGAAATATTTTGAAGTAATTTTTTTTTGTTAAATGTTAGACCTATGGACTGTCAATTTTTGAAATGCGGCAAGTACCAAGTATAATTAATTAAATGACTCTTCAGTCCAACATATTACATATTATTCAATATACATATATAGAAAAATTTTCAAAAGCGAACTAAAGACGAACCGTCGTCTTTGGTATCTATGGCGACGGTTCGACCCGTCGTCATAGAGTGCATGGCTATGGCGACGGGTCGAACCGTCGCCATAGATATCAAAGACGATGGTTCGTCTTTGGTTCACTTTTTAAGGTTCGTTGGAGAAGGGGACTATACAAATATATATATATATATATATATATATATATATATATATATATATATATATATATGTATCTATTTCTTTTGCGCATAACTTTTATGATAAAAAAAACAACCCAAATTCAGAAACTAATTATTTGTTGTCAAAAGTAAATAAAGCTATACATTGCCTCTAAATTAACATTATCAAATTTTTTAGTCAATAAAAAAGTGTATACTATACAATAAAATAAGAATTCAAATACTTAACATAATTCATTTATTTTTATTGATTTTTATATAATATATAAATTTAATAAAAAGTTCGCGCTTTACGCGGATTATCAATCTAGTTAAATTAAACTCTATATATTGAGAATATAATTACGTATATGGCAAGTTTGTCAAATATAGTAGTATTTAGATGCGACAAACGGGCCGAATCATAAGCGAGGCCAAGCAAAATATGGACCGGACTAAAATGGTTCAAATTTTTTTGAACTAAAAATAGGAACTCTGTAGCCCAAGTCGAGCCAGACATGACCCGCGGTTCATTATTTTATATTATTTTTTCAATAAAAAGGTCAATAACACGACAAGCAGCAGAGCATCATCGTGAGTAGACCTGCAAACGAACTGAACTGTACTGTTCATAAACCGGTTCGATTTGAGTTCGACTATCTAACCTTTTCGAATCGAACTCGCACATGGTATCGAGTTCGATTGCTTAATCGAACATGTTCACGAACCATGTGGTTCGGTTCGACTATGTTTGTGAACAGTTCGGTTCGACTATGCTAGTGTTCGACGCTATTCAACTCGGTTCGGTTCGTTAACTGCTCGAGTTCAAATTGTATTTCTTACATATTTAATGTTTTTAAATTCTAAATACAAATAATTAGTTATTTCATATTAAATTTTAAAATTTATCTTATCAATAATTGTTAAATTTTAAGTATTTGTCTTTTTTTATTGCTTAAACATCTTTTTGTTTTTTTAATAATTGATTAGAAGTACACATTTTTAATAAATAATAATGTGTACTTCGTCACCTCTAATTTAATTAAAATAATTATAATATTTTCATAAAAAATTTAACATGATTGTTAGATTATTACAATTTATATCACTGATAATTTAATAAATTATAACCCATGTTATAAATCACATAAATAATGTCATTAATCATCATGCAATGACAATTTGACATTAATTAAAGAATGATACAATACAATTGCTTACATTTGCATGAGTTATTGAAATTGCCAAATCAAGATGGAGAATAGAAAAATCAAGTCATCAATGTATTAGACTTCACTAATAGAGTAATAGTCATTGTACAATTACTATTGTCCATTATATCAACCTATCGTCTATCAACCATATAATTAAAAGTGTAAACTTGATTTTAACAATTTTAAATTTTTTAGTGTTACAGACTTACAGTGTATATGTGAGACAGTGAGAAAAAATATTTGACTAACTTTGTTTTATGCAATTAAGTAATCATATTTAATATAAAAAATAGTGTTTAAAAAGTTTAATAATCCAATAAAACAATGTCACAGTACAGTTTGCATAAAATTAAAATGAGTTAATAATTTAAATTAAAATAAGAAAAAGGTAGAAAAAAACAAAAACACAAAAAGAAACAAAGTCTCTAAATTACTTTGAGCCTTGGATCCTAGAAGTGTAGTTAATTTACAAAATTGTAAAATTTAATATATTACTTTAGTATTATTTAGTTTAAAAAAATATAATTATGAAAATTTTAAATTTTTAATAAAATAATTCTCAAGATTTATTTTATTCAAAAGTTAATTATTACATCCCTTTTGAATTAAAAATTCATACTTGAGCAATTGATCTTATTACTTATATTTAAGAACGGAAGAAGTATCTAGTACTAATAGTCTAGTAGTAATACATTTCAAGGTTAACAACTTAACAATATTAGTTTATTAGATATTGAATTAATATAAATCAATTAAATTCATATTATTTTAAATTTTAGAATTTTAGAATTTTATTATTAAAAAATCTCAAATAAGACTCTTTTTATGAAATAGATGAAATATTTTTTTCTTCTTTTGTTTCATCTAAAAGTAAAAAATGCAAAAATATGAAAATAATTAATTAAGAAAGTAGTAATATCTCCCTTTTTTTGGGTGAATTGAAAGTAGTAATATTTATTTATTCTAGACTAATTATGTAATTAACAATAATATTGACAACTACTATTAATTTAATATATATAAATATATTATAATATGATATTATGATATATTATATCTTATTTGGCTATTCTTAATTCCTAAATAAGCCCTAGTATCTGAGTCTTCTTAGTCTTGTAATTTAAGTTTAAATTTTTCAAAAAAAAATAAAATATTTGGCATAATTTTTACGAACTCGAGCATAATAGGCGAACTCGAGCATTATAGGCGAGAACTCGAGCATTATAGGCGAACTCGAACATGCTTGCGAACTCGAGCATTATAGTCGAATCCGATATGCTCGCGAACTTGAACATGTTCGCGAATTGTTCGCGAACACTAACGATCCAAATTCGCACAAGTGCATTGAATCGAGATCAATGCTACTCAAACATGTTTGAATTCGATTAACTTCGGTTCGAGTTCAACAATGTTCGATTTGGTTCGGATCGTTTGCAATTATAATCGTTTGCAATTCTAATCGTGAGCAGCAACATTATTGACAGGGAAAGTAGAATGCCTGGCAACGGCGGTGGTGAGAATAGGATCAATTCAAGTCCACCAAACTGTGAGCATAAATGTTATGGATGTATTCCATGTGAACGTACCCAAGTACCCGCTACTCATTCCCGTATGGGAATCCAGGATGCTAATTATGAGCCTGAGGGTAAGAAATGCAAGTGCGCCCCTTCTTCCCTCTACGTCCCTTAATTATTAACACCTACTTGCTGCATGTATACAAAATTATTAATTATTAATTTGTTCATAATGGATGATGGAATTGTACGTACGTACGTCCATCTAATTTAACTAGTCCAAGTTATATTTTGGATTTGCTGGAGGATGGAAGTAATAATAGCACGCGTGTTTGATAAGATTTAAGCTGGACATGACATAAATCAATGAAGAAATCATAACAATTAAACTCCTCCCCCTCTCTTTCTAAGACTCGAGTTTTGAAAGAACGTAACAAAGCTTTAACCAATGGTGGAAGAAGCAGCACTTGTTTTTCTTAAACATATCCAAAGTAGCAATTAAAGTGTTGCTAAAGTTTGAGTCTATTAGTTAGACTAAGAAGAATTGTTATTAAAAGTGATAAAAGAAGCGAGTTAAAATATATATTTTTTAGTTTAACAAAAAAAAAAATTGACAAACCGAGTCGCAAGGGATCGGATGAAAATAACTTAACTTTTTATGAGTTACAAAAATAAAATCCAAATTTTAACGGACGAGCCGTCTGTGGGCCAGTTTTTTTTTGTTTTTTTTTTTCCAAATCTAATTGTATCCCATGGTCAAAGTCCTTGTGGACCCCACTTAAACAAACAAATAATTAAATTTAAGGTTAACTAACCTTATTCTCTTTATAGATTTTTCATTATTACTTTCTTCTATAGACTAGCTTTTTCTTTTTATGTTCCATGCAGCAAAGAATGATTAAGAGGGGGCTTGTGATTTAGAAGCATAAAAATGAATGTGGTGAAATTCACACGTAAAAGGGAATAAATAAAGCTCGTACGTGAAGGCTGCGTTTTTAAAAAGCCCCTTTTCCTCCCTTTTTACGTTCCAAACTTTAGTTTGTATGTGCGACTGTGTGAGAGAGAAAGATAAAGGAATGAGGCTAAAAAGTGGGAGAGATGAGATATGATATGATTATCTATATTTAGCAACAACAAAAAATGATTATCTATAGAGAGGGAGAGTAATACCGAAGAACAGTGTAAAAATAATAATACTTCCTTCATTTTGAATTCAAGAACGGTAAAAGGATAACGATTTATGAGAAATGTTACCGTGATAAAAAAAATTATAAAAAATTAAACATAAAATAATATATCAAATTATAATTAATTAATATTTTATTATATATGGGTGAATCTAATGATTATAAATAATATTATTTTTATGTATTCAATTTTTTATCACAAAAATATTATTAAAAATTAATGACATTTTATATTTGAAATAAAATATATATATTTGATTTTTAATTAAAAAATTGATTTTAAACGGGGTGAACAATAATCTTAATAAGATAATGGAGGAGATGGAACCAAGTCCAATCATCCGTGCAAAAGTAATTAAAAATTAAAAGAGAGAAATAAAGGAGGAGGAGAAAGGGGAAGAATTTAGGAGGAGAAAGAGTCCGTCCGTCTGTCATTATCGGAACGTTTTCACACACGAGGAGAGGCTTAAGCACGAAAACTCATCAAACTACTAAACTAAATGGAGTGCACACGTGTATTCCCCTACACAAGGAGTTCCCATGTACTAGAGTAGTAATAACTACCACCAACGTTTTATAATCAATTATAAAGAGAAACCAATTTTTCCTGCTCAAAATAGTGGAACGTTACGGCTGAAAGAATAAAATATATTAAATGATATAATAAAAATAAATAAAGAATGAAATATTTTAAATCTTTTTTCAAAATATAAAATTTTAATTTTTTTAAAAAAAATAAGAATAATTCATTCCATTTCAATAAAATAACAAAACATAATTTTTTTTTCATTTCATAGGAATAAATTATTCTATTCATATCTTCATTCCTCTTATCCAAATTTAGCGTAAATGACTTTTCATATTTACGTACTATCTTCATATTTATTTCATTTCAGTTGAAATAAATTATTCTACACTTACTTACTTTTTTTACCTATTTTTTTTACTGATATATAAGATAAATGAGCATGATCCCACCTCATTTCATCTTTAACTCAAATGAGTGTAGTGAACTACACTCATTTGTGTTATATGCGAGTAAGAAAAAATGGATAAATTTAAAATTTTTCATAAAGGTTTAGAATTATTCTTGGGACTATGTGCTTTTTTTTTTGTTGTCGATAAAAAACGATACATAAAAATACAAGATTATATTAATTATACATGAAAATTATTGAATATTTCTCTTATTTTATTATTAATTAATGTATAGCATTTCAAAATTAGTTCTTTTCTTTATCTAGAAACGTAGACCCGTAATTTCAAGAACTGTTGACGTTCATTACCCTCAATCACAAAAAACAATAATGAGACTTGAACACTCACTTTCTTATATGCCAATGAGCGATTATAATTCAATACTTGCCAAGTCAATAAATTTTTGTAACGTACATAAAATAAGGTAACGTTTCAAATTTATAAATGGAATGATTTAATGAAGGAAAAATGAAATCAACATGTGCCACCATGCGAAAACGCGTAAAGAGATGAATTATGTTACATCAACAAAGCATTCAATTATTGGAGCTAAAAATTTGCATATCATGGAGTTTGACATTATCATAACTTAGGGCGATGACAAACTGTCTTAGAATAACCAATCCGAGTATCCAAACACCTACTAAGAAGATGGAATACGTTCACGAAGAACACGGGACATTCGTAAATGAAACCTGCTGTCTGTACTCTGTACAACCAAACAAATAAGGATAAGAAGATCAACAGTAAATAAGGACAACCCTACTCCCACCTGGCGTCAGCTCTTTCCATTAATAGCCTACAGTGACACATTGTCATCTAAGGACATATTAGTCAATACACCCTGCCTTAATCACCGTATTATCCACTAATCTACTCCCTCTTTCTATATAAAATACACGAAATCTTTTGTTATTACGTTCTTGGCCCCATTCCCAACATAATTACAAAATAACAGCTAGAGAGAGAGAGTGTTTCTTGAGGAGAGAGACAGAGGGTTTTCGTTTCGTTTCGTTTCTTCTTTGGGTTTGCATTTATAAAGTCTCACCCTTTCTTGTTCTGCTTTTGGTTTTCTCTTTGTGGGTATTAGATTGAATGTCGTTTGATCTTCATTTTCCGATTCAATTCCGACGTAAATCTTATTCTTAAGCTGTGATCGATAATCGCCGGCAATTGCAGGTTACCGTCGCCGGTGAATTGGGTATCTTAATCCCTTTTTGTTTTGAAAGAGAATTATTGATCTAGATTTGGAATGAGTAACTTATCGAATAACAGTGTTGAAACTGTGAACGCTGCGGCTACTGCTATTGTTTCCGCTGAAATTCGAGTTCAGCCAACTAGTGTTCAGGTATGTGAATTATTGAATTTTATTTGAATTTGTTGATTGAAAGATGTGATCTTTTTGCTTTGGGTACTGTTGATCTGGTGCAAATTTGTTGTTGGGTTGTTTTGGTGCTTGAATTATGTTGATTTGACTAGTTTAGTTTAGAATTTTTGGGGGTTTGTGTAGTTTAAGTGTATTAGTAAATTATTACTACTATTATTACCAAGTTTTGCGAGCAGAAAGGTTTTTTGTCAACACATGTGCCACTAATGAACTTTCATGAATTCAAGAAGCTGCAACTTTTGTGGCACATGTATTGGAATTTAAATATCTAAAGGTTAAAAGTAGAAAGTAAAAAGAAAGAAACCATAAAGTCTCACTGACCAACAGAACAGTCCATTTAATTTTTAATTTCCTTTTCTAACTAGGTTCTTTCTTCTGTATTTTTGCACAGTTGTATCCTTCAGTAGTCCTTCAGTACACAAGTGGATAGACATTTCAGAAGTTTATCCCCTTAAACTTGGTTAAATTTCTTACTGATATACATTGGACTTTTAATTTTCACTAGATCAAATGAACTCGAAATAGTATTTCAATAAAGGTCTAAAGTGATCAACTGGTACTGACTAGTGAAAGGCCTTCACTTTTTCTTTTTTACTTTTCTTTGTTTGGGCTATTGGTCGTGTATCATGGAATTCAAGTTTCAAATTACATACATCTGCTGTGAAACGCAATGACCATTGGAAATCAATGGTTAACCATATATATAACGCTGAACATAAGCATAGTATATCTCTGCCTTTTTTGTGGTGCTAAATTCAAGGGCATTCCCCAGAGTATATCTCTGCTATTGTTGTATTTAGTAGTGTTTATTTATGAAATTTAGTAGGCTTACCTTGGGGATTGTTCATAATTATGGAATTACTTGAATAAATTGCCATTGATTTTGAAATTCCATATGGATAGAGCACAAAATGCTTGTTCTTTACATGTGGAAGAAGGGCTAGAAAGTGCAAAATGGGATGTACCAGTTGCTCCACAGCCTCAGGGTAGGTGTATCTGCAGACTGGGGGTAGCTTTTCTTTTTTATATTTTTTACCCTTTAGTATGGGGGAAAGCCGCCCGGGGAGGGATGAGAGGCCCTAAGTTTGAATTTAGGTTTTGGTATAGGATTAATGGACTACGCTAGCAGCAAGCAAGTTGGGGGCTTGTCTAATTATGATAACCAGCTTAATAAGTCACATTCGAGCTTGGTTCCTTGGAAAAGAGAACTCAAAGTATCCATTGATATAGTGCTAAGGCTTGCCAACACCAAGTACAAAGTTTCTTGGAAATTAGACTGTCTGAATCAGTTAAAGCTTGTTTTAGGACTGAAAAAAGAAGAAGATCCTCAATGTTAACTTAATTATGGTTCACTGTTTCTGTTATCAATGAGCCTAACATAATGAAGAAACTCAATTATTGAGAAGCCAAGGGCAAACAACTCATACGTAGTCTTCTTGACAGTTTGAGTTCAACTATTTGCAATTTAATGATCATCGCCTTTGGGCGAACTTACCCTGAACACAGTTGAAAAATAAGTTAGCAAATGATATAAAGAAATTGATTATTTTCAAAATGCCAGTCTGCAAGCTTTCAATTGATGACTGCTCAATCGGTCTATTTGTTTTTAAATTCGCTGACAGCAGGTAACCACGTTTCAATGAGTGTGCTTTTGAATACACTAATAGAACATAAAAGAACTGTAAGATGCTTGTAGGTGTAATTTATGGAATTGGAAATGTGAGGCCTTTTGGAAGATATAGTAAGTGTGGCTTGGATACCATACCTATACAGAGGAGATATCTTAAGCAGTGTGTATAATAGTATCAGTGTTGATATCTTAAGCACTGTGTACAATAGTATCACTGGGAAGAAAGTTTTTCTGCAAGCATCATTTTGTGCTAATTACAATAATTCTTTCTAGAACTCTTTAAAAATACGGATGATTTTCTGTTGACAACTCTTTTTAGATAAATGAACCCCCCTCGACTATATTTCATTTCCTGTCTAGCGTCAAATGATTGAGCTTTGACAGTCTTACGAGCTAGCTATATAATCAAGTGGACCTAGTAACTTAAACAACTTCTTTGATTTTGATTTCAGAAGAGAAGATGGGGAAGCTGCTGGAGTCAATACTGGTGTTTTGGGTCTTACAAACACAGTAAACGAATTGGTCATGCTACCCTTGTTCCTGAAGCAACAGTGCCTGGAGCTGCAGCCCCTGTTGCAGAAACTCTGAACAACTCATCCACCATAGTATTTCCTTTCATTGCTCCTCCTTCTTCTCCTGCATCTTTTCTCCAATCAGATCCTCCCTCTGCCACCCAGTCACCTGCTGGATTACTCTCCCTCACGTCTCTCTCTGTCAATTCCTTTTCCCAAGGTGGGACAGCCTCCATTTTCGCCATCGGACCCTATGCATATGAAACTCAGTTAGTTTCACCACCTGTATTCTCTACCTTCACCACTGAACCATCAACTGCTTCTTTCACTCCACCTCCTGAACCCGTGCAATTGACAACACCCTCATCACCTGAAGTGCCTTTCGCTCAGCTTTTGGCTTCATCTCTTGCTCGCACACGAAGGAACCGTGGGACAAGTCAAAAATTCTCATTATCCCAGCACGAGTTCCAGCCTTATCAGTTGTACCCAGGAAGCCCAGGTGGCTACCTCATATCACCAGGCTCAACAATTCCTAATTCTGGCACATCTTCACCTTTCCCTGATAAGCAACCAATTATCGAGTTCCGAGTGGGGGAAACTCCCAAATTTCTAGGCTATGAATATTTTTCCAATCTGAAGTGGGGTTCAAGGTTAGGTTCTGGATCTTTAACACCAAATGGCTTGGGTTCAAGGCTAGATTCTGGCTCTCTGACGCCAAATGGTGGTGTTTCGAGGTTAGGTTCTGGTTCTTTGACGCCAAACGGTTGGGGTTCAAGGCTAGGCTCTGGATCTGTGACACCAACCGGTGGAGAGCCTGTATCTAGAGACAATGTACTTATGGAGAGCCAAATTTCTGAGGTAGTATCACTTGCCAACTCAGACAACGGATCTGAAGACGAGCAAGTTGTAGTTGTTCAGAGAGTCTCATTTGAGTTGCCCAATGTTCCAACAAGTCTGGAAAATGATCTCAACTCGTCATTTGAAACTGTATCAGAGTTTCGACAAAATGCAACAGCTGAAGCTGCTAACATATACAATGAGATATCTAAGAAAGCCGAGAATTCTTGTGACTGTGGAAGGGAGACTGAGCCTGTCATGCCTGGGAAAGCTATAGGAGACGGTCAGGAGAAGCAGTGCCAGTGTAAGCATCATCCCGGCGCACTTGGGTCTAGCAAAGAATTCAATTTCAACAACACAAAGGGAGATATCTCAGACAAGCCTACTATTGGCTGTGAGTGGTGGACCAGTGAGAAGGTTGTAGGAAAGGACTTGGGGCCCAAAAACAACTGGACTTTCTTCCCAATGCTGCAGCCAGAGGTTAGCTGAGGCCTAAATATACAAAACCCACCTTCCTTCATCTCAATACGCAATCTCCTTAAACAGGAAATTATGGAATTTTGGAGGTAGAGATCATAAACTCTGGATTAGACCGTATGGAGGGATCACAAACACTAGGCTTCCCAATCAAAGGCAACCTTCTGAATCCTCCTCATTCGTAATGTGATCGATCACGTAAGCACTATTTTAGTTTTCTTTAATATATCCTTCCTTGATTTATACCGTAAAATACATGCATGTATAGATGTAGTGTCGTTAATTTGTTGTTTTCACGTGTACTAATAAGAACAAAGATGAAAATTCTTTTGGGGCAAGGAAGAAAGAGTCTCATTTATATAATTTTAGTGGTTGTGTAATAACTAACTCTTGACGCTTTTGGATCAAAGACGAGTGATGGTGTTCTTTTCCTCAATTGGTAATTGGTTTTATATTTTCTTTTTGAATCCTTCACCAGTGTCTTTCTTTTCTTGGTTGTAAACATGGAAAATTCATGTGACTACTGAATTCAATTTTTTTTTATTGGACTAGCTAAACTCAATTTTTTTATATAAAATATTACAAAAATCGTTAAACTTGTTGACTTTTAACTGCAAAACTGCATGTGACTTGCATGCCAGAGAAATAATCTTATATTTACGAAATTGATATTTTCACATGGTGTCGTTATAGGTTTATAAAGACGATTTTAATTGTCATTATAGATTTATAGCGATAATTTATATGTAAAAATATCGAAAATTTTTGTGAAAATATCACATCCCATTTAGGAATTATTGAGCTGTTCAAGTGGCCAAGCCTATGTGGATTTATATTATCATCACTCACTTTATATTGACTTTTTCTTTGTAAATTATCATAATACCCTCAAAATTAATAATGAAAAATTATTAGTATCTTAATTTATTTTTTTCCTTTTTTGCAGAATAAATAATTCGTTAATTAGTGTTTGGTAATTTCTTTTACATATTTTCTATTTTATTTTATCTAAATATAAAATAAATTTATATATACATGTATAGTTACTCTATATTTCACAAAAAGAATTTTATTTGCAAAATTTTAAAAGATCTAAAAAATAAAATATATTTATGCAATAATAAAATATAGCACTTAAAAATAAATTAATGTGTAATTTAAAATTAAATGGAAATATAATTTTTTTAGTTACAAAAATGATTTTCAACAACATTAACTAGAGTAACTAGAGAGAGAAGAAAGCATCAGTAGCGTATTAAAAAAAGTCTCCCTCAATAATGATCAAGTAAGCTAATTGCATACTCGGAAATTTCTTTCAATTGATTGGGATAAAACAAATCTCTATTTCATCTTATTGGTTCATCTTCGTATCCTTCTCCCTTGTTCAACTTCTTCCTTTTTTTTTGAAACAATTAATTCATTTATGAATAATGTCTTCACCGATCTTTTTTGGGGAGAGGCCGAGTGGATTGATTTTGGGGCAAGTGAACTTATAACATCGACTTTGTCCCGCGGTGATGCGGACGTATATGCGTCCACCACCTGAGAAGGATTGAACTTCGGGGGCATTTTCCAGCTACATCACGGGATAGCAGAGACAGAAATGGAGAAAGTGATACAAATGGAGAGATGGGACGGCTTCTAAAAATCGAGCAGCGTTCATCTTCTTTTCCTTTTCTTTCTAAGATCTATGTGTGTGTTCTGAGATCTATATGTATGTATAGATATATATTCGGCCTACGTTTTGATTGAGATAATAGAATAAAAAAAAAAATAGATATGTATAATAATTTTATTATTATATTAAATTATTCATTTCTGTTAACAATTAAACATATACTTGAAATATCTTAAAATTATTTTATTCATTATTTTATTCTATTCTTTCAATTCAAACACAATAATAAAATTTTATAGATTTCTCTCTCCTCCTTAAACGATCGACCAACTCAATATACAAGTTTAGGTGGTATTTGATAAAATTCTCTGTTAAGATCTGAATAAGTTAGACATTTGAATAATATAGAGTATCTGAATGAAAAAATATTGTTTGATAATCAATTTTTTCAAATGTCTGAATAACAGTATTTTACCATTTTAACCCTATGAACAGTTGAACATAATAATAATAATACTAATAATAATTATAATTAATAATAATAATATTAATTATAATAATTATTATTATTATAAAAATAAAATTATAATATTAATAATAGTACTAATAATAATACTACTACTACTAATAATAAAAATTATTATTATTATAATTATAATTATAATTATAATTATAATATTAATAAAATTAATAATTATTATAATAATAATTATAATTATAATTAATAATAATAATTATAGTAATAATAATATTAATTATAATTATAATAATAATTATAAAAATAATAGTACTACTACTACTACTACTACTAATAATAATAATAATAATAATAATAATAATAATTATTATTATTATTATTATTATTATTATAAAAATTATGATAATAATAATTATAATTATTATTATTATAATAAGAATTATAATAATTTGTTAATATTGAAGAGGATATTTTTGTCCAAGTTCATTAAGATGCTCCTCTTAATAGTTTAAATTTTATTTTGTATCTCAACCATTTAGAGGCATTCAGATGTACCAAAAAAATAAAAATAAATTTTGTTCCTCTTAACGATCAGGAGATTGTCCATCACCTTACTCTGAATCATGATGACAGAATTGGAATAGTTAATTAAATGAAATGGCTTGGAGAATAATAGTGATTTCAGCTGGTGAATGGTGGTGGTAATGTAGTGGAAGAGAATGAAAAAAGTTTATAAATATTTTCAAAAGACTTAATGACCAAAAAACCAAGTGTTATTAATTTATCTAATTTTTTTTAACAAATTAAATATTGTACTTCTTCATAATATCAAGAAATCAAACCATGGTTAGTATTTATTGAAGTGACTGTTGATGTGTAATTTTTTAAAAAAATTGCTATTATGAAAATTAAAATTAATAACAAATTATATTTTATAATATTTTAATCTAAACTTATTTAATAATAATACAAAAAATGATTTAAAAATAATTATTTTGATTAAAAAAGTTAAAATAATTTTTTAAAATTTGAGATGGAGTATTATTTTTAATTTCTTCTGCGTGCTGTTGGTTCAAAATGACGAAAGTGGCCTTTGAAAACGAAACGGAAATGAACGCGAAAGTGACCCTCCGACTTTCTCAGAGAAATCAAACAGCAGAGACCTTGTTTTCAAACTCTTATCATACTCAACGTTCTCTTCCTATCAATTATCTCGGTGACCATCTGTCAAAACCAAGTAACGAATAAAACCCCAATTAATTTCTCATTAATTTCAAGAACATACACATGTAATTTTCATCAAATAACAAACGAACCCAAAGTCCAGATCTAAAGATTCAGGAATACACGTTAAGGAGATCAAAATAAAAAAATTAACAAGAACCCAATTGAAAAAAATAATAATAAATCGTTTACCTGCGAGATAGCTAATTGTTCTAGGACAGGATAGGAAGTAACCGGAGCAAGACCATTTTTTTCTGCACTTTCATTTCTCTGAGAAGTCGGAGGGTCACTTTCACGCTCCTTTCCGTTTCATTTTCAAGGGTCGCTTTCGTCATTTTGAACCAACTACACGCAGAACGAAACCCTGTTCAGCAATGACTTGGGCGGTTTGATTAGGACTTAATGAAACTGCACTGAATTAATCAGTCATTTAGTACGTTTATTTTGGATTGAATAGTTGAATTGATCAAAATTTTAAATTAAATGGCTAAGTCCTAGTTGAATGAAATAAAAAAAAATTAAAAACTTTAAAATAAATAAATAAATAATATTAATTATTATATTAAGTAATATTAAATAAAATTACAATAATTTTGAATTTTTTTAAAGGGATAAAATGGTAAAAAATATGTTATGCAGATGTTTCAGACATATCACTTATCAAATAATTTTTTTCATTAAGTATTTATAAATCTACTTCATTCAGCTAATTCATAAGCATTTATAACTTTTTCATTTAGTTTTTATCAAACATCCTTTTAGAGTATATTCGGCAAGTGGACTATCCCATAAACTATATTTAATCCATATGACATCACCAGATGTCTTTTAGTCTTCAATCCTTCCAGCAGATAGACTATCACGTGGACTATAATATAAAAAAATTAATATAATCAATGATTTCAAAAAAACTTCAATCATCCTTCTACCCTACTATTTAAATATATTTAAAATTATAATTCATGGACTATCTTGCTCCTTGATATAGTCTTTTTGATTCACCAAAAATTTCATAAACTAGATTTAGTCTTACTGCTGGAGAGAGAGGATAAATCCTAAACTATATTTAATTTAGGATTGATGGAGCTCCGACCTACTTGAGATGATTTTATAAGTTAGTCAAACTAACTTATAAGTCATTAGATGACGTGTTTAGTAATTACTTAATTTTAATTTATAAATTGACTTATTATACGTCAAAATAAATAAGCACGAATTTGATATTTATTTAAAAATAGCTTATAAATTATTCTTATTAAGTTGGTTTGATAAAATGTAATGTCTATTTTGTCTCTCTTTTATTTTGCTAAATTAAATATTTATCCTTCCAACTTAATATCTATTTCTTTTTCAACGTAAACAAACATGTAATTTTTATGTCAAGACAAAAATATCGTCACCCATATAAATAAATAGGGAACTGATATTTTCACACCAAAACTTGATATTTTCACATCCTCCCTCTAACATGAATAGTAAATAACTCTCACATTCATATGAGAGGGAATGATGTGAAAATATTATTTTTTGGTGTGGAAATATCAATTTTCAATAAAAATATATAATTGATACAATTTAATATATATATATATATATATATATATATATACAAAAAATAATAACACATAATAAAATATATGCATATATAATATTATATATTATATAATGAAATATATTATAAATATGTATTATATTTATTTTATATTATATTATATTTATAATACAATATAATACATTTATTTATTTAGTGTTTTATTTAATGAAAAAATAGTGATTCTTATAATATGACATTGAATCAATTTGTCTTTTTTATTAATATTCTTTTTAGTAATTTTTATTTTTAATTTTAACTTATAAGTCATTATCAGTCAAACACCTTCACAACTTGTTTTAACTTAATTTCTGACTTATATAGATTAATCTGATGCTGAACGTTTTTACTTATAAGTCATACCTTAAAATGACTTATAAATTAACTTAAATTTTAATTTAAGTCATTGCCGAACGGGCTATATACTCCATCTCAAATTAAAAAAAGTATTTAAACTTTTCTAATCAAATTAATTGTTTTTAAATTAATTTTTGTATTATTATTAAACAAGTTTAATTAAAAGATTGTAAAATACAATTTGTTATTAACTTTAATTTTTATAATATCAATTTTTTTAAAAAATTACATACTAACAGTCACATCACATATATATAGAGATATGTATATATTTAAATGTCACATCAATAGCCACCTCAATAAATATTAATTATGATTTGATTTTTTAGTATTCTAAAAAGATTTTTAAGAATACAATGTTTAATTTGTTAAGAAAATAACATATTAATTAAATTGATAATACTTGCAAAGTTTGTTAATTTTTTTTGTTATTAAGTCTTTTCAAAACCCCTCTTTTTTGATCTAGAAAATGACAATATTTTTATTTGATTAAATTTAAGTTAATTAATTTTTCAGCATCACAAAAAATTGACAGTTTTAACGTAATTTCCCTGTTAAAAAATTATGAACACAAAATTGACGGTTTTAACGTAATTTCCCTATTAAAAAATCTCTCTTCCGCATGACAAAAAATTATGAACAAACATTTTCACGTAATTTCCCTGTCAAAAACTTAACTGACTTGACGGTTTTAACGTTTTTTTTATAAAATAATTCTCATAGTTCAATTAGTTGATTGTGAAATTTTTTAATTCAATGATAAAAATATAAATATAAATCAGGCTGAAACGATGTACTAATAATTTAATGAGTAATGCTACGGTGGTTACAAAAAAATACATATAAAATAATGTGTAGGATTATAATTAATGAATATATATATGGGTAGGACCAATGATTATTTATAACCAATAACTACTATTCACGTCATTTTATATTTTTTTACATTCAATATTTTGTTACCAAAACAATATTGTATCTTTATTATACTCCCCTGAAATGAGGATTTTATTTGTTTTAATGACTTTTTTCACTTTTGCTAATTAAGGATTGTTATAGACAGTCTTAAAATGTAATATTTTAAAATATATTGTCATTATCATATTTTTTAAATTTAATTTAATTTTTAAAAATAATATAAAAAAAGATATGTATTATGACAAGTCATATACGAAGGAAGGAAGAATAAAAAAACACAAAAGTTCGTATAAATCAAACAATCAGATTACCAAAAGTCATCCCTCCAATATTATTCTAAACAATTCGGATTTATCACGAGTCAAGAAATAATCTCAGAAAATTTAATGTGTAGATGGGGAGACTTCTGCACCGAATAAGAGAATGTCTCTGGTCTTGAGCAGTATATATAAAAGTTGGAATATTATTTTTTTTATTTATCAATTGATAAATAAGCATATAAAAAGTAGAAACTGAAAATGTTTATAGTTAAAGGCTGAGAAATCTTGGTACACAGTACAGACATGATACACCTACTGCAAGAGTTTCTGGGACAATGATTTATACGTTAGAC
Source organism: Hedera helix (assembly GCA_947179155.2). Taxonomy (NCBI): domain Eukaryota; kingdom Viridiplantae; phylum Streptophyta; class Magnoliopsida; order Apiales; family Araliaceae; genus Hedera; species Hedera helix. Next base: position 38,329,082 of record OX359268.1, read on the forward strand.
TATTTTTACGTCGAATTTGAATTACGATTAATTTAAAATTTTGGACCATAAAATAAAATAATAATATATATGTCTTTTCTTTATATTCTTTTATTCTTTGTATTTATGTAAGTAGTTGTCAGGATATATCCTCTGGAAAATGTATTTTTGGATACCATTGGATCAAGATTACTAAGGATCAACATGGTAACAGGTCACCGAAGGATAACCTTCAATCAAAGAGGGCCAGATTAGAATCAAAAGATGGCCTTAACGACGAAGTCCAATGTATCCGGTTAGAATAGAAGTTCTGACGAACTGACACCTGTCTGTGGTTCTTAAAATGCAATACAGTAAGTATGCATACGCCTTCACCAATTTACCAAAAAATAGTTAGTGGGACGAGTGACCTCTCCTCCAAGCGAAGGACATATCTTACATATAAGTCAATGGTACAAATCCCTGATAAACTGACACATAAATACCAAGTCACTCATTATATACTAAGGGCCTAATCTCTTGTACTCTATTTTTTTTCTATTGAAACTTTTATATCATTTAGTGTTGACCTGCATATATATTAACTTGAATTCAATATTTACTCACCCGTGAGAATCCCTTGACAGTAAAAGTCGGGTAATTTTTTCCTTTCTCATGTCGGATTCACTGTTTCTCACCCGTGTTCAAAATTTGAAAATAACCATCATCAACGGTCGTTATTTATATTGACATGAATTACTCAGAAGATATAGTAATAGTGGTCATATATAGTAACACTCACTTTGTATCAACTGTTGGGTTTTTTTAATCCTTTTTATATATTGGGACAAAAATAGCCGAACCCTTAATGCGGGTAGAAGCAATATTTGCATGTGTCTAAGTTGATATGAATATATGTGGAATTGATTGATATTTTTATTAGTTATAAAAGTGGGCATATTTTAATCACAATATAACTTTATAAGCGATTGTTTTGGCTCTTTTTTTGGGAGGGGGACAAGAACAGAACAGTTTGACATGCCTGCTGTTAGGCCAGAACGAAATGCATAAAGGCGTAGTAGAGAAAAGTTTCAGGCCGGCCAGGAAAGCCAAGAAACAAATATGAAAACAAAAGGTAAAAAACAAAAAATTGGAAGTGGTGGTGGGTGGTGGTGTTTTTGTTTTGTTTGGGTACCTACCCCACATGAGACATGCCCCCGTTTCCTTCTGTCTTTGTTTATAGATACGCGTCCTCCTTTCCATACTTTCGTTTTGCGGTCTCTTTTTCACGAAAAATTATGCCATACTTTAAGAATATCGAATAACACCTCGTTCTTCACCGTCTCTCAAAAACTCAATTCATAAATTGATTGTTTATTAAGTTAAAACACAACGTTTTAAAACGAGTAAGTGATTGTCATATCTACCAAACCTTTTGATTTATTACCTAATTTTATTACTCTTTTTTGTCTTCAATTTGCAATTTTTTTTAAATCAAAATAAATTGAAATTCAATTAACAATCAAACATGATTATGGAAACTGTAAGTGAACGAATGATGTATAACTTATATAGCGTATATATATTTAAAATAACTCTCTTATTGGACTTTAGAAATCAATCGTATGGATGCAAAAAAATTATTTTTATTTATATGATTTGATAATGTGTGCAGTGATTTACAGTAATGAAAAATAAATAAATTTGGACCATCAAAACGAGCATTTTTTTTATAATTAAATTATATATATGTGGTTATATCTGGTCAAAAAAATCTAAATAAGATATGGTCCTAAAGATCAAGTTGAATGAATCCCTTTATCTCATTAACTTTGGGGTTGGATGATCAAAGCAAAGCTGTATAGGCGCCAACCTTGACATAATCGAATCAAAGCTGTATATGTGCCATATACTGTTTTTTTCTTACTTTCTGGTATCACTAACCAAATATAGGCATCTTAAAGTATGTATTGTATCCTCCATTATAAAATACATGAAATAACATTAATCGTACTAACAAAAAGTGCTTACCAAATTAAAATAAATAAACTAAATTAAAGTGCTTACCAAATTCTGGAATCTTGCATGCTGAGATGGTGGTTCTCAGAAACATGTAATTGATTCGAGGGTAAAATTGAATTCGCATTAGACAATAAAGAGTATAATTTTTCCCTTCAAAGATATGCACTATTCAAAGATATGCCATTCTTTAGAAGGTTTCCCTAAATGATTTTTTTTTTACAAATTGTTTTAAATGTGAGAGTTATACAATTATTCATTTTGATGGTAAACAAAATCGAAAGACGTAACAGGACTATAAATCACCTTTTTGTATGTAAATTTGAATTTTTTTTGAAAAAATTAGAAAGTTTTTTCAAATAAATACTTATGTAAGTTGTACACGTCATTTTAAATGTAAGAGTGATAAAATTATTCTTTTTAATGCTAAACAAAGTAAAACGAAATAATCGAACTCTAAATCACCTTTTCACATGTAAATTTGAAGGAAATACTAAAATAAATAGAAGGTTTTCCTAAATGAAAATTTGTGCGAGATTTATGCATCATATTGAATGCGTAAGTGATAGGATTACTTATTTTGAAACTAAATAAAATAGAACAAAGCAATAATATTTTAAATCACATCTTTATTTGCAAATTTAAAGAAAATAATGAAACAGTAAGAATGTTTCGCTGAACGAAGAACTTTACAAATTGTACGCATCATGATCCCAAGAGTTATAACTTATAAGATTACTCTTTTTAATGCAAAATAAAGCAGAACGACACAATAGGAGTCTAAATCACCTCTTTTTCTCCTCTACAAAAAAATAAAAAACAAAATACAAAAATCCTCTAAAGAATTTGAATTTCTGCTTTTCAAAATTAGGAATATGGATTTTTAACAAATTTATTTTCCGGTGGTCTACATTCCAGAAAATGACGCATCTTTGAAAAGTGAAGCAAGCGTGTCTTAAGAAATAGATACACCATTTCTGCATCCTCGGAAAAATATACTTAAAAACTTATTTCAAGTGTTGTATGCAAACATTAATTAACATTTTAACAAAGTAAAAAAACAAAAAATAAGGTAAATATTTTTAGAAGTAACGCATAAGATATGGCACACCACATTTTGTATAAAATATATTGGAGGATCACTCTAAAAATTTATCGAAGGAAATTAATTATAGGGCATAACTAGCAAAAAATTTAAAGGGCGGATTTAAAAAAAAAATTATTTTACAAATTTCATAATATTCATTCTCATATAAAAGTGATATTAATTTATTTTTCTCGTAAAAACAACTCACTGAGACAAACAAAATAATGGTTAAAAATCTTATAGAAGTTAGAAATATATTTTAAAAGAACTCAAGAAAACAGGCTTTAAAATTAGGGCAAAGTTTGATTATTTGGACGTAAAAACAAATTTCAAACTGATTATTTAATTAGAATAGAAGTTATAATCAAATTCAAAATAATAATTTTAGCTTGACACGAATAATATTATTCGATTTATAATATTTACGAGGTTGAGATTTAATTCTTTTTTGACAAAAGTCAAGGAAGGTGTGTTTGAGATGAAATAGAAATTACGGTTTATTAGTAGTAGTCTTTTTAGTTAATTACTAGTAGGGCCTACTTATTATGCTCCATTTGCGTATATTTTTGTATTTATTAGTCAAGACAAAGTCCCCTTCCGACACACTAGTCTCTCTCCCTCTCTACATTTCCCCAACCTCTCTCCGTCTCTCTTTTTTTCCCAGTTCTGTCTGTACGCGATCTCTCGAGAACCTTACAATTCGAATTCTTCCAAATTAACTATCTTTTTTATTACTCTCTATAAGATTTATACGGTTTTGTTTTCGCTTTTAGTTGCTTCATTCTGACGCCAACTTGCATTTCTGGATCGCTTAAAATTTAAGGTTAGTTTTTTATTTTTTAAGGTTTATATAATCATAGTTTTGTGGAATCACTTGCAATCAATTGGTTGAAATCAGTTGAGTTTTTTTATTTATTAAATTTCAATGTATGTTTAGATCTGTTGAAATGCTGTGCATTTTAGTTGCGAGATCAGGCTATTTTCTGACCTAATTAAACGCTGAACGATCAGTGATTTGAATTGTGAATACGTAATTCCCCATTGCTTGGCGGGGATGGTGATAATTAAAAGGAAACTTAAGGAATATATGATGTAAAGAAGGCGCAGGGAAATTACAAGTTGACTTCTTTGTTTATGATTGTATGCTTTTAGAAAATAACATTGAAAAAGTTTTTTGATAATCTAGTGGACCTGTAAAAATGATTTAGAGTATGTTCTAAAACATTTTCTCCAAATATCCTATTGGAACAAAGATAAATGGAAAAAAAATAGAATCTTTTGGAAATAGGTCGTGTGAAAAGGTTAATTTTTCCATAAACTTAAAATAGTTGTTTTATACATTCAAAATGGAAATAACTGCACTGTCTATGTTTTTGTCATACCTGTTTTAGGAATTAAAATATCTTTCTCGTAGAGAAGAAGAGGAATGATATAGGAAAGATCATTAAGATAGAGAAGGAGCGAAGGCAAGTGCGAGGGAGTGCTAAGTGATTTCTAATCGGAGTAGCTCTTTACTTAACTATTGGAAAAGTGTGTACAATATCCTCCAAAATTTCAATAATGAACCAAAGAGCTACTAATGTCAAATTGTACAGAATGTGTGTCACGTCCCGAGCCCGAAGCAGGGCCTTGATCAAGCTTCAATTCAATGCCCCAAGAGTACTTGAGTGATCGTATGCCAGCCCAAAGTCATTATGAGTTACTGTGACGTTGTCATCAGGGTTAGTTAGTACTTAGTCCTCAGTATCAACTTTAGATATTTTGGAGTTGGCTCCCATTTGTTACGACCTGAGCCGAGCAAAGCTCTACCCAATTTTCCAACAGTACTTAGGTCATCATGGTCACCAAATGCTCATGCCAAAGTCATGACAAGTTATTGCTAGTAACACCGAGTCTGGAACTCTGGATGGGTCGCCAAAAATCCTATTCCAAAGTCATGACAATTGATGTGATATACTCGTCGGGGCTTCGTAAGAAACCTAGAGCAAGGTATGACCCACTGTTGCAAGAGTATTTGGGTCATTTTTGCCCATCACAAGCTCATTCAAAATTCATGACAAGTTATTGGTACTCTTGGTAGTTTAGCTGATACCTTATATACACAGTTCAGTCCATCACTCGATCCCACGTGTTTTGATATGGGACTATGAATTACAATATGCTTTAAAAATATCAAATTGTAGTTTAAAACAAATAAAAATTAAGATGGTGTAGTTCTAGCATTGTGACATTCACATACTTTGCATTAAAAATACTCCATCACGCGTTATTTGCAACACTTCCCTTTATAGTGTGTGTGACATGGATTTTAAGACGTCAATAATCTTTTTGAATATTATATTTTTAAAATGTTTGTAATATAGTTAAAATAATAATATTTTAATCTATTAGAAATTTAAAATATTTATTAAAACATAAATATTTAAATATTCTTTTGTCATGTCTTAAAATCCGTCAGAAAAATTTAAAACAAATGTTGCAAATAGTGTGGGATGGTGGGAATTTTTTTCCTCTAAAAGAATGATGAATTATACTTCTTTGTCTTGATTCAATTCTTGCACTTGCCCACTGCTGTCCCCGATAAGAGCCTGGCCGGAGGTGTCATGTACCCTGCTAATTAGTTTTGATTTTGCATGAGGAACATTTGTTATTTTTCTTTTCTAAAATTACTTGTTTTTTTAATGCACCTATGTAGTCTGGGAATGATTTTTTACCAACTGTTAATGTCAGATCACCTTAATTGAATTCTATATTTCTATAATTCTATTTATGCTTGCTAACCTTTATCACAAAGAATATCCAGTTTGTAACTTCAAATTTCTTTGGTTGAGATATTTGCCCACATGCTTAATGATTTTGATGATTGGGTTTATTTATTTAGTGATTCATTTTGGAGAGAGGTGGGGTGGAGATACTATAAGAAAAGTAAAATATATTCGAACTGTCAATATTCCTATCATTCGAAGATTTGTTCCCGAAAGTGTAACAAACATTCAAAACAGTTAGGAAGAACCTCCTATGACAAAATATACGTTGAATCTAACAAAGAAAATTTACTTTAGTTGTTCTCTTGTACCTTCCCAAGTCCACATTATAACGACTCAAACATAAATCCAAGCCCTGAAAAAGGTTGAATCCATGTCCAAAAACACTAGTTGGGTCATCTCAATCCATCTCAAGCCCACCCAAAAGTCATGACAAATTGTTGAAACTCTTGGTAGTAGAGTTGAGACCTTATATTCTGTTCAGTCCATCCGATATGTTTCGATGTAAGACTAGGTATCAAAATCTTTCCTACTTAAATCCATAGTCCTCATCTAGTCCACGATCACAGTTTAGTCCACAAACAAATTTTGATTCAAAATCCTCAACGGACGTCTGGGCTCTAGACCCACTACACCACAAGGAGACGATCACTCTAATATCATCTTTAACAACTTGGGTCTGAGTCCGAACCCAAAATTAGACTCAATCCACATCCTAATAGCACCAATTGGCATCTTGGCTCATAGGCCACTCAAAAGTCATGTCAAATTGTTTGTACCGTTGGTATTAGAACTGAGGACTTATATACGGTTTTGTTCATCCCACATTTTCTGATCTGAGCACCGAGCACATGATCTAGAAGATGCATACTGAACCTATCTCGTGAATCCCCTGCTGCTTATTCTCCTATATATGGACAACCTCCATCAGGATTTGGCATTACCAGACAAACCTAACAAAGAAAAGTAGATATAACTAGAAAGAAGGATTCTGTGTTACCTTCTTGTTGCCACCATCTAACCTAAGTGTCATTGACTTGAAGTGGACCTTTTTAGTTTCTTGTTTAATATTACTAGAACAACCATCTTTTACCTGTTCCAAATATGTTAGCTGTCTTGAAATTGCCTTTATTTAGTTTGGATTTTATATAGATCTGATAACTATGACTTTTTGTATTTTTTTTTGTGCTGTGATTTGCGTATATGTGCATGTGCAAATAAATGTATATTGTTTTTCTTAGTGTAGAATCTATCCATATATGTATAATGTAATGCCAATTTATATAAGTCAGAAATTAAGTGTACTATCCTCGTGCCAATTTAGTTTTCCCTTCTCTAGGCTTGTGGGAAGTGGGGAAGATCTCTTAAGACTTGCTGAGGACACATTATAAATTCAATATATTAATATATTATGTGTTCAACTACACACACACATACATATATAGTCCATAATTATGTTTTTGACAAGTCTTAAAATTCGTGATAACACCCCCACCCCCGTGGAGGGTGAAAAGGGACAAATAATAAATAATTTGGGATTGAGGGCGCATGACATGACGACACTCATCTTCTGCTTTACATTTCAGATTTGTAGTTGTAGCCATTCACTAGCCACTTTTGGAGAAAGTCATTTTCTGCATAAAGAATTAAATCTGTATCTGAAAAGCTGTATCAGAATGGTGTCTAGTCAGTAACTTAATGTTCAGAGGTAAAGTACGTCAAAAGGATAATGGTGAAATTATTTACTCCTGAGAAATTGTTCACTGATTCTACAAAATTTATAGTCAGGAAATATGCGTTCATGGTGGGGAAAGTCTTCCTCAAAAGAAGCAAAGAAGAAACCGAGCAAAGAGAGCTTTATTGACACATTGCAACGGAAATTTAAGATCCCATCTGAAGGAAAATCTAGCACTAGAGCAGGAGGATCAAGAAGACATTGCAGTGACACAATTTTGGAAAACCAGTTTCTGTCCCGACCAGTGTCCAGGTCACCATCACCTTCCAAACATGTCGCAAGATGTCAAAGTTTTGTTGAAAGGCCTCAGGCCCAACCACTTCCTCTTCCAGGTCTGCATCCTGCAAGCATATCTCGTTCAGATTCTGGAATCAGCGGATTGGCAAAACCAAGACAGGAAAAAGGTACCAAGCCATCATTATTTCTGCCTCTTCCAAGACCTGGGTGCAGCCGAAGCAGGCTAGATCCTGCAGAGTTAGATGGAGATTTGGTCACTGCTTCTGTTTCTAGTGAATGTTCTATTGGTAGTGATGATCCAGCTGACTCAAGGCAGCGTAGTCCCCTGGCATCTGATTTTGAACTTGGTAACAGAACAGCAGTGGGCAGCCCTTCCAGGTGAGATTTTGCATAAAAACAAGAATAGCAATAATTGTAAGTGTGACATTTATTATCTCTATCTCCCCACCCCATCCCCAAAGTTTCCAAGTGGCTATCATGTAAATATGCATGGGTTTATGTGTGATTTGTGGTTATATCTGTCTCTTTTTTCAAATGTTAGAGCTTATCATCCTTATTGTTTTTTTGTTCATTATTTGTCTTTGACTTGTCTACCTCGTTTTTTCTGAAGCATGTTGATTAAAGATCAGTCACCAGTTATGAGAACAAATTCAAGGGAGGTGCTGAAGCTGGCTAATCCTTCCTTAAATAATCAATCTCCCAAAAGGAGACCTTTAAGCAGTCATGTGCCTAATCTACAGGGTCCATATAATGGTGCATTATACAGTGCCCCGGATAGCTCAATGTCAAGTCCTTCTAGAAGTCCGATGAGAGCATTTGGCACTGAGCAAGTTATAAATTCTGCTTTCTGGGCTGGAAAACCTTATCCAGATCTTCCTTTACTTGGATCTGGTCAATGCTCCAGCCCAGGTTCTGGTCAGAATTCCGGGCACAATTCAATGGGTGGTGATATGTCAGGGCAATTATTTTGGCAGCCTAGCAGGGGTAGCTCAGAGTATTCTCCACTTCCAAGTCCTAGAATGACTAGTCCTGGTCCCAGCTCTAGAATTCATAGTGGTGCTGTCACACCACTTCATCCAAGAGCTGGAGGGCTAACCACCGAATCACAGAGTAGCAGGCCTGACGAGGGAAAACAACAGAGCCACCGGTTACCCCTCCCTCCCGTAACAATTTGTAATACTTCACCCTTCTCTCATTCAAATTCAGCGGCAACATCACCTTCTATACCACGAAGTCCAGGAAGAGCAGAGAATCTGACAAGCCCTGGCTCGCGCTGGAAAAAGGGGAAGTTGCTGGGTAGAGGTTCATTTGGACATGTTTATGTTGGGTTCAACAGGTACAAAATTATTAGGGCTTTGTATTCTCACATTTAGGGCTTCATTCTTTGGTATTGTCTTTAATTTGGAGATGTTGCTAGCATTTAAGGCCGAAATAAATTAATTCTCTTAATTATTATCACATGGTTTCTCTTATCATAGTAATGTGATTGCCGGACTGGCGACAATTGCATGCATATATGAGAGATATATGTGTGTGTGTGTGTGTGTATTGGTGAGTGTTCATGTTTTGCTAATTCCTAAATGATGGTCTCTGATGGTGTTTCTATATACTTGGGCCTATATTTCTGTAGTGAAAGTGGTGAAATGTGTGCTATGAAGGAGGTTACATTATTGTCGGATGACACAAAGTCAAAAGAAAGTGCAAAGCAGTTGGGACAGGTAACTTATTAGGCAGTAAATTATTGATATGTTACTTTCCTGCTGGATTTTTTTGCTACCGTTCAAGATTTTTTATTTTTAGCTCAACTCTTTCATATATCTTTCTGACGTAATTCTTATATTTATTGTTCCGACAGGAAATCGCTTTACTGAGCCGCTTAAGACATCCAAATATTGTGCAGTACTATGGGTCTGAAACAGTAAGATTTGTGCCTGCTGAATCACTTTTGATAAACTAACAATAGTTCAGTTTCAATTTCTTATTTACCTTTTTATATGTAAAAAAATGCAGTTGTATGTTTTAGCTTTCTGCTTATAAATGTCTGAAATTTGTCTGCTGAAGATATAGTGCGGGCAGTTTTCATTTTCCTTGGGGTTTAATTTTCTGGAACAATTTCATTAAAGGTCATATGGGACAACCTTTACTGAAATTATTTATTTTTTGACATGCCTATAGGTTTTGGGTCGAAAGTTGTACGCAGTGATGTGTGAACAACTTTTGTCATCAGCTTTTTAGTCTTACTCCAAACTTGTTAATTTTGAGCAGGTAGATGATAAACTTTATATATATTTGGAATATGTTTCGGGTGGTTCCATCTATAAGCTTCTTCAAGAATATGGACAATTTGGTGAATTAGCAATCCGCAGCTATACTCAACAGATCTTATCCGGTCTTGCATATTTACACGCTAAAAATACTGTACATAGGTGAATCAATTTAATTTTTTTTAGTCAATTTCATATAGTTTTATTTTCTTTCTTGTGTTGTTTTGATAAAAGCTCATTTCTTTTTGGTTGTATGTGTCCTTTGTAGAGATATTAAAGGAGCAAATATCCTTGTTGATCCAAATGGCCGTGTCAAGTTGGCAGATTTTGGAATGGCAAAGCATGTAAGTATAGACGCCAACTTCTATCTGAAATGTAAATGGAAAGAGTAGAATGAGTTTTTCTTCTTTTTTATTTTTTTATTTTTATTTTTAACTCTTTTTGCCTTCTGTACATGTTTTTGGGGGTAGCTGTGCTAATTGTCTAGGGAATTATTTGTGTGGGGGCTGGAATAGGAGTTTCTGTTCCTCCTTTATTTTTTAATGTATACATTGTGTGTACATCGGGTTCTTCCCCCTGCTCCTTATCAGGCAGTTTTATTAAATATAATTCTACCTTACCTGAAATAAAGAGTGGTTGTTTAATAAGTGTACTAGCAAGAAATATAAATTTGTCATATAATTTAATGCAGCATCCATTAGTAACCTGTCACGCTTTCCAATGAAGTATATTCCTGTTTGATAACTACTTTAGTACCAAAGATCATTTAATACTTGAACTTTAACCTTAAGATTGCACAAAAAGATTTAGCTTTCTCACAAAACTCTCGACGATTCCTCAAATTTGCAGATCACAGGGCAAGCGTGTCCACTGTCATTCAAAGGAAGCCCTTACTGGATGGCACCTGAGGTCAGGATTTATTTCTGGTCATGGCCCGGTCTTGTTCATAGGGTCTTCATTTGTAAAATTCTCATATCTCTGTTCCACCAATTACTCAGGTTATAAGGAATGCAAATGGTAACCACCTTGCTGTTGATATTTGGAGCCTTGGATGCACTGTTCTGGAAATGGCTACAACAAAACCACCTTGGAGTCAATATGAGGGGGTTAGTGATTTAAAAAAAAACTAAGCTCGTGATCTAAGTTATAACACGAGCACACACAGAGAGTTGATCAAAGGTTCCCTGAGCTGAACTTTTGCTTATGTATCCAAAGTACACATCTTAGACATAATTTATGAATTTTTAGCTTGCAGATTATTTGACTGAGAATTGTTCGTTTTCCTCTGATATATTTCACCTTTTGGCTTAAAGGTTGCTGCCATGTTCAAAATTGGGAACAGTAAAGAACTCCCTGCAATTCCTGACCACCTGTCGGATGACGGAAAGGACTTCGTGTGGCAGTGTTTGCAGCGGAATCCAATGCATCGTCCAACTGCTGCTCGGCTTTTGGAGCACCGGTTTGTGAAAAATGCTGCACCTATGGAAAAACCGAGTTTAGGTCACGAGCCTTCAGATCCTTCACCAGGCATTACAAATGGAGTGAAATCTATGGTATTATATTTGTTTTTGTTTATGTTAGGGCTTATACCTCAACTGAATTCAAATTGATGCAGTTTTTGTTTCTTTCTTGCTTCAGAAAGGAAATTATAACTTCTCTTTTGATACTTAGATCTTATCTTTTTCAGGTTAAAGCAAATTCAAGGAATTATCCAACCTTGGATTCAGATAGGCTTGATGTCCATTCCTCAAGGGTGTCAACAAAATCTGGTTTTAATTCCAGGTCTTTCTCTCTCTGTGTTACAAGGCACTTTACTGTGAGCTTTAATTGATTTTGAGAAAAACCTGTATGACAAGAATGTCTTTTTATTACGTATGCTGTGAAGATGTTCAAGAAAGAGCATTAAATACAGCAGCAACTATTAGGCCTTGTTGTCTGACTCCATTCTTGTTTTCTTCTAGTGATATCTATATTCGGAGGAACATATCATGCCCAGTCTCTCCAATCGGAAGCCCTCTTCTACAGCCAAGGTCTCCACAACTGAATGGAAGGATGTCTCCCTCGCCTATATCTAGCCCTCGTACCACTTCAGGCTCATCTACTCCTCTCACAGGCACCAGTGGTGCTATTCCATTTCATAACCTTAATCATTCAGTTCACTTACAAGAGGTTCCCAAGCCCCCCCACAGCTCCTACTTGAATGGCGGCACCACTTATCATGATACTAATCCCGATTTTTTTCGAGGGATGCAGTCAGGATCTCAGCCTGTTCTTCTTGGAAAGCAATTTGGAAAGCCGGCTCAAGCTCGAGGAGAACTGTATAAAGGGCAGTCAGTCTTGGCTGATTGTGTATCTCAGCAACTCCTGAGGGATCATGTAAACTTGAAACCTTCGCTAGATCTCAATCCTTGTGCTCCATCGGCTGGCCACATCAGAACCTAATTCAGGCCCCCGTCATTCAAGAAAAAACTTGCTAACCATCATTGTTTTTGGGGGTTTAGAACGTGATTGTATTATGCATATCAACTTTGAATCTGTGAAGAAAGCTAATTTCACAATAATGACCCTAGATGAAAAATAACCATGGAATACGGTGAGATCTGTGGAGTATGAAATGGCTCAAGTTGTAGTTCTGCAAGTCCTTTATGTGATTCATGCCGGTGATAGCACTATTTAAGCTTGCGGGATTAAACCAAGTGGCAGGTTGAGATGAACTTGCACTATTCCAAGGTGGAGCTTGCTTCCTCACAAATAGAAGATTTGCTGTTGCAGTTAGTTTTTTATACAATGCTACATTGGCTTGTACAGAGTTTGTCAATGCCTTCATCTATAGCTCGACTGATCTGGGGTATGAGTGAAAGGTTTGTTTTGCTAGGGGAGATACAGGTTCTGATGATTGTATACAGATCCTTTCTCGTAAAATGGTGGTGTCAGAGAATCGTATAGTTTACTGTACCATGACATAGAAGAAGAGAGAAGAAAGTAAGACGATAATAAGTAGGTTTAGGATGATTTTTTGGGGGTTCTGAAGCTGTACAGAATACAGATAATGCGGAATGATCTGGATTTAGATTTTGTTAATGGTTACAGCCTTACAGATTTACTTCTGCTTCAAGAGAGCATGCTGGCTCAGTTTATAACTGTCGGTATGGATCCTGATTTATTATCTGTAGGCTCTACGTTAGCATTCCAGTGAACGAAAGAAAGAAATCTAGTTCCGAAGGTTCAAATTTCTGCTTGTAGCATCACATTTCACCCGGAAGGTTCAAATATACAGTTATGTCTACCATGCGTTCCATGATGATTTATGACCTTTTTACACTACAGAAAATAAATTTTATTGTGATGTTTTTCGTTGAATGGTGAAAGTATATGTTTTTGAATAATTGAGAACCTCATATTTAGTGAGAGAAAATTTTGTTTACCTATCAAATACTCCCTCATTTAAGAAAAAGGAAAAGAAAAGAAAAGAAAAGAAAGAAGTTTAACTTTTTTGTGGAAATTAATTAGCAAAATTCTAAAGTTCAAAATAGATATAAATTCATAAGATTTTAATTAATACAATTGTAATTGTTATAGATTAATTAAAAAATACTAATAATTACATAATATTTTATTTTAAAATATAATAACATCAAATTTAATTTCTCGGATTGGCTAATTATTAACTTCAAACATCACAATAAACTCTTCTTCTAATTATTTTAAACTCTTGGTTCGGTCCATCATCGGACGAACAAGTGTGAGGTACATCGGCGGTCACGTGAGAAAACAGCAGCGATTCAAAGCTCAAGCTAAACGAAGAGGAAAACTCTGGCTTTTGCGAGCCCTAGCTGCAAATTTCATTTGTTTCCATTTTTAGCAACGTAATTCTTCTCTTCCTCTCATACTTTAATGTGCCAAATTGCTTCGTATTTCTCTCTTAATCAACTATTAGTTGCGAACTCATTTTCATCTAATCTTTTAGGTATGTAAAGATGCATAATCAAAGCTTAGAACTTATCAGACTTTTATTTGTGTTTATTGTTAAGGCTCTGAACTTGATCATTTTCGTTTTGATTATTTAAATTATTACTCAACAGAATCTGTTTTTTTTTTTTCTTTTTCTTTTTGTTGTTGATTGCGGTGATTGGATAGAGGTAGATGCGCAAGTCCAATTTTTTCATAGCTTTCTTCTTTTCCTTTAATAAGCATTCATTCCAGCATCTAACTCAATACTTGTATCTCACGGCATAGTCGGAGAATTTACAAGTTAATCAGTATATTGCATGCACATTTTACTTCCTGGATTGCATTCTCTTTTATTCCGTTGTGGATATGTATGTATGCTATCAAATTTACAGAAGTTGAAAATTTTAAAATAAGATATTGGCTGTGTAAATCTACCTTCCAGTTTATAGTTGATGTACTCATTTGCCTTCAACAACCATAGCAATTTTCAGAATATAGTTTTATCTTTCCACAAGCACAACATTGTTGATGTAAATGTGGGATGAATACAATAGCATATGTAGCACCGACTGCACCACAGGGTAAGGTGATTTGGCTGTCAAGCATCAGAATTTGTGTTCAAGTTTGAGCAGTCAATTTTTATGCAAAAGGTTGGGATATGTTCTGTGCACTTGTCTTGTTTACCGTTCCACCATGCTGAGACCTTCTAGAATCAAGAAATCCCAACCAAGCCAGTGTGGATGAGGGTTTAAGTTACTCCTTTCTATAGGCTATATAGTGTTATTATCATTTATTACTATTATCATCCCTATTATTATTTTTATTTACTCTCTCCCTTCTTGATCTCCTTTCCCTTTTTAAAGTCCCAAAATTAATTGAACCTGTGCACTTTATTTCATTCAAAGTTTTATAGACCCACAGCCCGCTTAAAGAAGAGTCTTTTGACTCTCACTATTTGTCCAATTCATATAGTTGTTATAAAATTATTAATTTTGAAGAGAGAACTTTAAAGCATTATTTAAAGATAAAAAATTTAAACTAAGTGCTAACTTATATTCGGCTCAACTATCTGTGTAGAAAAAACAAACTGCCAAGATATGGACACTCTCCCCTCTCACACCTTCTTTTCACATCCATTAATCCCCTTTTGTTGGATAGAGAATGTACAAGGGATATCTTTCCATTTGTATTTTATTTTAATATGAAGTTTTCTGTTTCCTGGTGTCAAGTTACTTCCAGTATTTATCTTCCTCAAGTCTGCTTCCAGTAAACAACTCTATTTTGTATGTGGGGTCCCCCCCCCCCCCCCCCCCCCACACACATTTTTTCTTCTTTATATTCTTCTCTCCCCCCACACCAAAAAAAAAAAAAAAAAAAAAACATATATCTCCTCTTTATGTCCTTTCTCTTCCCCCCTCGCTTTAAATTGAATATTTTGGAAAAAAATTATATAGTTTCGGTATGATATGATATTGAATAAATATATATTTTTATTAATATCATTTTTACTAATATTTATATTAAATTTTAACTTATAAGTTATTATCAGCCGAATATATTTATAACTGTTTTAACATAAATTTATGACTTATCAGTTAAATTAGTGTCGAACGTTTTTATTTATAAATCAACTTATATTTTCACTTTAAATCGTTTTAAAATAAATTCTCGCGGAACAGACTCGTAATACACAAGAAACAATAGGTGAAATTTTGAGAGAGAGACAGAGAATGAGAAGTTAGTAATTATACAAGTAGCGAATATTTTTACGTGTAGGTACTATTTTTATAAAAGATAAAACTATAAAAAAAAGTAAAAAATTCACATAAAAAAATATTTTTAAATATATAAAAACATAATTAAAACCTTGTTAGTAGGAAAGGAAACTCAAATTTAAAAATTAATAACAATCACGTGAAACGGTTTTCGCCTCACGAAATCAATTCTATTATACTTACTATATATATAAAGACAATTGAATATTTTATTTAATTTAAAATTTTGATATTTTTATATGTATATTTTACCAAAAGTGTTGTCATAAATATATAATGACGGTTAAATTGTCGTTATAGACTCTACATATGAGTCTTATATATGAAAGTATTAAAATCTCATATAAAAATATCAGTTCTATAATTTATTATCTATGTTCAAATTTAATAAATATAATTATAATTTATTATCTATATATATATATATATATATATATATATATATATGCGCGCACACACTCATAAATAATAATTTAAAAGAGAAATTTAATTCGGATCTCGCATGAATTCCAAACTTGTTAGACATAATATAAACATTTTAACGTAACTATATTGTTCGATTAAAATAATATTAATATAATTATGATATAAATCTAAATAATTTACTTATAAGCAAATTTTAGATTATAAATGATTCACGTTTTTTTTATACATCTTGTTGTATTAAGAAAATTATGCTATTAATTGATAAATAAACAATATATTCTGGGTTTTTTTTTCGCTCTAAAATATAAGATTATTATTAATTTATTAAAGTCAATTAAAGACAATTTTAAACTCAAAATTGACATAAATGATTTTAATTTTAATCAATACAATGATAAATATTGTAAACTATCTAAAAAGTACTATTTATTATAAGATTTTTTTAATATAATTTTTAATGAACGATTTCAATTTTTAATTAAAAAAATATTAAATTAACTTTTAATAATCTTATAATTCAAAATAAAGAGAGTTATTATATTATTCTCGGGCTTGTTCAATAATAACATTGCAGAAATAGCTTTTTTCTTCTTTCAACCTCTAAATGTATCACATCATTTTTAATACATTTCTTTTGAATTCTACTTTTGGAAGTAAAATAATATGGGTAAATATGTAGGCACTTCAAAAACTACAATTTATCTTCAGAAACGACAAATATTAACATCGTTCGGTAAAATTCTTCCCAATATTTCGCTATTATCCAAAAAGTAAAAGACAAAATATAGTATTATCTTACTAAAGTTGATAAGTTTTATTTAATATATTATTAAATTTTTAATTTAATAAATTATCATATTAAATTAATTAAAAAAAATAACTAAGTCATTCCGCCAAATTAGATGGATGGAAGTCAATTTTTTTTCGACATGATTATTTAAAAAATATAAAAAATGAAATGAAATTTTTTTAAAAATAAAAATAAAATTAATTTTTAAAAATACAAATAAAATTAAAATAATCTTGAAAATTTATAATATAAAATTCAAAGTAATTTTTTTTTAAATAAATAAAAATAAAATAAACATGAAAAATACAAGAAAAAATTAAAAACAAAATAATAAATTTTTAAAAATACAAATTAAATTAAAATGAACTTGAAAAATTACAATTAAAAATAAAAAAATATAAATAATTTTTTTGAAAATATAAAAAAAAAATTATAATTAAATTATTACAAATTCTTAAAAAAATTAAAATAAATTTTTTAAAATGATAAATGTTTTAAAATAAATAAAAAAATTCAAAATAAAATTCAAATTAATTTTTAAAAATTAAAATAATCTTGAAAAATTATAATATAAAATTCAAAAACAAAATAATAAAATTTTTAAACAAATAAAATTAAAATAAACTCAAAAAAATAAAAACAAAATAATAATCTTTTAAACATACAAATTAAATTAAAATGAACTTGAAAAATTACAATAAAAAATGTTAAAAATAAAATAATAAAATTTTGAAAATATAAAATAACTTTTTTAGAATATAAAATAAATTTAAAAATTAAATTATTAGAAACACTTAATAAAATTGAAAATTAAACTAAAAAAAATTTAAAATAATTTTTTAAAAAAATACAAAATTAAATTAAAATAAATGAAAAAATATAAAATAAAAAGTTAAAAAGATTTTTTCTTCGTCATCAGTGGGTTAAATAACCCAAACTCGTAAGGAATTGAATCAGATTGGCAAAAAAGTTTATAACTTTTTATTTTGCATTATTTATTTATTTATTTGTTTATTTTAATTTTATTTTGTATTTTATTTTATCATTTTTTATTTTCTTTATTGTAATTTTCAATTTTTTAATAATTTAATTTTAAATTTATTTTGTATTTTCAAAGAGTTATTTTGTTTTTTCAAAATTTTATTATTTTATTTTTAAAAAATTTATTGTAATTTTTCAAGTTCATTTTATTTTAATTTGTTTTTTAAAATTTATTATTTTGTTGTATTTTTCAAGTTTATTTTAATTTTATTTATTTTAAAATTTTATTATTTTGTTTTGAATTTTATATTATAATTTATCAAGTTTATTTTAATTTGATTTGAGTTTTTAAAAATTAATTTAGATTTTATTTTGTATTTTAAAAATGTTATCATTTTTTAAAAAAATTATTGTAATTTTCAATTTTATTAAATATTTTTTATAATTTAATTTTATAATATATTTTATATTTTCATTTTTTTTTTATATTTATAAAATTTATTATTTTATTTTTAAATTTATTATTGTAATTTTCCAATTTCATTTTAATTTAATTTGTATTTTTTAAATTTATTTTTTTGTTGTTAATTTTTTTTTTTAATTTTCAAGTTTATTTTAATTTGATTTGATTTTTAAAAAAAATGCTTTTGTTTTGAATTTTATATTTTCAAATTTATTTTAATTTTATTTGTTTTGTTAAAAATTAATTTTAATTTTATTTTATATTTTAAAAAATTATCCATGTCATTTTTTTATTTTTTTTAAAATAGCCGTGTAAGAGAAAAATTAACTTTTATTCATTTAATTTGATGGTACGACTCAATTATTATTTTTTAATTAATTTAATATAATAATTTAAAATTTTAATAATGTGTTAAGAAAAATTCAATCCTATATTTTGCCGAAAGTAAAATGTCCAAGCCTCTGCAATTAACCCCACCAGCCCGTCGGCCAACACACCTCTTCCTTTCGGCTTTCATCACCGGAGCCGCCACTTCAAGGTGTTTTACTAAAGTTCTTTTTTTCTCTATTTAGATTTCAAAATAGACCAATAAATTAACCATTATTTTGTACTTTCCACATCTAAGTTCATGAACCAACCTATACACATCTCAGACATCTGAGACTTACAAAATTTATCACGCCTTCCAGATCTACAGGAAAAATATATACAAGTTCTTATTGGTTAAAAACTGTTATCGTCTATGTACGACCATAATTTATTTTGTAATTAATTTTGTTTTTCCCAATTCCGAAATTCCTTAATAGATTTGATCTCCAAAGTCAAAACGCCCTTCGCTCTCTACTCGTGTTCATCTTCTCGGTTTCTCAATAATCTATGGCGACTCATCTCTTAATTTGCCTTCTCCTGGCGTTTACATGTTCTTTCTCGAGCCTTTTCGCAGCGTAAGTTGGCCATTTTTTCATTCAGTAGCATTTTTGTCTTTGATTATTAGATTTTATTTTGATGGTTATTATTATTTTATCCCTAAATATATGATTGCTATTTACCTCATTTTATTATCCTTGACATTCCATATCTTTAGGAATGTCATTGTTAATCCGGTTAGTTATAAAGTTACCAAATTGAACGATATGTAATGCTGAAACGTTAAAATATGGAATGAATAATCAGTGAAGTAGATATGTACTTGTTTCAGGTTTCAGGTTTAGTCCCTTGTATTGTGATTGTGAACTTTAGAGAATTTCTATATGGAGCTTCAAATTCGAAAAGTTCTCCGGAACTAGAACCTGAGTTTTAGTTCATTATAAGGAGAGGATTAAAGTTTGATTATTTATGGCATTTGGACTTTCTTTTGTTTCTTTCAATTATCTCATAGATGAGTTGTGATATTTGGTTGGGTAAGTAATGTATTCATCAACTCCAGTACAATTTTAGAATTTTATTAGGTTTAAAAGCAGTTGATGAGTTTTTTTTTTCTTGAAGTAATCTAATATGGTGTTGTCCGCCTCATTTTGGTTCGGATATGAGATTAGGGTTGCTCAATGCTAAGAAACTGGTGAGCTATTTTACTGAAAGACTGTTATTAGGAATTTAGGATAAACCCATCTTGCTGCTACATTCTCAGCAATCAGAAAGTTATCCATACAATTTTAATAAGTATATTCTTTCAAATGCCAAATGAAGCATCTCAAACTTGTGAAAATTATGATAGTGTGACACTACTTACAGTCCTGCCAAAAATAGGAATGTGCAGATGAAATAATTACACAATTTAGCCCAAAATTTTGCCAAATTTAAGCTTCACTAATCATGATGACACAATGATAGTAGTGACATGTTGCAATTTTACTTGGCAGATTTATCTCTTTCAAAACCTATAGTGTTACAAACTTAAAACTTGTGTCTCAGGGGCTTGTATGAGACGCAGACAATATTACTATAGATCTGTTTGATTTCTAGAAATTTCAAAGATGAGAACAGAAAATATCTTCATCGACCTGCCATAGACTTTTATGGACTGTACTTGTTTTTCTGTACTATTTTAACTTTTTTGTTGAGTAAGGGTCATATAATAACGATTGAGGACTACTTTTTATTTCTTCAGTAATTGCTGAACATAGAGTATTGCTTCTCATTTATTATGAGATAATCTCTTTAGAAAGGTAAACTGATCCTGATATAGCCGTTTTATGTGCAACCATTTTTTTTAGTAGTCGGAAGGAATTGAAAACCAAGGAAACAAATCAAAATACTATCATACAGCCGGACCATCCAATTCAATCTAACAAAATTTATCCATCACGAGCTATTCAACTGTCTTGGAGACCAAGGTCAGGTACTACCTTGAACATATTACCTTTAAGTGCATTATAGTAGATGAAGCAGTTTACTGTAAGTACACTTTTGCTGAATATGCAATTATGCTGATATGGAAGTAATGAATCTTATCTTTGAAGGAACTATTGTACATTAAAATACACGGAACGTTAAGGTTCATAAGCTACACATTTTTGAGATACTATTTACATTGTTTTCTTGGGATAGGCTCTTTATATATAGAGGCTTTCTATCAGATGAGGAGTGTGACCACCTAATTTCACTGGTACATACTATATTCTTCCTTGACCTTGTCATTATCCTTTGACTCAACTTAACATCCGACTGATATAGGGAAAACTGTTTATTATGGTTTAGGAGCATGGAAAGCAAGAAAAATCGGTCGACATTGTTGATGATTCAGGGAAGGTTAGTAAGCTACCTACAAGTTTAGATATTCTCATAGATACAGAAGTAATTTTTCATTTTTCTCTAGTTACTGGATCAGATGGGACTTTTATGTGCATTAAACCACTATATGTATTCTTATCATATGAGATGCAATGGTAATTTTGGATCATAGACTATCATGAATCATATGAATGTTACATATATTGTTCTTTTGAGTTTTGAGTAATTATGAATTTTGCTGTTTTGTATATGGATGTTTTTTTCAATGCTGGTTGTGATTTTTTTAGACCTTCGTGTTGAAATTGATATGATAGTAGCCGTTGAAATGTACTTTATAGTTCTATCCACATGTTACTAGTTTTTTTGTTTATGTACATGACCTCCATCTCATTGCTACTTTCTAAAATCCCCTATTGTAAGAACTCTAAAACATGTGACCTGACTAATCTATTGTGTTCAGTCCTGTTGCTTCATATTATTGCCTTTTTACTTGAATGAATACAAAACAAATACTAACATTCTTATTTGTGCAGTCCTGTTCATTTCTTCATATATATTACCTTTTTAGTTATGTGAAGACTGGTAATAGATTTACTACAAGTGTGTCAAGTTTCTAGACTTAATAAAAGACATTCTAGAGTTTTTGCTAAATAACAGACAGGTCACCAGGCTCGTAGTAGTTGGTCTGTGTATGAAATTACTTGTTTGTGGTTTCTAGGATGAAATAATTGTGAGGATTGAGGAGAGGATTTCAGCTTGGACTTTTCTTCCTAAAGGTATTACCTCGATCATGCTCCTTCACTTCCTAAAACTGCTTTTTGTTTGTTTAACTTTCTATTGTGGTGTGTTATGTTATCATATAATGTTTCTGTTGTTCAGAGAACAGCATGCTGTTGAAAGTTATGCATTTTGGTCCTGAAGATGACAAACAGACTTATTATTATTTTGGTAACAATTCTTCGCTGCTTCTGAGCGAACCTATAATGGCAACAGTAATATTATACCTCTCGAATGTCAGTCGGGGCGGTCGGATCCTCTTTCCTGAATCAGATGTAAGAGAGAAACTGGGTTTGCTCTGTTATTCTTATTTTGTTGCTGCCAAACTCTAATTCAATATCTATTTTGGGATTTGCAGTTGGGAAACTCTCATGTGAAGAACAAGATTTGGTCTGATTGTACAAAAAGTAATTACACCATGAGACCTACTAAAGGGAATGCAATTCTTTTCTTCAATCTACATCCCAATGCGACTCCTGACAGAAGTAGTTCTCATGCCAGATGCCCTATCCTTGAAGGTGAAATGTGGTGGGCCGTCAAATTTTTCCATGTGAAAGCCATTGGCGGGGTAAAGGGCCAGTTGCAAGCAGACAATAGTGATTGCACTGATGAAGACGAGAGCTGTCCAAAATGGGCTGCAACTGGGGAGTGTCAGAGGAATTCAGTCTTTATGATTGGTTCTCCTGATTACTATGGCACGTGTAGGAAGAGTTGCAACACATGTTGAAGGGTAATAGTTTCTTTTTTGCTTATCTTGAAAGGGTTGGTTTAACCAATTCAATCATATTAGAGCTTTGACCCACAAAAATTAAATTAAAGCACGTCATATGGGATGAAGCATTTATTGTTAGGCAAACTCATCCAAAGCTGCCAGGCAAATTGAGTTGTAATTTAGCCTCTTTAGTCTTCCCAACTGCCTTCAACCACCGTTGGATGACATTCCTGTTGATAAATAAAGTTATATAGATTCCTTGACAATGAAATAATTATTGGGAAGCTTGGTGGATAAGCATAATCATAAACTTCATTTAGTTTGAACTATATATTCTGTAATAGTTTTGTTCCTTTTTAAATTCTTGTAAATAAAAATATGTTTCTTCGTCTAGCCATCAACATGGATTTCGCAGCAATCAAGTATCTCGACTCTTGGAAGGTTATTTCATCTTGTTGATCATGTGTTATCTCCATTAAAAGGAAACTTTAATAATACTTCTAAAAAATAAAATAAATAAAAAATCCCTAATCAACAACTATTAGCAGCAGTTGAGATTTCAATTTTTTTTTCTTAATAAAATATGGTACTAACTACTTGGGATTAAAACTTAGTTGAGTTGGAGGGTTGGTGCTTCCTTAGGAAATATTTGAGGTTTAACAAGTTCATTTCTCATTGGAAGAAAGTTGATATGTTCCATACTGCCTTAAATTGAGAACATACATTAATTTACAAATATTTCCAGCTATACATCATCCATGCATGTTCTTATATTTCTCATTTGAATGTATATAACATTACATGTATTCATGCATAATATACATCATCCATGCATGAGTACAAAACGGTCAACATCAACAAGTTGTCATTTTATAGAGGAGACATGAAACAAATGAGCCACCAAAGCCAATGAATAAATTATTCTATTAGTACACAACAATTTGCAAGTAAAACGCTGCAAATTAGTCTCCAGGAGACCAGTAACAAGTATGGAATACCCCAATCCTTTCTTAGCAACCCCAAATCCTCTTTACAAAGATGAAAAGAACAAATTTAAATTTAAAAAATCAGCATATGATTGATTACATATCAAACTGTTAGAATAGAGTAAAGACTATTCATCCTCTGGTTCCTGCAAAATCTTTGACAGTAAAACCAACTTTCTCAAATTTTCCCTTCTCACTGCTTTGTCTGAATTTCAAATAATCTGCACAAACAAAAGGCTTGTAGACCCTCAAATTACCTTTACCCACCACTTCGTTAGGTGCACAAATTTCCTTCTCATCTTCAAAGCACCAAAAGAAAGCCAGCGAAAATCGATTCACAGATTGCTTCAGAACAACTCTGTGCTCGGAGGACCTCAACTTTCCATTGCTCCAGGCTTGCATCAAGTCTCCAATGTTCACCAAAAGAGTTTCTTCACATGGATTTATGTCCATCCACTTTCCTTCCTTAGATCTTACTTGAAGCCCGCCAATCTCATCCTGAAATACGATGGTCACACAGCTCATGTCAGTGTGCATGCCAAGCCCTTCGACTTCTTTTTCCATCACACACTCAGGCGGCGAATAGTTAATTATTCTCAGATAGCCATGACAGTTATCGAATTCAGATTTGAATTTCCCTTCAGAATCATCACCCATACACTTCAGTACAATCTCAACAATTCTTTTTGATAGACTTGTCATGTTGCTCCCATACTCTTTCAGTGTCTCACTGCCATAAAGAACAAAAGAATACATAAATACCAGATTACATAAACTAAACTAGTCCATTCTGTTCATTAATCTAGATAATTTGCAAGCATATAAAGAATTAAAATTTCATACACTTTCGGTGTATATGTTGGGCAAAATTACCCTTACTTTAATGATGTGTCATAATCGTAATACCACTCGTGTATACAATGTCAGCGTGCCAAATTTAAAATCTATTCAACAAATGTGTTTATACATTTGACTAGGATTTTAGCAACTTCTCTTACCTGAATTCTGAATTTGGCTGGTTGAGGAGTGTTTGTGCAGAACTTTGCGCAGAGGTGAAAAAGTCAGGTCCAGACACACGGAGACTCTCAAAGAAAGGGGAGGCAATGAACTGAGGAGTGTAGGTATTTACGGTAGATGAAGGGCCAGCTTTGAGTTTCATCTCGGAAGGAAGATTAAAAAGATGGTTTGAAAGGGAATAAAGTTTCTTGTAAAGATCTTTGGAGATTCCGTGGTTGATGATGTGAAAGAAACCCCATTCTTTGCAGGCTAGAGTAAGGGAGGAGAGAGAAACAGGGCTTAAGGGTAGTGAGATGTCAAATATAGGGAGCTCTATGGAAGTTTGAGATTCAGACATTATTAGTTAGTTTGTTCAGTTGGGTGGGAGCCTAGTATCTTATACAGGTGGTTATATATTGACATACACACATTGTGAACAACGATTAATTTTAAAAAGAGCTAGTTTATTATATTAAAATTGCATTATTTCATCAATACTTGTTGAAAAGAACAAAATAGATGTGTGAACAAGTTATTCAGTCATACGGATGTAGGTATAGAACGGCGTACATACTTAGATTAAGATAATAGAAATAATTATAGAGGAGACGACCATTAAAAATCCCAGAGGAACAATATTATATTAGCATACCAAATTTCTAGGACAAGTTTCACAGTTGTAAGTACAACTATATAGTAT
Source organism: Hedera helix (assembly GCA_947179155.2). NCBI lineage: Eukaryota > Viridiplantae > Streptophyta > Magnoliopsida > Apiales > Araliaceae > Hedera > Hedera helix. The sequence goes on from OX359268.1 coordinate 38,354,434, forward strand.
AAACAAAGCAAGAATGTAAAGGTTTGACCCTAGTGTTTGGCCACTATTTTTTCCCCTTTTTATATTTTGGATTCTCATGTAAAGAAGGTCAATGAAGAAGAGAGGGGTTGGATATGAAAACAGATGGGTAGCAGCATGCAGGAATGGTGGAGGAATGCTGGTAATCTGAACATTGTCAAATTCTGTTATGCATAGGCTCTTGAGCCTAGATTCTTCAGTGCCAAGTGTTTGACTAGTCTGGGCATTACTGAATTGGTACAAACTTGTTATTTAGGTGAGTTAAGTAGCTAACTTAATATTCCATTGAGCATGAGGGATAGCCTAGTTGACCTGACCTCCTAACGTGCGGACAAGACTGTGGTTTAAGTCACATGAGCAGCAAACTGCAGCCATCCTCCTCCCTCTTGACCAGTTCTAAGATAAACTAACCTGTTTTCTTAAGACAAAAGAAGAGAGAGAAGGAAACTTTACTCAAAAAAGTTACCAAGAGAAATTCTAATATTCTGCCACTAAGAATACCGAACTATTGACTATGAACACCAGAAAAGCAGGAATTTCTCAACTTCCCGTAGTCGATGTAGAGAACTGAAAGCACAATTTTAGGTATGATTGTGTTAAATATGCTATTCAGAACTGCCCATCAGTCTTGATAATGACATACCTCTCTAGGATAGAAATGCAGTGTTAGAAAATTAAATACCATATTATCCTTTTTGGGAATAAAGATACACATGGTTTGCTTAAGGGAAACCGGCTTTACTTGTTAGTTTGATGGCTTAAGCTAAAAGAATAGTAAACTAGAAGCAATTTGATTAGCAGAACATGGAGACAATATAAGAAATTATATAGTAAAGATGCTACGCTATTATTCTGGTCATTGCTTAGACATTTCTCTTTAACTCCTCCAGCAAAGCACACGTTGAAATTGCTCAAGGTCAATGAAAGGAATCATCATCCAAGCCCACCAGAAGTAAATAAATCCCACATGTACGATTTGCTTAAAATTTAACAACTACTCTGCTGCTCTTCAAATTGGAGTCTCGCTAAATGTTGTTGGCCTATCTGGAGCAAGAATATCGATGCAGGAAATAAAAAGACATTTCAAAATGCACGCAATCTGTTGGTAAAAAACATGTGTTTGCGTGTGGTTCTCACTGAAAATGAAGGAACCTAACAGAATACAGTCTCCTGCGCTAGCCTGGAGAGTAAATTGACATGGTTGAAGTGCTTGTTCATAAAGGGAAGCTGTAATGACCTTGCAGTGTAATATTTGAACAAAAGCTTAAATTGAACGAGAAACATGTCACTTCAAAAAATATAGACCCAGCCTGGCACAGTGTGCTCCGGGAAAGGGTTTCCTAGCGAGGTTGCGTCTAAATTATTAGTGTGACTTTCGGCACAATGCAAGGGTTCTTGCCTTTCCTTTTATTCTGCATGTAATTTTGACTATCCATATTAGACTTATAAACCATGAGTGAGAGAGTCAAATATTGAATGTGGTACTTACATTTAAAACGTTTTGCTATTAGTTATCCCTCTATAATTAATATGGAATTTCAAGCACTCCTGTTCTGTAGAAAGTGTTCACGGAATTTTCAAGTTCTAAATATAACTTAATAAAATGATGAACTTTAGGAAAAAAACAAAAAACTCAGCAGAAACCAATATGACTAAAACAGATGAAAGTGAACCACGACGACTTAAATGCACATCAGCTTGATTTAGCCCTTTAGCGCAGCTTGTTAATCAATCTAAATTTTGAATAAGAAATCAAGGACAAGACAAGTAATTTCGAGAGCTTGAGAAAAGGATGACCCTGTAAGATTTTTTTTTTTTTTTTTTGAATATAATGATTCATTCTATCTCCGGTTCTCTTATAAGAATTCTTAGCGTCTAGTGACACTAGAATCTAGACCACCACCACCAATCAAAGACACGTTGCATACTGAAGCATCTTAACTGACTTCTCTATCTGTTATCACATGGGAGTAATTATTCAGTGATTCTAAAACACTTGTCACGTGATACCCATATTATTTATGTACTGTTATTTCAGTATTTAAAGTTAAACGACCCACTTTAAGTGCTGAAATAACACGGGGGTGAATATGGTACGGTTTGGTGCGGTTTAAAGCTCAAACCGCACATAAAATCACTTAAGTACGATTTGACAAATCCAAAACTAACCGCGTATGATTGGTGCGATGTAGTTTTGAACTGTGCGATGCGGTTTCATTTGATGCAGTTTAGGTTCTAAAACCAATTAAAACAATTAAATTTTATACAATTTAAATTAACAATTTAACATCACACAATATTAAATGCTATTTTAATAACACACACAACCTTACTTATAATGTTTTGTCTAAACAAAAACAAAATAAAAGTTATATGAGGGATAATTCCAAATGGATTAATTGAAAATTTCTGTTTACATATGAAAATTCTAAACAAAGATAATTACATGAGAGATAATTAATTCCAAACAGATTAATTGAAAGGTGACTTCCATAATAATGCTTCTTGATATACTCCATGTTGATATTATTACTCATTCCAGGACTCATATTTTGCTCCTTACTGTTTGAAATTGATCGGAACGAAATCCACTTACAGTCTCCAAGAAGGGAGACATAGTCTCTACTCAGAAAAGAGATGATCATTTAGGACTTGGTGTAGTACTGGTAGTATATATATATATATATATATATATATATATATATATGGCCAAAGCGACGTTGTTTTGGCCATGTAATTTTTTAAAAATAAAAAATGGTGCGGTGCATTTTTTCATGTGCTATTTTGTCTAAAAATCAAACTCAAATCATAAATTCGGATTTCTAATTCATCCAAAACCGTCACATACGCCGAAATCGTTGGTGTGATTTTAATTGGTGCGGTTTGTGAGATTTTTGGTGCAGTTACGGGGGCAAATCGGTTTCTTACTCAACCCTAAATGGCAGTACATGAATAGTATAAAACATTATGTGACAAGTGTTCCAGAAACATCTAATAATTTTTCTAACATAAGCAGCGAGTTGCACTAGAGAGACTGGAGACCTAACCTAGGGTGCATAACTGTTCACAACAATCATGGGATAATACTGACCAAGTGAAAAATACTGCAAGGGAAACCAATTTGAAAGTAGAAAACAATTCAAAATCTGCATATCGTAACACTACGTTTATAAACAACTTAATCAATTTTAACTATATTTCAGTCGATTTTAACTGTCTTTTATAAAAAAGATACCCCCAATTCCAGGTAAACGTATTCTGTATAATTCAGTGATTCGAATAAAGCAACGAATCGTAATCTGTACAATGGAATGTTTTCATTGTTTTCATTCCATGTACCGTATCAAACAAGATCCAAGTAATAGTGGTCCTTGTCCAAATCAAACTCTCTATCCCCCACCTTATCTCCACCAATACTCGCATCTCCATCATCATTATTCCCTGGCGCGGATTAATTAGAATAAGGAAAATAGAAGGCAACTCCATTGGGAAAATACACAAGACATAAATAAATGTCTTACAGCAAACAAGTATCAATAACATACTGAAGTTCTACTAAAAAAACATCAACTTGATATGAGAATTCAACAAACCAAAAAACCTTCCTCCAAACCAACTTTCACCTAACCAAAAAAATGCATTTTAGAGAGTCAACTAACCAAATTATACACAAATATTTAAAATTTTTGGTTTACTTGCATTCCTCCAGGAAAATATTAACATACTGAATTTTAACTAAAAACACATCAATTTGATATCAGCATTCTCCACTCCAAAAATCTTCCTCCGAACCAAAATTCACCTCATAAAACAAAAATAAGACAAAACTAATTAAGCACAAATATACTAAAATTTCAATTGGTTTACTTATTAAGCCTTCCTCCACACAAAGATTCAATCTTTAATAAAAATTACAAGATATGTCAACTACCCAACACTAAAAATTATCCAAAAACTACAAAATTCAAATTTGGAAATGGGTTTACAATTGGAGATGAGAAAACAGACCGCTGTAAGGAAATCTCAAGGGGAAGAAGAATTTGCTGGCTTTTTCAGAGAACAAGAAGACTTAAAAGCTTCAATATGAGATTGGCATTTAACATAATCCCCTTTGTATTCCTCCAAACATTTCTTCAGAGCCTCCGCATCACATGCTGAAGCTATTTTCTTCACACGGCTTTTCTCTCTCTTCTCGTCCATCGTCTGATCTGTCTCTTCAAACCAAAATAAATTACTTCGAATTTCAGATCAAAAGAACCTGCACCTTCGAAATAAACAGTCCAATCAATTTAATTCAGTTCTTCCGATCAAATTGTATTCACAAAAAACCAGATAACTCGAATAAATTACCAGTACTCGTGACTTGAATCAGTGATCTTGCGATGTAGGTAGGTAAACATTTGCAGGTATAGGCTGAGCGTTTACATAACGACGAAGAACAGAATAGAAGACTTTTCGTTTGTATTGGGTTAAAGACGAGCTCAAGCCCACTATAATTTTAGCCATGCAGTGAAAAAACAAATTGTCACAATTCAGATAGATCTCGGAGATATTCTTGACTATGTTGGGCCTACCGGATAAAGCTCTTTAATATGTTGGCACGACTGTAAATTAATATAAACTAGTATGCTTGCCCTTACAAAGACTTTTTTTTCCTATTTGATTAATTAAATATTTTAATAAAAAATTATCATATATAATGCAAAAAATTATAAATAATTTATAATAACATGATATTATATTATTATGCACTTTAAAATTTTAGAGAATTATATATACATTTGTCACAAATCTCTATCAATATCATATATACTACTCTCCATGCTCTAAAATATAAAATTATTATTAATTTTTTAAAAGTTAACTTGAGATATTTCAAATATAAAATTGATATAATATTAAAACTATATAGTAGTTGTATTTTTTTTAGATAATTTACAATATTTATTATTGTAAGAATTAAAATTAAATAAATCTATATCAATTTTGAGTTTAAAAATATTCAATTAAATTTTAAAAAGTTAATTATAATCTTATTTTAAAACACAATAAGTATATAAAGTTAACTAAATCTTGTATATTAAGCACTTTAAAGATTTAGAGAATCAATATAAAAATCTAAAAAAAAAAACTCTTGTTTGTGGAGATAACATGAGTTTTTCATGTAATAAGTATGCTTAAAAATTTTTTGTTGACAAATAACTCAAACAAGAATATTTATTTTTTGAGTTAACTCGTAATCAGCTAAAGTTATCCAATTTACTTAACTAACATATGTAATCGTTTTTCTTAATATATATATATATATATAGTATAATACATAAATAATTAATTATTGTATCTATTTATATCTAAATCGAATATATTTTTTGCCACAAAATAAATCTTATTTGAATCAAGCTCTTTTATGAAAACAAGATAATTAGATATGAGTGTTTTATAATTTTATCTATTTTTATTTTTATTTTTAATTTGAGGATAAAAATTTAAATAAGTAAATTATAAATTACTCGTATTTAATTTTTATGTCTAATTATTATGTTTGCATAGAATTTTGTGATGAAATCAGTGAACTCAGGATGGAAAAGAAATTGAAAAAAGATGCGTTTAGCACTTAGCACGCCAACAAATACTTAGCCCCGCGCCGCTTGGTGCCACTTTTATAAATTTTCTTATAATTTTAAATTTATCACAAATACGTGTTCAGTTAAAAAATAATATTCAAAATAATGCTTGCATCACTTTTATAATTTTTTTTATAATTTTAAATTTACAATGAACGATATAGATAGATATCTACCACAAATGTTGTGTAAAAGAATAATATTCGAATGTAAATACTAAAGAATTCCTAAAATTAAGAATATTATAAAATTTATAGTGTAATTATCCAAAATAAGAGAGTCCTGGTTATAAGACATCCTAAAAGAAAAATTAGAGTATTTAATTGATACACCCAAACAAAGAGGAGGTTATTTATCAACTCACCTCCTTTTACAAAAATGAAATTTCTTGAGTATCATCCAACAAATTTTTAGAATAATACATGGTGAAACTTTTTTCATCTGATTAAAATATTACCCCATCCTTAAAAAAATAATTTAAGGACAAATTTTATGTAAATTAAGATAATTAAATAAGAGAAGAAAATATAAATTTACTTTTTATTTGGTATTTGTATCAATATGCGTGTGTTAATTATTTTAATTGAGTTTGTGCAGAGAAAGTGAATTAATTTAAAATTTATATTTATGATATGATTCATTTACTGTTTGTTTAAATGTAATATAGTGAAAAATAAATTAATCATTATATCTTTTTGGGGGAGGAGGAAGCATATTGCAATAGTAATGTAAATCGGTAGAAAATTAAAGTAAAATAAAATAATGATTAATGTATCAAGCAAGCAATAGTAATGCAAATTGGTAGAAAATTAAAATAAAATAAAAATGATGATTAATGTATGAAGCAAGCTTTAGTACTTATATACCCTTGCAAGAGCGGCCAAGGAGCGCCCATCACCAAAAAATTTGAAAACCAATACAACGGCTATTACCAATTGAAACATCCCTCGCACGCTATAACTCCCCTTTGGCCTATCTGCATTTCATATCATATCAATTACCAGTTACCATACAAATATCAAGTTCGATTTTCTGTGTCAAACCTAAATCGTCTATGGCGGCTTCTAATATCTGCTCAAACCCAACGCGAAAAGTCAGAGTTATTGCCAAAATTCGGGGTTTTACAGATCAAGAATCTGAGTCTTTTAATGGAAGCTCTGCGCCGTGGATCTCCGTTAACAAACACAACGAGGGTGGGTTGACTGAAAAAGTGACAATCTCTTTTGGAGACAAACCGGCCGGGTAATTTTGTTTCTTTATCTTGTTTGATTTTCACTAATTCTCGAGTTTATAGGGATTGTTTTTTTAAACATGAAAAAACCCTAAAACCCAATTTAAAGATTATGCTTGGACTTCATTCTATCTCGAATGTGTTGACAATAAATAAGATAACTGGTACATAAGATTTACTAACCAAAGCAATGCAATGATGCCACAAATTTGAGACTATTTGAAGTTCTTAATTTATTTTTGTTTATGCAGTGGCAAATATGCATATGATATGGATTATTGCTATGAGCAAAATGAGGATTTTGGACTTATTTTTTCAAGAGAGATAAAGCCTTTGATTACTAGGGTTCTTGATGGTGAAAGTGCATCAGTTATTGCTTGTGGAGCTAGAGGTAGTGGAAAAACCTGCGCAATTCAGGTTGGTTTTGCTTACATTTATTTTCCTTCATTTCATTTTCCATCAAAATTATGTGTATGCTTATTCTGATTATTGTCCCGCTAAAGGGTTCTAAAGAAAAACCAGGCTTAGCCACCATGGCAATTACTGAAATCCTCTCAATGGCAGAGCAATTTGGGAAGTTAATTACAATATCCTTCTACGAGGTGTTTGATGATCATGTTTACGATCTTTTGAATTCCAGTCATCCTGAAGTTCAAGTATTTGAGAATGCACAGGGAAGAATTGAACTTAAAACACTTTCTCAGGTATGTAAATTAATTTTTTATAACTAAAAAATTAAATAAAATTAGGCTTATTAGAAACTAAAAATTTCATTTTCTAATTCTATGTACCATATAGTGCATAATGTTGATATCTCTAATGATCTTTATAGGTTGCTATCACATCCATATCAGAATTTCACACGCTATATTTTAGTGGTGGGTGTAATTCATGGTCAAGTGCAGAGAAGATAGGACTTAAGGTGCCACGAAGGAGCCACAAGGGTTTGATGATACACATATTATCTCATAACAAAAATTTTAATACCAAGCTTGTGGGCAAGATGAATTTTGTTGATTTAGCAGGTTAAATATTTTAGTCATAATAAAATCATAAATGCCATATAGGGTGAGAAAGGAGAGGCTGTCTGCTAATTTTCTCAAATATTTTTATTTCGATTCTTTTAGGGTATGAGGATACAAGAAGTAGTAGCGATTCCACAAATTTAGGAGACACCTCCAAAATCAACAAGTCTTTGTATGCCTTGATGAATGTTGCTTACGCCCTCAATACAAATAAAAGTCGTGTGCCTTATCGAGAAAGTAAACTCGCCCGTGTGTTACAAGATTCTTTCGGCGGAACAAATAGTGTATTGATGCTTACTTGCTTGGTGAGTTCTCTGAATTTAGTTAAAAATTGTTTTGTAGGTTAATGTTTTCGGAATACGAGTGTTGATGTAAATTATTTTGTTTGGATGTAGAATCCCTCTTTTTGTCGATATACAATGCACATAGTAAGCTTAGCTTCACGGTCATTTCAAGTCATCAATCGAGTCACAAATTCTATAAAGAGGAGCGGTAAGAGTTCTGCCAAACTTTCATCAGTAAAAAATGTCAATCCTGCAACTACTTCTACTATGATGAAGAAAGAAGCTAGCTCACGAGTGCGTTTACATGAGAATAAATCCAGCGTCATTACGAGTGGGAGGTATGGATTTGAGTCTTCTATTACATTATACTGAGATATATGAGATTTATTTTCATACTCAATCAAGTTTTTATTTCTTTTTTGTTGAAGGAAACTCTTCGATGATGCAATCCCTTCTTCTACTCCCAAGCAGGTTAGACTTTTCAGTTTGTACTAAATTGTAAATTTATGTCCTTATTTTCTTCTCTTCAGCCTGTTGTTCCCTTGCACATCACAATCTAGAGAGAAAAAACCAGATGCATGTGTAATTGGAAATTTTCACATTTTAAAAAAAAGATTATTTGAAATGTAGTATGATGTAATTTCCATGTGTCTGGACTAACTAGTGTGTTTGTGCATGTTTTTTCATTGATGTGGCTTAATATATATTTGTAGATTGTGATTTATAGGGATTCTGAAAATTTTAGATTCTTGAAACTCAATATAGGCAAAGTTTACATTGACCAGTGCTTCAGCCATTCTGCCAGATGCTAGTTTAGTGATGGTATCTTCTTGTTCACAGAAAGAGGTACATCAATAAAAAAGTTGCATTTATATTTGTTTTACTACTTAAATGAGAAATATTTTACTAAACAATCATTTGCAGCAGGCAAAATCTACTGAAGATTCTTCCTTAGCCATTGCGTCTACAGAAGAGGTGATTTTATTTACTTTTTGATAAGTTAAACAGTTTCAGAAGGCAATTAATAAGATTATTCAATTTCCTAATCCAGGAAATTTTGTTACCTACTGCCACAAAAGAGGCAGAATCTACCAGTATGTCGGAGAAGGTAATGATTGTATAACAAGTCCTAATAGTACAAAACCATATCATACAAGGTGTATGGTATATGCCCACTTATACTAAGGTAAGGCTAATTTGAATTCATGTAGGAAATTTCTACATCACCTGCTTACAAAGCAGTGGAAGCTTCTTTGCTTGATAAGGTAATCTGTCTTTTCTTTTGATCAAGGGTTCTGATAATGAATAGATTTGCGTAATCTGTATCTTTACATTTGTTTCTCAGAATATATCTCCACCTGATGAAATTAATCATAAAGAAGCTACCCTTGTTGTTGATAGTGACATCAAAGCACAGACCCTTCTGAAAAAGGAGGGTAGGTACACTTGAACCTAAATTTGAAATTTTATAAATCTGAGATTTAAATTTATTTATTTTTGCTAAATGAGATTTAAAATTTGATTAGTGTTTACTTTTTTAATCTTTATTCCATTAACATACAGATGATATCATAGGAAAGGAGAATCAAAGTTCTCTAATCAATGAAGAATCACCTCCGTTGAGTGCAAGACTACGAGAGTTGTCTAACAACTTGAAATCTTTATGCTCTTTAACGCCTAGGCCACAAAACATCACTACTCCATATAGTGGTCACACAACTTATGCTAATTGTGTGGAACCTAAAACTCCAGTGATTGAACAGAACATGAGAGCCAATGAAAATGGGGAGCTGCAAAGGTTCCAGAGTCCTCGTGAAATGTTCAATAATCGTAGCTCAGGGATGAAGGTTAATTTCAATACAAGATATTTATAAAAAAAAAATTACATAACTCATAATTTGATTTTAATGTTGCTAATTCAATTTTTTTTTTTTTGGCTCTTACAGCATTCCCTAGTTAAAGATTACTTGCAGTTTTTAAATTCTGCTAGCAAGTGAGTATTTACTTTCACTAATTTCCATTTTTCTTTGGTGGATGTTTCATATTTGATGTTCTTGTTCATTTCTTTCTCTATTTCTTATATTTTTTTATTGAGTTGTTATATCTTCCTTGGAAATTACTATTTTTGCCATTCTCGATGATGATTCTTTGTTGATCAAGGATATATGCTTTCTTTTTCTAGTTTAACAATTCCAAAATGAAAAATTTAGAAAAATTGGATAGAGTAGAACTATAGGTATGAATTGCAACCTCTTTTAGCCTGTAAGTATATTTACCTCTATAAGAAACACACAGTGTTATGCAACACTTCTCTTGTGCTTAGTTTTTAAGGGAACGTTGTGCATGGAATCTAATATCATTGCAAAGTTTAATTTTAATTAGTGTCCTTAGATATTATCTCTACTATGTTTTGTGTATTTCAATCATGTACTAAATTTTCTATCTTTTAATTGCAGGGAAGAATTAAAAGGATTAAAGGTAAGGTGTATTGCAAATTTTACCCTTAATGTTTTTGCATTGTTGAATTTTTTTCACAGCTGTTACTGATGCAGGGTATTGGAGAGAAGAGAGCCACCTACATTCTTGAACTTCGTGAGGAATCTCCTGAGCCTTTCAAGAATGTAAGAATTTGTAACAATAAATAGATTTATATTTTATAATATCTTTTTACGTAAGTAATCTTAATATGTTCCCGATCAATGTTGATTTTCTAAAAGTTAATTTGAAAAATTTTTAAATTTAAAATTGACAAATTCATTTAATTTATGCAAACAATAAATCTTATAATTGATAATATATTTTTAGGTATTTTATGAGATACATCATTATATTTATATAAACTAAATGAAATAATATCAATTTTAAGTTTAAAATTAACTTTTAAAAAGTCAATATTGATTGTTTTTTATTTGCCTTCTTCTTTTTCTGATTTTTATTTGGGTTGGGCAGCTTGACGATTTGCAAGATATTGGGCTTTCAGCAAAGCAGGTAATCTTCATTTAATTTAGTTTAAGGTTTATTCTTTTATATGTCAGCCTACATACAAGTTTTAGTAAAAATTATATGGTAGCATAAAAGTTTCAATAAAATAATAATTATCACCCCTAACCTATTCTTTTGCTGATGAAAGTTTGAAGACATGGTTTTGATTTTTAATTTTTACCTTTTTTTTATGCAGATTAAGAAAATGATGAAAAATGTAGCCGGAGAGCTCTTTAGTTAATGTGGATTGATTGTCGTCGATATTTTGGAAGTCACGTATTATCTATCTGTTTAATGTGGTCCTGGATAAGAATGATATGCCGAGGGTTTGTTTTATAAGGTTTTTAACAATGTAGTATTGGTTATTGTTCTACTTCTAACCGACTGTTTTTCTTATGGGATTTTGTGTGGGAGGACCATGTTTCATGTACAGTCCATTGATATTATTATTATTACTATGTGTTCCAAAGTTTAAACGTGTATAATGCGATGCCATTTCTTATAGAACCGACATCAATACTAATCATACCTGACATCATACCACCGCCATCACTAAATTCTTATTTAAAATTAAAGTTACATAAAATACATCTCTAGTTTTATAACGGAGAGTTCTTTTATTTTCTTGATTTGTAAATAACCCCCTTTTTTGTTGAATATTTTTTTATTTGTCTATCTTAACTCTATCATGAATAAAATCAGCATTTTCAATTGAATCCGCACACATTAGCCTTTACATCCGAACTGGCACTGAAATCCTCAAAATTTTGCATATAGTATTTCACTGCCATTGTCTCCGCGATGAAGATACAATCTTTTAACCGTTGCTGGGTTTTTACATCCCAACCATATATTGCCAGACTCTGCAAATTGATACATGTCTTCCCCTTTTTAGGTGGTATGGAACAAAAACATACAGTTTATCTCAAAAAGCTACTTACAGATAAATAAATGAATGGTTTTCAAGAACGAAGGATTTTTTTACATGTTATCATTGTGTTTAGGCATTACAATCTTCAAGTTTTGATTTTTTCAACACCACATGTCCAGACTGGTCCTTCTCAAAAAGCCGATCTATCAGCTCATTCCAGCTTTCCCTTGACTTGCTCTTCTTGGATGATCCAGTGGATGAATCCCCAATTGACTTGTTCGAGTGCTCCTTGTCCTCTTGCTCTTCAAAGGTTCCGTATCTTGAAGGTGAAAAGGCATGGGGCACAGCTAATGTAACTGCCCTCTGAAGTGCAGCCTCATGCTCCTCACTGTGTTCCCTGGCCAAAGTTTCCTGTCGCTCCATCTTTTGTTTTGCTGGAATCTCCATAATAGGATCTTGCTCTAGCATCAACTGGATAGAGAGAGAGAGATAGAGAGAGAGAGAGTGTAATAAACAAAAGAATCAGTATAAATAGTCAAATACCAAACTACGTGTTTGTGTGCAGGGTGGTTGTGTGACATCTTAAGGGGAAAATGAGGATCTATGTCGCAATATTATGGCTGTGTAGAATGACAAGCAGAGTATATTTTTTTAAACTAAATGGCACCTTTAACCTGAATTACCATGAATTTAAGGTTACTCCACAAAGAAGTTAATCAGATTACAGGAGCACCAACTTTTCATCTTATTATTGTACTCCCTCCATTCCACAAAAAAGAATCCTTTTTAACAAAATTTGCTAGGACACTGTGTTACTTTATACTATTATCAATAAATATAAATAAAGTTTAAAAAAAAAACCTTTTGTGGAACAAAAAAATTGATAAATGGAACTCTTTTTTGGAACGGAGGGAGTATTATTGCTATATAGCCTATATTATTAATGCTTCAAAGGATATACCCATCTAAAAGATTGGCAAGATCTTAGCTTTCCAGAACCTCAAGAAAATTATCATTATATCAAACATCACGGATCACACAAGGAAAGGCTAACATCCTAAAACTTCCCTGCAAGGGCTGTAATTTAGATTAACGTAATGACTCAGAGATCACGTTCGTACCATTATATAAATGGACCAAATTCTTCAACTTTTCATACTGTTGCAAGTCAAAGAATCATTACTCAGCCTTTAAAAATAGTACACTTTTTTTTTTTTTTACCTTTTTTTGTCTTTCGAATACTAGAGTAGCATAAGACAAACTTGCATATAATTTTGTCCCATGATCTTTTTTCAATAATAAACTTTAAACACTAAAATTTATTATTAAAAAACATTTACTCAAATTGTGTACCATGCAAATCTTAATATTTGGAGGAAAAATAAAAAGTCAAATAAAAAAGTGGTACAACATTGAACCTACTTGGGACCTCCTAGTTTATAAGTTACAACTGAAACCTAGACTTAAACATGAAGTGAAACATAGCCACATGGACATATTAGCTAAAGAACCTGAAGTTGTACATCTAAAAGCATTGAAATAAAAAGGAGCTGAGTTGATAAATTTTGCCTTTGCCATTAGACAATACCATAAAATAAGATAGAACTCACGTGCAGAGCCCTACTAGCTTCTCTCTCTATCCAAATGATGGCATGGTCAGAAGTAGCATTACAGGAGAGGACTATGTGCTCGAATCTTCCATCTACAGGTACTGCTGTCCTCACAACCGGAGGAAACCTTCCACACCTACAAGCATAAAATTAACATGGAACATTCAGATTTCAGACTGGTCACTGATCAAAGCTTGTGAATTCTTTAATGTAGCCAGCATTTAACAGACAATGTTGTGATAAACTTTCTCGAGCCATCAACTCAGCACTTGGGCATAAGCAAAAATAATATTTTCATGAAACGAAGAAATGGATGCATAACATACATATATAATATTATGATACATATATACCTATTTGTGTGTGTATATATATAATTATATATGTGTAAAAATATTGGTACATGACAAGTTGGATGACATAGGCCAATATGTAAAAACACCATAAATTCCACTTAATACCAAGCTAAAGGATTTATTTTCATTTTCTACAGACTACATGGTCAGCTTTATCATTGATAGCGGAAAACAGTCCACTTTGTTGAATCATACATTTGACCTATGCTTATTGTACACTTAAATATACCTAAAGGGTTTTCTCTCAACAATGTGATAGAGGCGACCTGGTGCATACAGCCGCCTTGGATCTCTGATCATCTTCCCCTCTGGTATGCACGTGTCTCTCATGCACCTTAGGCATAGTATGCATGGCAAACTGTTGAAAAGAAAAAATAAAATGAACATCACACTTGGAAAAAGTTATAGAGGAAATAAAATATTGAAATGTCTGGTATTTGATTCCACCACCTAACTAAACTGCCAATTGAATGCATGACTTCGGTGAAATCAAACACTTATAATGTATAAGCCATTTTTTCAACAAGACTTCCATGTTTTATGGAAGTTTACAATCCTAATGCGTAGGTTTGCAAGGTTGGTATAGTAACTCGGTTGAACCAAAATAGAGAGCTAAACATGTGCAATGGTATATAGAAACTTAAGAATCCTCACAACAGCAAGAGAAGCTAGGTTACAAGAAGTGATGAAGTCCAATTTTCATTTACCAGAAAAGAGACTTGAAAATGTCTTCCAAGGGAGTGGCTGTACGGGGCAAGAAGTCATCCTGCTTCAGAACAATAAGTACTATTAGAGCGCGTAAAGCAGCAAGCGGAACCAGCATGAAGTTGAAATTATGGCCTCCATTATTTCTTCCGAAAGAAGCATCATCTAGATATCTAAGACTAGTTTTGCATGATGTTTGACTGTCTACTTCAATTCTCATAATGAACCACAAGATAAAGATAATCAGCAGATATTCCCAATTCAACATAAAATTCTCAGAAAAGGAAAAGAAAAAAAACATATTTTAAAAATCAGCTACATCAGATGACGTCTCACTGAACTAGCTCACAGCAAATATTACTGAACTAGCTCTATTATCATAAATCCCATCTTACTAGACAGGGTAATTAACACACAGCAAAAATAATGGAGCTAAGAGTAATCCAACAACTTAAGATACGCAACATCAAATACAAAAGCATGAATAAGCACAGTAATAATTCCTATAACAGAAAAAACTATGAAAAAGCATAGCTTTTATATTTAGGATATAAGCAACTAACTTTCTCGAAAAGAAAAAAGACAAGTATAAACCATCATTATCAACAAAGGTAACCAATTTCAACAGGGTGGACACACAAATCTATAAAAAGTATGAAACACAAGTAATGGGGATATAATGATGCAAAAAAGTAAGTTTAAATGCTAAACATGTTATACATATCCACCACGACTAATGGTCTGAATACTACTATGAATTCAAACAATGTACAGCCATTTACGCATGAAACAAAGAAGAAGGAAAGACTTGCCTGGAGCACAACCGAATTGATAACATCCGCATATCTCACTGCCAAATTTAGAGACATACATCTGGCAGGAGCAATAGCATAGCACCTGACCCTCTTCCTGTCAATTTTCCCCAATCTATCGAGATTCTGCACCACAACCATTACCAATAATGCCGCCACACCAGAACCAAGGGAATGTCCCGAGAAAGTCAAAGTATAATTTGAATATTTCTCCACCAATTCCTTCAGAGTGTCGCACTCAGCCTCCAAAACCAAACCAGCTGCTTTTAACAACCCATTGTGAACATACCCACCATCAAATTTCTTTTGTCCCAACTTATTATCCAGAAGAACTGCATAATCGCTTTCCTTTGCCAAATTAAGTCCCCTGATGGCAATAACTATGTCTGCGTGGGCATGATCAAGGTATAAAATATAGGGAGGGGCACCTCCATGAGTATCTTCGTAAGTTCGTTTTAAAATTAACCAGTCCGGATCAATTCCATACCCTCCAGGAGGTTCCCAGATCGGGTTCCTAAGATCATCTTCGTACACAGCCAGTATGTAACGACAGAGCCTAGGTACAGGTTCAAATTCTTCGGCATTGGCAAGGCCCCAAGTCTCGCTGTCATGTCCTGCAGTGTGAAGACACCGTTTCCATGCCCAACGGGCACATGCTAAACAGTAAACACACTCAAGGAGAGGGAGGCCACAGATAATCGACATTTTCGCTTAGCATAGATCAGGAGAAAGGGTTTAGCATCCAATCAAGGAAAATGGTGTGCTTAACAATGGTAAAATATTAGAGACTTGACGATGGGTTGCTCAGAATTTAAGGAGTTACAGCCAGTAGCTTAATTTGGGTATAGTGGGGGTATACTTACAGGAACTATGGGAATGAATTATAATGCCAGAAATAAACTGGCTTACTCAAGTGAGTGGTTTTAAAGTAGCCAAAGGGGGATTTATCAGTCAATTTCACAGAATCCCAATAGAATTACGAGATACAAGATAATATCAATTGAACGGGTAAACAAGCTGAAAAATAGCAGAGTTTATGATCTAATTGAGCATTCTACCATTAGGGTTTATGTGTATCAAATAATAAATAATCCTCTACTAATGATGAATCTTAACCAAAAAATATACCCCAGCTACCGGAATCAATCAAATAACTGAATCCAATGGTTTCAAAATCACCAGAACACCGTGAAAGAACACTGAGATTGAAACCCAGTTTTTCTAAAGCCTCTTCGATTGCTTATAGCATGAGTTTCTATAGTTGATAAAAAAACAAGATTAAGAGTAAGAATGAGTTTGAGTTTGAGTTTGATCATGCGGAAGGAAAATGAATTAATTGCAGTTCACAGACACAGAAGCAGAGAAAATCTAGCGGAATACCTGGCTGCAAGTCAACCCGAACCCCAACCAACCATGGAACTCCCGTTAACTGCTCCCCTATTTACTCGTAGAGGATGCAGAATATGATGCTGACATTGGAATCTCCAAGAAAAAATAATTAATAAAATATTTACTCCATCATTGGAGACTTACAAATAGTGGCATAACCGAAAATTACTACAGGTTGTTGTGGCATTTTGGTTGTCACCGCGTCTGCAGGGATTCGGGAACATGCTCGCTAGCGAATTGCTAATGCCACATGCTATTACTAGTAGGCTATTAGCCACCCACTCTTTTATTACGTTAGGAAATTAATATTTTTATAAAACTCTTTTTTATATAAATAATAAATAAAATTTACCTCATATAAATAAGACTTTATAAAAATATTGATTCCCTTATTTTATTGTTTGTTACTTCCATTATTTTTGGTACTTGACATCATTTTTTATTTTTCAATTTCATTATAAAATTTCTCGAATTTTTATTTTTTTTAAATATATTTTAATTTAAAATTAACATAATTTATTTTAAAATAATAATTTTAAAAATATTATTTTTTAAATAATTTATACATCCAAAGTATTTATCTATCTATATTATAAAGTGGGGGAGATAATTGACAGTTATTTTGGTATAAACAAAAAAATAAAACTTTTTACTTTTCTATTTCACCCTTTAAAAGATAACGACAGTTACTTCTTAAATAACAAAAAAAATTATTCTCTACCCTAACTCCTTTATTAATTTCTATTTTCTTTTCAACATTTTTTCGTTCCATTCACACACACACCCGAAAATTTTAAAATAATATAAAAAGTGATGCAAGATATTTAGTAAGCAAATGTCTCTAAAAAAAATAATTAAAAAATATTATTTTTATATATATTTTTAATATTTATACATGATCGGTCTTCTCACAAAAATATCGTGCGAAAATATCAGTTTTCGAAAAATACTATAATGAAATGCTAAATGATATTAATATCTTTAATGAGTAAATTATTTTTATAAATTAGTAGATACTAGGGTCCCTTTGAGAAAAAAAATATAAGAGCGTCTAATTAATGTTTGAGAGTATAATATTAGTGATTTTTGCGTTTGTTGAGAAGTGAGAAGAAAAAAATAAGTGAAAAATGAAACTTTATTTAACTTTTAAAGGCTAATCATATCATACATCAAAAAAGTATTTGAAGACAAAATGGCAACCACAAAAGTCTTCTTCTTTTAATCTTTTCGCTATTGAAGAGAAAGTGAGCTCAACTTTCTTTGACTTTTCCTCATATTAAATTAGCCAATAGTTGGACGACATTTTTTTTTTCTTTCTCGAACACACTAGAATATATACCCTCCATCTATAATTACTTGTTCAATTCTAATTTTCTCAATACTGGGAGGTTTATATATAACAACAACAATAACAAAAAATAACACATTAGTATTAAATGTATGTTTAACTCTTATCTTTATTTAAAAAAATAATATAATAGCTAAAATGATGTGCAAAGTAAAAAAATATATATTTTGATTTTTGAATCAAAGGATAAACTTAGTTGTATTAAATTACTATGATTTTTTTGTTTCAAAAATTAATATGCGTTTGGAAAATGTTTTGAAAAGAAAATAATACTCAATTTTAGTCCTACAAGTTTGATAACTCTTACGGGTTAGTTTATATCAAATTTTTTTATAAATATTTGATAATTTTTTATTTATGTGTTTATTAATTTTTTATTGACATAATACATATATAATATTAAAAATAATTATATATATTTTGCGATAGACGAAAAGTTTATACATTCATGTATATATATTTATATATATCCAAGTATATATTTTATAGTATATAAAATTTTTATATATTATATCAAAAATATTAAACAATTGACTCAGTCTTAATTGAATTATATATAATTATTGATGTCAATACTGTGATAGCATTTGGAGATTCAAATGCACCACCACAAAGTATTGCGTTTGGACCCAAATACAACGTTTATTAATTAGTTAAATAAGCGACGTTTAAAATAAGATGCGTTTGAAATAAACTACTTGTAAGTTAAAGATTCTCCCACCACAAAGTATTGCATTTGGACCCAGATACAACGTTTATTAGTTAAATAAGCTACGTTTAAAATAAGATGCGTTTAAAATAAACTACTTGTAAGTTAAAGATTCTCAAACGCGGCATTTGAAACCTCCAAACGCATCAAAAGCTCCAAACAGGGGCAGACAAACACTTAGTTTATTTAGCCTAAATAAAAATAAAAATGTACATATTTTTGTACGTGAAACACTTGTGCTCAGTCTTATTAGTAAATGCATGCTGATTGGCGTTGCGGCAAATCTATCATGTGTAGTAAATGATGTAAATGTGAAGTGTATTTAACGATTACTACAATACTGTTTGTGGGGCGGACGGAGTGTTAAACTAGAGAGTTTGAAGTTTGAACGATGCTCTTAAATCTTATTTTCCGTGAACCTTGCAGAATTTGTTCAATCCACAAACTGCCTTACACTAATATCCCGACTTGACAATAGGGTACAAAAATGTAAAATACAAAATTATAGGGGTGGGCTACTGCTTTATCCTTCGGCATTATCGTTAAGATTACAGGGAAAATGAGAAAAAAGACAAAGAGAGTGCATCTTTTGCTTCTCAGAGTAATGCATTTGGGGAAAAATCGTATTGTTGATGAGCTATCAGATATATTCTAGAGTGACAGCGAGGGAGGTTATAATGGTTCAAGTCTTGAACTTTTGTGAAAATTTCTCTAGTCCTTCCCTGCAATCTCCTGCAACGCGCTTTGCCCCTTCCTTAACGGCCAAAGAAAACTCACTTGAACTTTGCTGGAACTCATGTAAAGAGCCACCAAATTTGGACACAGCACCATCTTTCAGCTCTCCTGCCCTGTTGCGTGCTTCCAACAGCCACTCTTTTAAGACGGATATTAAGAGAAGTATCTTTTGGATGACATTGTCAATTGGATCTTTGGATTTCCCTCTTAAATCAACTGCCATTCCCTTGAGCTTGTCCACCAAGTTTTCAGCTCTGCTGACAGTTCCTTCGATGGATAACTCACTTCCAGCATTAAGCCAAGTAACCCCAGCATTTGCCTCGTCATTCAGGTCATTGTCAACAACTACCTTGATGCCGTGCCTCTCCCAGCGATCTCTAGCCTCCTCCAGCACTTTTGCTTGCTCTCTTGCTCTTTTCGCTTCATCATCGGCCCAAGCCCTGCAATGACAGATTGAAAATACTACTGGTTAAACAAATCAGAATAAAATTCTCTCCTTTTTATTTTTTTTATTATGTCCAAACAATAGCCACACAGAATACATGGTCAGTTGTCTGGTAGTTCAATAAATGTTACAAAATCCACCAATAAGTCAAAGGCGGCGTCTCATATGTAAGGTAAGCAGAGTGTAGAGCAGACACATGATATTGGCAGAATAGGAGATAAATACAAGTGATTGATTTCTATATAAGGTTGGCATTCAAAGTTCGTTCATGCCCTAGGGAAATACATGAGTAGATTTTTAATAGACCATGTTCGAACCATAAGATTCATACTTTGAAAACGAAATCAATCACTTTCTGCGGATTAAGGAAAAATATGAAGAGAATAAACCGGTCCTTACCTGGCCATAGACAAAGCCTTTCGCTCCACCTCCAGTTCATATTGTAACCGGGCAATCTCCTGGTTCTCAGTTTCTGCATCTTTTCGTAGCTTACTAAGCCTTTCCTTTTCATAAGATATTTCCACTTGGTCACTCATAAGACTCTGCAACTGTTCTTCCACCTCACACCTTAACCTTGAAATAATTTCCATTTCTGAATCAACCACAGCACGTTCCTTCATCAAGGCAATGCTCTCTTCATCTCGCTCAGCTCTTAGCCTCTCCAATTCTGTCCTTGCTTCCTCAGCCAATTTCTCCACAGCATCAATTTTCTCTCTTTCTAATAAAAGCTCTTTTTCAAAACTTGCGTTGACATCCTTCTCCACTTGGTCTACTAGAGCACTGTGTGCAGCAACAGCCTTTTCTGCCATAGACTCTGCTTCAATACGTGCAAGTTCCTCACTAACTATGTCAGATGCCTCGCCAGTTGCAATAGCTATAGCAGCTTGGGCTTTTGTCACTGGCTTATCAGGCTGGAATAGTCTTGTATAACCTATCATAGAATAATAATAATAGCGTTTATAAACTTATACAAGTGAAATCAAATGAAGAAGCAGTTACAGGGGAATATAACTAACCGAATGAAAGGGCTATTATTCCTTGTTCTCCTGCTGACAAATCCGCAACAAGCGCGGGGCATGCATCTGGATTGATCTTATCTATGTCTATAAAACCAGAAATTTGTTGCACGATCTGTTCACGCATGGATAGAGTATTACAATATGACATTTAAGTGTATTACAATATGACAAATAGATGAAGTTGAGTCCATCTTTAAATTCTGCACCTGCTTGTCAGCTACCGGAAGCTGCCTTTTCTCAAGAGATATCTTCCAAGTCACAAGGTCCTGACGTGATAATGGGCTGCAAAAAGAGAAGTTAACAATTGTAAAAAGAAAAAGAAAGAGAAAGAACCTTTAAGTATGTCAGTCAGGCCCAGTCTTAGACACCACTAAGCAATCATATATTATAACAATATTATGTAAAGACTAGTGAATGATAGGAAAGAACCATGGAGAGACATGCCATATAGATGCATTTAAATTTGCCTAATCTACCTTTCAGGACAGAAGCATAGGGAACTCTCGTCTATTTCAGAAGAAGAGCGCATATCATGTCTTGAAAGCTTGCTGGAAATAAGTCCAGCTTCAGCCAAGCCTGAAAGATCGAACTCCTTTAGAAACTTGAATGCAACAAAATAACCTTTAAATAACAAGAAAAGTATTATTACTATCATCACCTTGAATGGATGGAAAGTCTGGGTCTGCAGGTGTAACATCATCAAACGCAAGCTCGGTGAAATTTTCTATATACATTGCAGGATACACTTTCGAAACAGTGTTCCTACAAGGAATAGTAAACAATTAAATCTCAATATATGTAGTCACATTCTTCTACTACCATACACCGTCTTTACAGTCGTACAGATGCTCAAAAGAAAAGTGTCACGCATACCTTGAAAGAGCACTGCTGGCTGAAACCAACCAGCGAGCATATTCACGACGAGTACACAAATCACCAGGTTGAATATCAGCTTCAATAACCTGAAAATTTTATTCTTGCATATTAAATAACCAAATCCTTGAGACATGACAAGATCCAAATTTCCAATTTATATCTTGGTTTTAATCAGATATCATGACATCTTTTCTTTGGAAATAAATGGATGGAAAAAGAGTAGAAAGAGAAATGGAAAACAGTGTTAATTGTTTTTTTTATTTTAAATTCACTGCCCTTTTAACCGTGATTGAGAGTGATCAGCGAGGTAAATTGTTTTTTGGACAGTTGAACATTATATTAAAGAAGGCATCAAGGGAGGTAAAATTTATCTTTCCACTGACAAGAAGATTTTTTAATACAGAAGACCACAGGTTAATTGATCTCAGTAAAACCCAGCACAGAGTTACCTTTGACTTGAACCTAATTTTTTTTTCAAGTATTAAGTCTTCCCACAACACAGAAGATTAAGGCTTGGAGTTGCAGTCTACAAATCAAGTAAATTGTTGTGTTGAATGGGAGTGTCTTACAGAAGAAAGTAGCACGCTTTCTGGTTGAATTGTGACTCCATGCAGCCAATAAATAAATTCTGTAACTACTACCTGCTATATGCCATATGCCATAGTCCATACTGCCATTCCCTAAAGAAGACAGGCATATGTACTTCCCCAGTCTAAACTTCTACTCACACTGTCACACATGATATCATATAATCCCAACACAGTAACAAAACTGATAATTTTAAAAGGTACAATCACTACATTTTCCACTCATTTTCTTTAGCTGGTCCGTGACTAAGCTTTTGGAAGTTCTTCAGAGTCGAGAGTATTCCTCTGTTACTATCTCAACAAATGAAAAAACTAAGAATTACATAAAGTTCATGGGCAATAATGAAGAATGAAGCAAGTCTCTACTGTTTAGACTTATAAAAATCTGAGAGAGAAAAAGAAGAAGATAAGCTTGTTTAGTCATAGCCAGTTTTTTTGAGCTGCCCACAATTGTTTGTCAACCAGATATATGCACATAAACCCCATTATTCCAAATCAAGCTGCTCATGTATTGTAAAAGGTAGACTTTTCGTAATCGTCTATCAAACTGAATGTACTCTGTTGATTATGCAATACTCTTACCGGACGAGATGAATTCTAAAGGTTATAGCTTGTAAGAAAACCCAAACAACTAGACCACAGAACACATAGTTGAACTTATTACAACTTTAGTATTAGTTATTGGACAAAAGATAGTAAGTTACCTTTAAAACTTGCAAAGCTGCTAGTGCCTGCCCCTGAACTTGATCAACAACTGCAGGGACTAAAACCTTCCCGGGGAACTCCTGTAGAGCTGGAAAAACTACAGATGGAGCAGGTATGCCAGCAGAAAAGGATAAATTCCCAGGTTTCTTTGAGTCAAAAATTGATCTGCTCCAATTCATATCATTATAACCATTTTCATTCTGTTCATTTGCAAACGGATAAGCTAATGGTGACACCAAAGTTGTTCCAGAAGGTCCACCACCATTTACATTATTTTCTATGGATATCTTAGTTTGCTCTGTTGAGACCTCCACCATATTGTTTACATTAAGATTTTCTTTAGTTATAAGTAAGCCTACAGTCTCCCTATCTTCTTTTTGCGCAACTTGAGCCTCTAAAACGGTTTCTAGCTGTGAATTGACCAAGACTTTGAAAGCTAAAGGCTCACTAGGAGTATCAGCAATGGAACTGGAAGATGTATCAAATGAAAAATTGGAATATTCCGTTTCATTTGAGCCAAGCATTACTTCCTGGTGACCAGTGTTTAAACTTGTGGTAGCATCTGAGACTGATGAGTTGATAAGTTGGGCATCAATTGGGCTCTTTTCCAATTCAGTACTTGACTCTAGTATTTCTGCATCATGGCTCCCTTCTGATTCCTCAAAGCTTGAGGCAACAAAAGGTTCATCAGGACCCTCACATTCAGGCAATTTAGATGTGCCATCAGGAGTAACAGGAATGTCGTCAGTAGCCCATTCATTTTGCAAATCTTGTTGAACTGAAGCATTGTTAATGATATCATTAACATTGGATGAGTACCCCACATCGGTTTCACGATTGAACCTAGTATCAAATGCATCTTCATCAATTTCTTTATAAGAAGAAGAAACCTGATCTATACCTGCCTTGCTTACGAGACTATCATCGTCTTGTACTGCATTCGTGTCCTCATTTGATTCCTCTTCACCAGTATCATTCATTTCAGCGGAGTCCAATGACACTTCTTGCTGTGTTGTCAAGGGCTCCATATGTTGTTTTGGTTCTGTATAAACCAATATAAATTTTCATGTTTACAACTGAAAACCAAGGTGGGGAAAAGAATAAAAGAAAGGAAAAGAAGAAAATCAACATAACCAAAGTAATTTGGAAAGAGAACAATTTTAAAGTAATAATAAATTACATTCCATTATTCAAAGTTTCAAACATGAGAAACTTGATTATGTGCAATACAGAAAGACTACTTACTGAAACTTCTGTTGCTTATAGACAATGCTGCAAAGGTTAGTCCAGCAAAAAGAATAACTCCAGCTATTCCTGCTCCCACAATCCCTGAAAATAAACTACTTCAAGAGTGTTATTAGTAGACAAGAGAACTTACCTACACCAAGAGCATCAAATCATGGATAACGATTATTAAAACATGCAGATTTCAAGAATAATAATAAAAAGAAAAAAAAAAGTAACAACAGTATCTGCATCAAATCATTATAGTCCACCAGCCAATTTAAAACTTAATATCAACAGAAACCAATGAATAAATTTTGTTTATGAAGATGAAAAATTAACTTGAGATAAAATGGATTGTGCCAATATCATTTAACGTAAAACCCTAGTATAATATATGGATGTTAAAGAAGTGTATAGTGGCCCATAAGCACTTTTATTTTTAAAAAATTGCTTTTAATAGTGATTACTGATATTGCACTTATTGCAGCAGAGTTATTAGGGGCAACAGCACTTTTGGAAGAGGTTCACAAAACTTCTTTTGTGCTTAAACTTGACAAATTAACATAATAAACACCAAATATCACTGTAAAATACTTTATACTTGTTTAGCAAAGGATTAAAGTTTCAAGGAACAACAATTCTTTCTAAGACTCTACTCCACCAAAAAGCTTATCAGTAATGCTTCCCCAGAATTCACAGCTCTGACAAAGAGACACTAAATGAAGCATCAACAGATAAATCAATTCTTTAGCAAGGAAAATAAAGCAAACTAGATTTGTATAATTGACTTCAATTAATAACATAAATAGTCCCTCTAAAATCCTCGATTCGAGAAAATAAATACACTCAATTCAACTCAAGAAACTGTAATCCCAAAACTAAAATCAGTAAATCATTAATAAAAATAAAAAATAAAAAGTATCTTTTACAGAATATAAAATTTCTTACCTCCATTCCACCCCTTCCCTTGCAACCCATCTGATTGTTCACCGCCATTAGAACCAGACCATCCTGAAAAATCATCAGAAGAGTTCGAATTTGAAATTGAATTTGAACTTGCATCCGGATTCATCCCCTTATCATTCCCTGTACTGCGCGGTTCTGTAGCATTTGCATTCCCTTCACTATCTGCGGCCACAGAAAACATACGAATTCGAAGGTCCAGCTTGTGAACTCGCACCCGTACAAATGCTGCAGTTGATTTCCGACAATTGAAGGCTAATCGGAGCTGGAAAGAGCTCGGAGACCATGTTGTAGTCAGAGAAGTCATACTATACGTGCCAAATTCGAAGAAGAGGATTTAATTTAAGGTTCCTAATAGTTAAATTTTTGCCGAAGGTTTAATTTCAAAACAATGGTATAACGATGTACCTATCACAAATGATTTGACCGATGATTTTGGAGTTAATTTTTAGGGTTTCGCTGTTGGTCGTGAACGGAGGGGGAGGAGGAGACTACGAATGTTCACTTGTCTATCTACAACTGCTAAGCATAAAATACTCAATTTTATTTCTCTTTATCTTATCTTTATGCAGGAGGCATTTTCCCGGCCACCGGAATTCAGTAACTACCGAATTACCTACTCTTTGTATTAAATTCCATTAATGTATATTTCCCCTTTCATTTACTATGCTATAAAATTAACGAAACTATTTTTATTCTGTGTAGTATATTTTCAAAATTAATAAAATAATAGTAATATTTTGTAATGCGGTATAATTATAAAAATATGATGACAAACTGCTCACTTCAGAATATTGTATTATTTTATAATTTTTTATTTTTATTTTTTCGGAGTATAGTAACTTGTCATTTTAAAATCTTAAATTTCATCGTTAGTTATTTGGTCCAACTTCCGAGAGCTTAAAATAATATTCGTGAGTTTAAATTCTATCTTAAAATTATTTAAAAAATAAATAATAAACAAATAATCTATGTCCTTGAAATTATTGTAAATTTTCTAAATAACTTTACCAATTACAAGATTTATTATTTTCAAAATAGAAATATCATATCAATCTTTAAATGCCAAGATTTCCCAAATTGATAAAAAGTTAATAATAGATCGGAAGTAATTTGTACACTCGCACAGAATAAGTAATAATGGATCAGAACAAAGACTTAGCGATGGTATATCTCTTCTTCTCTATCCCCTTCCAGTTTCCGGTATCTTTTTACTGATTAACTGACGATGCTAGCATAAAACTAGCAATAGAAAGCTGATGGCTATGAGGGTGCCATGCCACTAGGGAGAACCCTTTTTCAATGTGTCACAAGATCTTGTACAAAAAACTACAATCTCATTAAAATAAAACGTACACAAAATTACTGCCGAACAAATTTTCTATTTTGAACCTCAGATTAAAGGGAATAAAACTGTGAATATAAATAGTCCCGAATCATATAATATTCCTCGGACAAAGGGCCTTCGATTACAATTTGCTGAATAGCAGCACCTCCACCCTACACAAATTCTTCGAGTGTCAATAAAACAAATGGCACTGGACTGGCAGTCAGCCCGAGGTTATCTAAGTTTCGTGGCTAATTGATAAATAACAAAGCAGAAAGTCTATTTAATTTGCAGAACAAAATTTATGTTTCTTACCTTCTGACTTGCATCTCCGACTTTTCTCAGTGTCACATACTCACCACATCTCATGGCCCCAACACCAGCAAATTCAACCTGAAAAGAACTTATTAAATAACGGGTATTTACCAATATGGAAATTTCATTAAGCTTGTACCAAATGAACGAACTAAAGAGCTTTTCAAGAATGGCAAACTACGTTACAAGAGCTTTCCAAAGGATGACAAACTATATTAAGTAAGAGCTTTACAAGGATGACAAACAATATTCAAGTGAAAAATACCTGGACACCCTTGCTTTCAAGAAACTGCTTGAAATCTGGCATTTTAATATCGCCCACAAGTACTGATTTATGTGGAGGTGCAGGGGTTGAAAGAGGAAGCAAGGACAACATGTCACTCTCTGTCTTGCCAACTTCAGCATCAACCCAGGCTATTTCGTAATCTCCAAGCTGCAATCAGGGGATACATACATACATATATATATAGGGGGAGGGGGAGGGAGAGCGAGAGAGAGAGAGAGAGAGAACATGAGACACCTTTGATCCTGTAAGCATTCAAGTATTTAAAGCAAACTTCTAAAAACTTAGTGTACACACATATATATACACACACACACTACTATGAACCAAATTATCTATATATACATGCACTGATATGTTAGTTCATAACGTTATATAGTAACCTACAATCACTTGGTGATGATTTACAAACCAACTCCATAGCTACACTTTAAGATCATAACCAAAATTTAATATCAGCTAACGTTAAAATGAGACAAATTCAAGAAGCAGTGGCATATGATACATGAATACCAGAAAGCACACAATTTAAATTCCCAGAACATAAAAAATAAAAAAAAATAAAAAAAAAAGAGAAATTTCACGAACAGAGATACTAATAACATAATCCCATTCTAGAAATCCACTACTAGGTTTTGATTCTCCTTCATTGACAACAGACTAATAGAAAAGGATTCCGGAATAAAAAAATAAATGAATTACAGAAGCAGACTAATTGAAAAGAAAGCAGCAAAAAAGAATAAATGATGTATATACTTTGATGAGCAAATCTAAATGAAATGCATGGAAAGCATATTATCAACATATGACAGAGCAAAAGTAGATCTAATCTAGGATATAGAGTTGCTTACCTTCTTAAAAAGCACATTACTCATCAGCTTCTCAGAAAGTTGCACCTGTATATCAGAACAACAAATAAAAATGAATCCTGGATTTACAATAAATACAAGCACGACTATACCTTCGAGTAATACCTTATATGCACACAGATCTGAAGTGGCATCAATTGTTTCATCAATTTGAGGAGCATATACATGTGGACAAACATGTTTCAAACAGTGCTGCTTTAAATGCTCCGTCGCCTCTGCCGATCCATGCACCAAGACCTTCAAAGCAGAAATGAAAAAATAAACCATTACTTATAGTCAAGTAAGGAACTTGTGCTTAGCTTCAGAAGAAAATGATGAAGCTGTAGGATATAACTTAACACAACTTTAAAGTATGTCAACAATGGATTTGATGTTAAGAATCAAAAGTTGTGACACTTGTTCTTTCCTATGCACTATGAAATTTTCTGCTAAACTATTGTTGAAAACCACCCATAACATTAGAAATCTCCTGTTGTTTAGTCGTACAATTTCATTGTGAATTGTGCAGTTATATATACTGTGCTCCATTCTCATGCAAAAACTTAATAATCACATCATACTCTGCAACATATTACATGCTGTAACACAGTTTCCTGACAGTGAGTCACATCTGCAACTCCTGAAGCCACCTCTTGACAAACATTAATATTACATGACAAATCCTATAAGAATAAGGGTAAACATGGCAAGGAAACATCTATAAATTAATATGTTCATCATTTAGAAAGGGAAGCAAATATGACAAAATATTAACTAATATTTGTTAATAAAAACTGACAAAAATGAAAATATCACTAATATCATATGGCCATCCATCCTACAAAGCTTATATCATCACAAATTGAAAATACACGTGTTATCTAAACAAAGTCATAACAATGAGAATATATGATGTATAATCATAAGTTGCAAAACTAATAAGATAAGTCCTCCGTTCCATGCTTTACTCATCTAATAAAGTCTTCTCTTGCTTGCATTCTTTATGATGAAATATCATTTGAGTTTTTCTTTACCAATAAACTACTTTACATGCGACAGTAAGTCACATCACAACATCCACAGGTTGTTGGTAACAATAAGGGAGTTTCATGTAGTGTTTGTCCAAATTGAAAAATATTATATATTAAGCATATAGGCATATCAAATGCATTAACACTGAATTCAGTTCTTCAAGAGTATCCATCACATGAAATCTGACATATCTCCAGCACAGACCTTGTTTAGAAGTGTTTGTGCTTCATGGGTAAAACACTACTCAGCAAATAATAAAATCTCCACTGCATTTATTGAAAAGCACAAAATAAAATCCATACAAGCTTTAAGGGAGCAACATGAGCAAGAATTGATTTAACTGAGCGGCCATCAGAGCGCCCCTCAAAATCCATGTAAATCAACGAACACTTGACTTGGACCTGAAATATAGAAACAATTTGACACGTATCTGAATCAGAAACTTTGGATCATACAAATATATTACGTTAAACCAAACAAAATCCCGGAAACTACAGATTGCATTATATGTAATCTTGTCTCATGGAAAAGGACAAATCAGAAATTCATAATTTCATCCAGTATCCACAAATTACTTCTTTTATGGTAATTTAATCAACTTGTCAAATAAAAGTTCAAGATTCTGTTGTTATTATTGATTAGTAATAGTTTATTATAAAATGCCAAAAAGGACATGTGGCCCATGTACACGTAGATTGAATAGAACGACTCAGTGGAACAAAAAGTAACCCCTTGAGCCAGAATAAGACCTCACATATATTTATGTGAATTCTGTGTTATGACACGTTTCATTTTGCTATAGCTTTGTACTGAAGGAAACTTGTTTCCTAGAAAACTCAAAGCCAGAATAGGACTTACTGTAAGTTCAGAAGATATGACTTTTGAAGGCGTACTATCAAGTATCAAACTAGCAGAGCCTTCATCGATTTTCCCATCAAGAGCTCCGCCAACCTAAACAGAATAACAGCAATATGATAAATACAACTACCATCACAGAGCTGAACTCTATAATAACACAACTTCTTTAATGTCAAATAATATCTTATAAAAATACAATCAGAAATTACCACCAAATTTCATATGCAGTAACCAGATCACAGAAATGAGCAGTGTAATAAATGAATTGCACATAAATAAATGACAGATCAACACGAATACTATACATGAACCTAAAAACTTCAAGAAATGTCAATCAGGTCAAACTTTCAGACAAGCACTCTACCCATCCTTTTTTGTTGTTGTAGCAAGTTGAGACCTAGCATAAAGTGAGATATCATATCATTTTCCATAGTATTTCCAAAAATATTAAGCTAAAATTGTAAATAATCCTTATATGCTATGTCACTATGCACAGAGCACACTAGTTCATTAGGGCATTCTTCACTGTGCCCGTGTCTTCAGATCTAAAGATGTATGAACTGAAATGCTGAATTAGCATAACAACTAAAACTACGAATATAAATTCATCGTATAAAATATGACAGAACAGACGGATTTTACATGTAAGAACGTAATACTATATTACTATTGTACAACAGTACATTTATCAAAAGAGAGGTAAGACCACTGATTTGGAATCAGACCACACCAATCTTGTTGCAAGTTGATAGGTCTATGTAGGTGAAAGAAAAAAAAATGTTGAACCTTTTAAAGTTTTGACAAGGTGTACCCTCTCTCTGAACCAAAGTTCACCGAATAATCAAATTAGTAGAAAACTGGAAATAAGAAGCAAGAATAAAACATTTAAACATAAAAAGAGATATAAATAACAGAACATCTGCCAGCAGAAAGATATATTAAACAGTAGTATCTTACCTGAACGGATGCCAGATCCATGTCATCTTCCTTGATTACATAATCATCAGGATTGATGACTTCACCAAAATCATCCCATTCAGAGGAGTTTTCATAAAAGGGGAACATGGGGGCAACACTGGTCGAAGGTGGAACAAATCCATCAATTAATATGTCGTGGGAAGCATCGCCACAAGGAGCAACAGCAGCTGCAAGGAATAATCATTTGCTAATTTAATCATCCACAGACAAAAATTACTATAATAAGAAATAAATGTTTTCCATAGTTTGTATTGAATTTCATATATGTAGTGATTAAACTTTGGCACATGCATTTATGTATAAGATATGGAATAAATAGACAAGAAAAAATGGAAAAGCCAACAGGAGGACACTGGGCGTCAATGACAGCATTGACAGCTAAAAAGCATATAGCATTCAATATATTGGGGATAGGGACCCAACCATCCATATGTTGTTCTAACTTCTACAATGGAAATGTATGCACTGTTGCAATGACGACATAAAGGAAAAAGTTTTTAATTTTACATTTTGGTGTACAAAAAGGTTCAAAATATTTATTGTTCCATTAGTTAAGGAATTACAATACCAACTATAGAAAAAAAGTCTAGAGCTCAAGTGTGTTTGTCTGTTGTGTGTGTAAGTGACTCAGTGGGAAAGATTGACTATGCATCCAGGAGAGAGCGAGAGAGAAGCTACAACCAGACACACTTATCATACATAAAAATATTCCGTATTTCATAAAGTATCCAGACATTACTGAAGATCTTTTGTGTGTAGGACAAGCCACCTGATCATTCAGGGCTATGATGGCCAGAGAAAAATACAGAGTTCGGATTAGACAGCTTGTACTTTATCAATTTTCATTTTAAAGGAGTGCAGAGTATATTCAATCGCCTCTGTGTAAGCTTTTTTTTCTTGCAAAGGACTAAAAAAAGGAAAAGTAAAGGTACATAAATTATAAAATGATTTGACTCCATGCATGATACATAAAGGTGCAAAGAATTTCTACCGGCTATTTAGTTTAGCACGTAGATAATACTGAGTTGACCTTAACAGACCAGAGGAGCAACTCAGGGAAGGAGATTCCACTCCCCGAGGGAGGAGGAGCGCAGCTTAGGAGGGGATAGCGTTAATCCGCCAGCAAAGAGTTAGCCATTGAGTCAGTCATTCCCAGGGGGAGGTAGATTGCTCGTATATCGTGAAATCGCTTTTTCGCGTTTTTTGGCTTCTGCGTACGCGCGTAACCTTAATCTTATACTGAACATTTTAACGGAAAGGATTTAATTTCACCAAATATCTTTCAGGTTGAGGTACTAGACACTTGAAGCCATGAACATGGAGAACAGTTATTAATAAAATTTAAATTGAATTTTAAAAATTAAAACCAAAAAGAGAGGATATCTGAAGACATTAATCTTTTATTTTCTTTGGGGGTGGGCTGAGGGATTTTACCTAAAAGGTTTCATAAATATTAGATAAAAGGAAAGCTGAATTTACAAGAACTCTTCCAGTATTCAAGAGAACGCCTTACGATGCCTATGTTTCAAAGGGATGTCATTTAGATTAGGGTATTCTTCTATCAGTAGCTGTCTAATCTCATGTCCTCAATTACTCATCAAGACATTAAAATACATACCATCCGATGCAGCTTGAGTAGTGCTGGTATCAATGACCATTGCATCACCTGTAGGAAGCTCAGCCCCAATAGTTGCTTTTGATTCCTCCTCCTTGATCATGCTTGCTTTTAGAGCTTCTTCTTTTTTTATCCGGTTTTGCTCTTCCTCGTAAGCGGCTAACTCTTCCCCAACCAAGGGAACCCTCTTGGACATTATAACTTTGACAGCTTTAGGAGGTGGGTCTGATTGAAGCATGCGAGCTAGTGTGGAAAACTAAATAGTACAAGGAGCAATAGATACATTTTAAAACATAGAAAATACTATGGCACCCAAAGTAATATAGTCATCTATCCTATTAAAGAAAAATACAATTGAATTCTGTCACTCTAATAAAGCAAGCTAAACTCTTTCTAGACCAGTGCCAAGCTATCTGGAGGGCAACTTCAAAGAAAAAAGAAAAGGAAATTGACACATTTTTTGACAAGATTGATGAAAGTTCCAGCCAATATGACCAATACTGAGTGCAAAATCACATTCAAGGGTAGAAAGACAAGAAGGAATATAACTAAGGTCCTCTTTTTCTGTTTAAAAACAAGAAAGGCACAAAATTGTTATATTTAGGCTGTATTACAGAAAATCGTTTAGTAGCAAATTGAGTCAACAGTCTCCAATGTGGAATTCAATTTGATGATGAAGCATACTTTTTTGTTCAAACATATAATGTTATCAAATCATGAAGAAGATACAGCTTAAATGCTTATGATGGACACAAAGTACAACGTCCTAGGTTTAACCTGGCCTCTTTCAGTAAAAAGAACAAGATTCTTCATGTCAGCAGCCCATTCAATGAATATATCATGTGAAAAACCAGCTTCCAAACTGGCCATGGATGCTAGAACAACCTAAATAAGAAGAGTACAGTCAATTCCATCACAAATGATTTTTAAGATATTAAATCAATCTCCTCCTCTACGTAAACAGTTATTCCAACCTTCGGGCCATCTGGAACATTTTCTAGTTCGCTCTTACTGATCAAAAGAGTTACATGCCTGCAAATTT
Organism: Hedera helix; assembly: GCA_947179155.2. Taxonomy (NCBI): domain Eukaryota; kingdom Viridiplantae; phylum Streptophyta; class Magnoliopsida; order Apiales; family Araliaceae; genus Hedera; species Hedera helix. The sequence continues at coordinate 38,388,253 of OX359268.1, forward strand.
GTAAAATTTCCCAGTAAGTTGTGCACAAGGCATACATTATATGGAGAACAGAAATGAGGATGAAACGTAGAAATTATAGCAAATTAGTAAAAACATATCAGAGCATTGCCAGACTAAGGCAGAAAAGAAAAAAGGAAATCAAATTCCATAGTTCATGGAAACTTCTTTGAAAAATGCATATTTTCCTATATTCTGATTATTTTTTAAAGGGTCTCTTACCTCAGAAGAAAAGCATTATCACGTGTGTGCTCAAAAGACTTTGCTATTGAATCACTCATCCACTCGAGGAAGCTCTTGACATAATCAATCGAGCTTGATGAAACATATGTAAGAAAGAAGATAGGATAGGTCAAATGATGCTGTTCCCAGTACTGCAAATACCAAAAAGGTTTTTCAGAATAATAACATAAATGTCAAATTGTTGATATTCCAAACATGATTCCACAAATTGACCTGTTCCAGTATCAAAATTAACTCCAATATTCGACCAGCAGTATCCACAGGAAGCAGTACATTTCCATCCGCTCTTAGAGACTTTAGTATAGCATCTAATAATACGCACAAAGAAAAGTTAAATTATTCAGTGAATTACAATCTGCAGGCTCTTCATTAGACAATTTATGAAATTGCCGACCTTCATTTTTATTATTATTAGTAGTATTATTATTATTTTTTGGTTGGGTGGGTGGGTGGGGGGGGGATGGTAAAACACCTGAACCCTTTATTTTAAAAGGAAAGTACATTAAAATTGGATTTTGATCTAAACAGCATTTTCTAATTTATATACATATAACAATTAACAGGGTTATCTATTTTTACATAAGTTAAAATCACTTTGAATGGAATTGAACCTGTGACTTCCCACTATTTACATTTAACAAAAAAAATTAATTAACAATAATTTTAAGGCATGAACTTTTGTCCACCTTAACAAAAAAATTCTGGCTCCATGGTTAAATTAAGATGGTTACGTTAATACTGTTTCACAATTTTGGCTTTAGCTATTTCAAACTTTTGGCTCCAAACCGATTGTCTCGTTTATTGAAATGATTTACTAGGTGATAACATAAAAGGCGAAACTTGGAGAAGTTTTGATTTTGTTAACCAGTGTTACACAAAAAATCTAACAGGGGCACTTCCTTTAACTTCAGAAACAAAAGATGCAGGTGCTTGCTGTAATTTACTTAAAAACAAAACTTTACCTATAAATTCTTGGTCCCTTTGACGTCTAGCAGGCTGATTATTCAAAGCATTATAGGCATCAGTTATTAGAACAGCAGGTCGGGCAAAAGATTCTAAAACAGTTCCATTCAAGTGCCTGTCGAAAGTCATAACACTAAGTAAGCAGTAAGCACTTCTTTTTAAAATACATGGAAATCAATAATATCATGCATATTGTTGGGTTACCTTTCTTTACGATGGTTAAAGTCAACAGCGTATATAACATCTTCACCATCTTTTGTTATCTTCCATATAGTACCTCCTAGAAGATGGCCAGCTACATGAGGAGCAATTACAATTCCTTCCCCTTTGCCTAGCATGAGTTAATACAATCTTAAAACCAATATAGAAAGTTAAATGATACACACACCCTTATCATAAAAAATAAAAATAAAATTGACCAAGAAAATATAATTACACTTTTAATTCATTGATGAAACCATCTGGGACATCCAAATAATCATATGATCAATAATTTGACCAACTTGATTGTTATTATAGTTAAGAGTTTGAACAAAGGGAATCAAAACGAGTTAAAATGAAGATCTTGTAAACTAAGTATCAGAAACAAAAGGACAGTCAAAGAAAGTAGTATGCCTGATAATTGATAAACCATCCAACAAGGCAAATTAAAAACCAGTAGTATTTGATACCATCGGATACTTAATTTTATTATTGTACATCAGATTCACCTATAATCATATATGCACATACCTTCCAACCCATCCCCTCCTCCCTGTCTATCTAAAAGGAGAAAGCGCAAATGAAAACAGCCTCCAAAAGGGGCTGAAAACTAATGCAAAAATAGAGATTAAGCAACTGACATCACCAAGGAGAATTGCCTACCAGACATATGAAAATTCTGGGAGTAGGTTAATCTTGTCACATTTTGGAAAGCAGAATCAATATCATCCAATGTAAACAGATCAAACTCCGATACTTGCTGCAACGGAAGGACGCGGTTAGAAATGTCAACACAACTCATATGCATAAAAGACACACAATTGAAACAATCAAGAACATAATGGAGACAAATAAAGGTGTTATATGCAAACATGTATACTGTTTGATACTGTATGGCAATTCTGGAGAAAATATGACTTTTGAGTTTGTAATTACCCCCTCTTGTCCATTTTAAATCAGTGGGAGACTATGTGGTCAGCCAAAAGGGAAAATAGTTTCCCCAAATAAACAAATTATCTTAATGAATTAAAAGAGGAAAGGCCTAAGAAAAATAACTGGTGGCTACGACTATGAATCTTGGGCACTGGGAAAGGAAAGAAACATGCAACCCATTTGTGAATGTTCAGCATTGTCAAGGCAGTATTATAAGTTTGTCGTTTAGACTAGAGAGAATTGTCAAGCTCACGTCACCGTCCAAACTTCTGCATGAACATTTATTCCATGTACACTCAATTATTTTAAAAGTTGTTCATATGTCCATATACCAACCAAATTAATCTACATTCAAAAAAGTGAAAAAATAAAGAGAGTAATTCAGGTTACACGCCAAATAAGTAGTTTGAATTTGTACAAACAATCGTGTTCCAGGCAAATTCGAGTATATTCTCATGTTGCATTTTATCCAAGTACTACAACCAGTTCTCTTACTCCCCCCCCCCCCCAAAAAAAAAAAAAAAAACCTTTTCTTTTGTAAAGAAATTAAAATGGATTTTCAAGAAACCAATGAACCTGAAGAGCCTACAGGTGTTCTCTAAATAGGGAAATTCTAGATAAATCAACATAAAAAGACAACTTGCTCGTAGATATAGTGTCTGAATTAATATGTTTTGGGATTCATATATCTGTTGTAACTTGCAGCTATATTCCTTACATATAGTCTCAAAATTTTCCCTTCCCACTATTCTACCCTCATTTATCATCAAAACAGTACAAACAGATCTTCATACTCACTCATAAATCATTTCCAACATCCAAACTACTGAATAAACTCTGGGTGTGGAACTGTGGATAAAATTTTAAGCGACAATAAACCCACAACAAAGAAGAATTCAGCCCATACTACAAGCATGCATTTATATTGACACCATCAAAAGTTAAAAAAAATAAAAAATTAAACACCAGTCACAATCACTAAACTAAAACATTGGGAAACTAAGGAAACATTATACTAACTTGATTAACAAAACTAGCCAAAAACATTCTTGCAACTGATAATAATACCACTCCAAAAAAATTAAGAAGACGAAAGCAGCACAACTATAAAGCTCAAACTTTGCTACCCAAAAAATAAAGTATCACCTTTCGCGAAAGATACTGATCATACATAGTGAGGAGCCCTAATCTGAAAACGGGCTCAGTGGCGAAAACAGGAGCAGATAGACCTAGCTGTTTCATGGCATAGGGTAAAGCTCCCAAGTGAAGTGTATCCGGATGTGATAGCAATATAGCATCTACACTTGCCGCAACCCTATAAAAAAAAACACCCACAATATTTCAAGGCAAAGCTTTCAACACATTGTAATTTAACATACTGGAGAATTACTATTTGTCAATTTCGAGTAAAACAAACTAGAGAGAAAGAAAGAGAGGGAGCTACCTGGAGAGGGGTTGAAGGAGAGAGGGGTCGAAGTGGTCGTTCCAGCCGCAATCAATGAGGAAATTGAAGCCATCGATGGAGACGAGATAGGAAAGTGGGTTCTCGTTGTATACTCCACACAGTGGCGTCACCTGTACCGATGTTCCCATTTTCCTCTCTCTCTCTCTCTCTCTCTCTCTCTGCGTCTCCAATTTCTGGTCTTCTTCTTCTTCTACTTGCTAGTTGCTACTAGCCAGTTGAGGTTTGGGAAGAAATAGTCCCGTGATCCTACGGTGCCGTTTTGATTGATATGTTTACTTTTATTTATTTTTTTCTCAAAACTAAACTGTGTCGTTTTAAATGTTTTAAACTCTTTCCGTTGGTATTCTCTCCGCAGTTATGTTCTTCATTCATTCCTCTCTCTCTGCGATTTGTCTATAGCAAATTTTTGTCACACAATCCTTGTTCCTAACTGCACAAACTCCCAGCCTTCTGCAAATCTGGAAGACGCTCAAATACGATTTAGGGTTAAAATTTGTAGGGTTTGGGGTTTTATTTACAAGATTTTGGGTTCACTTTTTAGATTTTAAGGTTCACTTTCAGGGTTGGGAGTTCAATTTTAAAGGAGTTAGGGTTCAATTTTAGGTATAAAAAAAATTGCAGCGGGAGATATGGAAGAGTATTTCTCAGTGTTCTAAAAGGTGGGCCGCCTAGGCGCTGCGAAAAAAACGCTCCACGGCATTAGACGGGGCTAGGCGGGAAGGCTTTAGGCGAGACCAGGCGAGGTTTAGGCGAAAATTTTGGAGTGCAATTATTTTATTTTAATATTTATATGAATATTGATATATTTATTTTTTTAATGATTTATTGTATTCATAATGCAGGTTGCAGCATATCAAATCACAACAAGAAGTGAACAAGATCAAGTCCAAATAGATAATTTTATTATAGTTGTAATTTTTGAACTTGTACCAACTTCAAATTATATAAATGATGATACATTTGTAATATTTAGTTTAATTCAATATAATTCTTAAATTTATGTTTAGCTTTTTAAGTTTTAATATTGAATTGAATTGTTGAAATTTTAAATTTTATTATTTAATAGCAATCTTGTTTATGAATAAAATTAATACAATAAAGATATGTTATTCATACTTAGCATACAGTCTTTGTCATTTTCTTTAAGTCCTCAATTTTGAATTTTAAAGATTACACAAATAAAAATAATTTCATAATTAATAATATTAAATGTCTCATTTACTAAACTTTACACTAATTTTTAAAAATCACATTTATTTAATTTTTGTAGAGATAAGAAATACATTCAAAGACCATAAAGGGGAACATCACAAATGTCTAACAAATTTGAATATAATATCATCCAATTATATTCATTTATTTACAGGTGAAAAAAATATCTCCAAAACAGAATGTCAATGAAAATAACCATGTCTGCATACAAAACTTGGTAAAAAATATCAAACTAAACATTATGCTAGCTTAGACTCTCTTCAACTATCTGTTTGCTCCCTCAACCTCCTAATTGTGCTCTGAAATGTCACGGCGGCAGCAGTGCTGTTCCATAGAAAAAATAGATCAAAAAATGAGATTAGTGACATGTAACATAAAAATAGTAGATAGGTAAAACTACTAGAGAATTATTACTTTAATGTGTATGCAAAGACATTTATTATCTTTATTATAGATTGTTTTGCTTTATATTATTGTTTTATTTGGATAAATGTAATATAAAATATTAAAATTAGCTTAAAATAAAAATCCCGCCTAGGCCCCCTTCGGCCGTCCGCCTAGCGCCTTTTAGAACCTTGGTATTTCTTTGATTGAAGAAGAAGAAGATGATGAGTTAGGGGCCATTTGGAAATGACTTTTTTTTTTTTACTTAAAATTAAAATTTTAGTAGATTTATAAGTTAAAATTTTAATAGATTTATAAATAAATGTGTTTGGTATCACTTTTACTTATAAGTCGGGAATTATAAGTAATAGTTATAGATATGTTCGATTAATAATGACTAAAATAAGGTATTTCTATCATTTCGTTTGGGATGATGGACTTAAAAAACAATTAAGCATCAATTAATTGCTTATTTTTTTGACTTTTTTTGAACTTATAAGCTAAAAAAAATTCATTCCCGAACACATTTTTTACCTTAAGTACTTATTAATTAAGTTGACCAATTTATAAGTAAGTGCCGAATAGGCACTTAGGAGAAGACAAATAATAAGTTAGTACCTTGTAAAAGTGGATAGCGAAGTCAAAAGGTTAAAGAGGACTAGAGGAACAATTTGATATGGAACTAAACGGCGTTGACTAAACGGCGTTGACGCTTTCTACCAACGTTGTAGCCTGTGCTGTATGTTTTCTCCCACTCCCTCAAAACTTAAAAAGCCACAGGCTTAACGAGGAGTTTCCCGACGACCATATATCAGCTTACTAAAAAAAGTTATTTAACAAAAGAAGGAAGTAATAAATACATAACAAAACTAGGATCTTGTAATTACGATATATATTCCTATTTCCAAATAATTACAAAATAAATAATTATTCGGATTATATTTGCTAATAAGTTATTGTTGAATGACTATGAAGTCCTCCCATTTAAAGAAAGGAAATATTTAATTATAATAGTTGAAAATAGTTCTTCAAAAAAAAATATCACTGAAATATGTAAGAAATAGAACAACACTATATACACAACGATCAAATATGATATCGAACACTACATTCATCTTAACTATTAAAAAAAAGATGATTTTCGCATCAGATCTCACTTTTTAATAATTAAGATTGATATTGTGTTTTATTATTATGTTTGTAAACTTATTCTACGAAATAATGATATTATCATTACTTTTTTTTATTTTTGCCATAAAAACACACATTTGTGTCACATTAACATATACAGCAAAGTAATTTTATATTAAACCAAACATGATCTAGGGCTAGGGGTGGTTTTTCTTTTCCCCTTCAAATTAAGTCAAAAGCCTTTAAATGTAGTAGGAGAATTAACAAAAGATACAAAACGATCCTCCTCCTCCTCCTCCTCTTCCACAGCATGCATTTCTAGCGAGCGATCGAGAAGACAATTATCAGCCACCATGTATTGTTTGCTAGCTTCCCGATGCATCTTGAGATCCCAATCCCTGCTTAGAATTATATAAGGTTCCTGCAACAAAAAAAATAGATTAATTTAAAGATAATCTGACGCATGCTTGGAGCTAATATTATTATTTAAAAATAATAATAATATTATAACTCATTATTTCTTGTTGACTAATGTTATTAGACTCCTAAATACACCTTCTCCAATTCCATAACACACAACAGATTTATATTTTTGTTAAATATAATTGAAATCAACAAGTATCACTTGATTAATAACATTGTATCATTACTCTAAAAATAAAAAAAAATTGACATTTTTCTTTACCATTCGATGAATATGAATATTTTCCATTATATTTTAATGGTAATTTTTTTATTAACTTTTAATGGTAAAATACATTTAATGATTTTTATTTTTATGATATGATCTCCTTCGCATGAAGTATTTATTAACATATTTGGATCAGTACTACCAAATATGTAGTATATCGAATGAAATTAAATAAAAAAATATAATGGAGGAGATCCAAATTTAATTTTACTCTTTCAGGTTGAAACACTTTTCAAACTTGTCTATGCATCCCATCCTCTAGCTCAGGTCAGTCCATACCAGTATACCACCCCTAGGTGCTTGTTTAGAATATACACCCATCCTTTTCTTTTATTGATTCTTCTTATTCCAATAGATACTCAAATGATAATGAGGTTGTTATGCCTTTAGTTGATACATAAAATTTGTTTTAAAATCCACAGAGGCACAATGAGCCAGGAAATTGATGCGAATAAAGCTGAATGATAACCAAATAGTCTGAATTACTTTTTCGTTTAGATTTAAAGTCATTCAACTTTATTCAGAGAAACAAACTTAATTTTTTTCAAATTGAATCCTAGTCACGTACGTGAACTTATGTTTACATAGAGCAACTGCATTATTGATTGATTGCAGCATTAGAATGATGATGTCCAAAGTGCAATACATACATCCCGACAAGTAGATAGATATGCAGCCGCATCACAAAAGCCATATTCTTCACCTGCAGAACCATATCTCAAATTTTGATCATCTTTTAACACCTACTCCATCTCATATCTTGTTGATGAAGAACAGATATATCACCATGCAACCAATTCTAACCCAGGTTGCAATTTAGAATTTCCCAAGTATCGGATGACAAAAATTGGGTTCTCTAGTACTTCTGATTGAGGTAAATACTCCTCCTTCCATTCCAATTCATAAGTTGATTATTGACTTTTTGAAATCGGCTCAAGATAATTTTCAAACTCAAAATTGACATAATTTCCATTAATTTTAGTCGTGAATACCGGAGTCAGTGAAACGGTAACTACTAAAATCTCATTGCAAGATTTCTAATTTCATAATTGTTAATGAATCATCTCAAATTTGAGTTTGAAAATGTTTCAAATTGATTTTCAAAAATCAATAGGGATCTTATAATTTGAAACGGAGAAAGTATTTCGTATCATGAACTGAAGCAGTAAATTAAAACTGTAGCTAGTAGTAAATTAAAATTGTAGCTGCATTCTATTGATAGTTTGGTTACAATATAACAGAGTCTGAGCAAATTTTCAACTTGGAATGCAGTGATGTGGTTGTCAACAGTAAACAAATTGCTAAACTCCTACTATTAAGCTTGTCCACCAAGGGTAAAATCATCCCTCGGAGCAAATTTACAAGTTTCCGTTGGCTCTGCAAGAGCTGAGGGGCTTGGATGGTGAAGACATAATAGTTCAAACTTCAGTTAAATGAGCTTTGTCATTAATATTTGCCTGTGTTCCTTCCCACAGCTCTGTTAACTCTCTTCTCATCCATGAGATGATGATTATAGGTCCAAGAGTAGAGGGTACCTACACTCGTTGAAAAGCAAAGGAATATTAGTGGTAAGTTCACATTCCCTCAAGGGTTTGTTCTTTTACAATGCAGCGATAACTGCTACATCGGCAGATGTGTTTTCTAAACATAGCTGTTAGTGTGGTTGCAACTATAGCTGCGTTTGAGAAATTAGAATCTTGTTCGGCTACCACAACCTTATATAGCTAGCTGGCTACCACAACCTTATATAGCTGAAAATTTAATTGTTGTTCGACTAGAATTGCTACTATTGTTGCAAAAATTCAGCAAAATGACCAAAAAGGACATGAATTATAAATAATATTATTTTCTCATTTAGAATTATATTAGATGGTGATGATAATATTGATACTAGTGAAATGATACATATATATATATATATATATATATATATATATATATATATATATATATATATATATATATATATCAATAAATATGTGACGAAATTGAATCGCGACTAACGTGAAAGTCTATGCGATCTGATAGAATAAATTAGGGTGACACCATTTTTAATTCCTACCTATCCCATATATGCACATATGTCGTAATTATAATTCGATTAAAAACTTTTGCAATACATAGTAAGACTTTTGATACTAATACTAATAATATATTAATATACTACAATTGTTTCAAACTATAAGATCAATATTAATTTTGAAAAGTCCATTTGATATATATTTAAATTAAAAAATTGCATAATTCTTTTAACTTATGATAAGAGTAAATCTTATAATTAGTAATATTTATTAAGTATTTTATAATAATTGTAATTGTGTTAACAAAATTTAATAAATTTCCATCAATTTTAAATTTTGAAATAATTTATATTGTTTAAATTTATATTTTTCATACAATTCACATAAAATTTGCAATTTACACTTTAACATAATTGACCATAAGATATAATTTAAATGTGATTAGAATAATATATATATATGTAAAAGTGGGTCTCTGTGGTAACAAAATAATGGGGACAGTTGATGGTTATACAGACATGAGTCCAATAACAAGAGTGTTAGTAAAATTGTTTTTAAGAAAAGGGAAAAAGAGTGTTAGTAAAGTAAAAAAAATATAAAAAATTGCCTCACAACTTATCCTCTTCCTCTCACTCCACGATTCAAATTCCGGCGAGCTCTAATTATACTAATTATACTCTTAATATTTTGTTCATGAGATTCCAGAAAATACACTCACACATCTCTCTTGCGATTCTGGCGAGCCTAATTAGTAAGGTTCAATTGAATTTCAAAAGAGATTACTTGAAGTTTCAAGCCCTAATTACAATTCTAAAGAGGGATCAATTCAATTTTCTATCCCTAATTTCAGTTCTTGAAGAGAGATCACTTCAAGTTGGAATTCCAAAAGAGTTATCAGCATAGAGCATGATACAGTCGACTTTTCAAAGGCAAGGGTAATTTGGTATAATTTTGCTGCGTTTTGGTACTGCAATTTGGGTTAAAATGCAACATGAAGATTTTTTAGCGTTGCGTTCTGATTTCCAAACACAGATTAAACGCTGAGTCCACCCGCATTTGGGCTTCTGCGTTTGTTTGGTAGCCGAACAAGAAGATATTCTACTTTATTTCTTATTAACGGCGAAGTTCACACTCTTGGTTATGGATATATTATAATAACTTTAAGAAAACACTTGAAACTTTCGCACCCACTAACATCCGCTTTTTGGTTTTTACTATACAAAAAACATCTTATCAGCAACCCAAATTTCTGAGCTTCAAAGTGCCCCCAATAAATGATTCTCGTATATGATTTCAAACATAATTTCATCTTGGTGGGCTTTTTTTGTCACCCAATTCAAGTTATAGAAGAAGCAACACATTAGGTAAATTTTGTATTTGAATTGTAGATTTAGAAATCAATAACTCTCTTGCCTCTTCCTCATGCATGAACATAAAAATGGAGTGTGTCCTAGACATACTGATCAATTTTGAGAAATTTGTATTTGAATGGCAGATTTAAGCTATTGCCACTTCCTCATGCATGAGCCTAAAAATGGAATGTGATCTAGGCATAAATGATTAAATATGAATTCAAGCAGATTTTTTGGGGATAGCATAATCACAACCGACACCAACAAATAACATACCAGATACAGCAGCGCTGGTTGAGGAGAGTGAGTTAAAATGCCAGCTGCCAAAGCAATTACCAGTCCGATTGCATATCCAGAAAGGGCATACCAGATGTATTTATGCCCCTTATGAGCTGGTAAATCCAAGGGACTAGCACAAATTTTTCCCTTTCTATGATCAAAACAAAGAACTAATGCCAGGAGCATTGATGGAATAGCCTGCCCAAACAACAAAACCACAAGAGTTTAGCAATTTTGTGAAAGGTATCAACTCGATTAATCTATATCGATGATCGGAAGCTATGATAAGTCAAAACTTCCAAATCATGCTCAGTGCGAATATATGAGCTGTTAACAAGAAAGTGACAATACGCAAAAACCACAGCCAAACATTGGTTGAAATTGCTGTAAGTACTTAATTGCAAACTTCCACTTGTGGGCATGAGTACAATCATACGCCAAGTGATATTAATGCATAGCTGCAGGCGAAATCGAAGGAACATGGGAGCTTGAGATAGAATTAGTGCTGCTTAAGGATTAAGGATAAGTTTGCAATTAAGGATGAGTGACAAAGCAACAGACGCAAAAATGAAGTAAATCCCTGACATTATGGTCCGATAACATAGCATATAATATTAGATATTATGCCTCTATTTAATTAACAAGATATGAATGATTAAATCAAACGCTATATCTTGCTGCAACTTAGTTACATAAAGCTGAATTCCAGCTCTATATTGAAGAAAAAAGATGTTTTACCATGTCACCAAGGCCAAGCATCATGAAGTCAGTAGCATTATTTCCAGGAATTACACCACCCAACAAATTCCTGGGGAACACAATCTTAACCGGCAACTCCAGCTTTTTTGTAATCAATTGCAACCCAGGAAGACTCAAGCTACTGGCCACTGTGTGTACAGGATTGGATGCTTGCTGAGTCGCTACTGAGACCATAACATTTGTGCCAAAAAACCTCTCAGAAAAAAATACCCAAAATATGTCATACACAAACAAACAAACAAGGAGCATTGCACATATTTTAATGTTGGGAAGACGCACATGGCTCACAAATGCAATACAAAGAGAGATGCCCAAGAAGTTGTTTAATATCCAATGCCCAGAAACAAGCCATGTTGCAACAGTTCCACAACATAGCAACAAAAGAAGCCCTTCGATTCGGGTAAACGACTTGGAACAACATCGAGACACATGTGGGTCAGCCAAACCAAATTGTGACTTGACGGGAGAAATATAAGGTGATAAGCAAAAGTACAGAGATGACACAGAGGCAACTGCAGTGAAGGCTGTGAGGAGTGGTGAAACAGAAGAGAACAAGTAGAACATCAAAAGCAGGCTACAGGAGCTCATTACAGGTATCATGAGTGCTTGTGATCTATCCAAAGTAATGGTTGCTTCTGATATGTCACGGTTTCGCTCCATTTCTTTCCTGTAATTTAATGCTCGAAAGGCAGATCCGAATGATACAGCTACTGCGGTCAAAATGAGAGTGACTGGGGCTGGCTCCAACAAGTATGCAAGCTTCCACAGAGGCTCCATTTAAAACTAAATGAATCGCTTTGTCCTTCTTTTAGATTGATTTAAATACTCACGCCTTACAAAGCTTCTATCTCAATTTTTCTTAAGCACATCACCACGAATGCCAAAGCACCCTGAAAATTACAAGGTTGGAAGTTAAATCCACACTTCTGGGATGAATTCTGCACCAAAAGAAATTCAAGCAACCTGCCGAAACAATTAACAACCAAAAGTTCAGTTAATCCAGCTAAACGACAACAAATACTCTCCAAATCCAACAATAATATGCAAATAATACCCATAAAAAATATCATTTTTCCAGTTGTTTCATCAAAATAGATTCTATTCAAATTCTTACATCATAGTTCCAGCATTAGCGTTTGCCAATATGAATTTTCTCAGCAAAAGATGCTACATTTCGGGGATCAAAGGGTTATTTGCACGAATAAAATGATTGATCAATCAAAATACTTGCTGTGGATAATTGGATATAGAACCACAGAAGATCATTTTTTCTCAATGTGTCCACAAAATGTTGGCATACTGAAAAAAATATTTCACATCCTTGGATGAATATATAAACTAAATTAATGAAATCTTTCGTATTTAAACCAACAAAAATCACCAATTACAATGCCAAAAAAGTATCCCACACTGAAACCCAATACTAAAATTATCCAAAAAAATTTTGGGGGGATAATCACTCTTTTGCTCAAATTAAAATAGAAATTGCTCAAAATGAGCCATCAGTGACTAAAAGAAGCTATAACAGTTGGATTATATCAATAAAGAATGAGATTAAACAGGATTGACCGGCTAAAAGGATCTGAATGTGAAGATTTTGAAGTTAATTTGCTACACAAAACTTCAAAATTTAAGGAGATTCTTTTGTTAATCGTAGAAGAGGGATGACTATGATGGACTCACCTTGGACTTGAAGGTTTGAATTCTTGATCTCTCTGTATGAACCCAATCAGAGCTTCTTTATCGGAGGGTGTTTACAAAGCACAGAGAGCTGTAAACCAAAAGGAACCACCGTTATGATAAATTTTCGGTTTAGCCCCATATTTTCCAGTTATTCTACTTTTTCCCCAGGTTTTTATCTTTTTCGACCACAAGCTTTTCAGTACCCGAGTTGGGCTTTGGATGGAAGTCCAAAAATGTAGTTTTTGTAGACTACGTTTCCCCATCCTTCTTTATAGACGAGCTAGTGAGGCCCAAACATATCATGGGCTTATGTCATTATTATCATAGACAGACATGGGCTATTATCAACTAAGGAAATCAGAATATGAATTTTTAGTGTGCTGTTTTTTTCTGATTGTTTGGAATTATAAATTGTTTCTTGTATTGTTGAGCGTCACATTGTTACATCAAAATTACGAAGGCACACAAAACCTGACGATTATTATATAGATATTATTGTGATTATAAACCTCCAATAAAGTGTTGATTTAGGAGGCCCGGTGAGTTGAGTTAAATTGACATTGTTAGTCAGTGTGTGTCCAAACTTTTGAAATTATTTTTTGTGATATCTTATTCTCATATTGAAATGTATGAAAAAAAAATTATTTGTATATAAGAAATTAAGTTATTAATCAATAGTATAAGACGATCAAAAAATATATTATTAGACTAGTAGTTAGTTTAAAGTTTTATTTGGATGGATTTAATTCAGTTTGGACTTGAAGGAATTCTTGATTGGATTCAATTTGAATTTGAGATTTAACCTGAATTATTATATTTTTGACTTAAAAGACTTAATTAAATAATATAAATTTAAAATTTTGAAGGGGAAAAAACACATCTTTTTCTTAGTATTTTTTTTTTTTTAGCATTGATGATCTCTGTATTATTAAGTGACTCTCCGAAGTCAACAGTTTAATTGCGTTACACTTTTTTTCCCCCTCTTTTACCTTTACAAATTCAATTATATTACTATATTGCCCTGTTTATATTAATTTATTTTATTTTTCTATTTAATTCTTTAAAATTTATAAAAAAATTATTTTACTCTATATAATTTATACATTACCGTGTGTTAATTTCAATTAAAGAAGCCTACCCAAACATCGATCTCCATTTTTTTTTTTCATTCTAAATAATGCAAACAATCATATTCTAAAGAGTCATTCTACTCATCTTATATCTGACCACAAATCTAATGATCATATGATTTTACTTTTTTAAACTATATGTTAACATGATTTAATAATTTTTTTTAATAAAAAGGCAATTAGTATTAGTATAATTTATCAAATATGCATATCCAGCACGCAACTCTCTCGATCATATGAATGAGACTAGCACGTATACAAATTTCATTAGCTTGTGTTACTGCTTAGTATAAAAAACTAGTCCCACAAGCCACAAAGGCTTCTAACGTATGTGAATTTAATTGGACGTGATCCTAATAATCCATAAATGATCTCATCCACAAAATAATATTAAATGACAATGACACAAACTATGGTTAAAGAATATGTATATATTCGTTATACCATGGTATTTATGATATAAATGTGTAAATGCATTATAAATTTTCATTTATACTCCCTCTCTCCCATAAAAAAAATTGACTTAATTTGATTTTTTTGCTTAAATTGACCGATTTTAGAATTGATAACTAAAAAATTATATTTATATTTTTAAAATTCCAAAAATTAAATGTTATTGTAAATTAAACGTAATTTCTTATATTTATAATCTTTTTACCTATAGTTAAACAAAAATGGGAGAAATTTTAATTCTAAAATTAGTCATTTTAACTTCAAATTTTTGTTAAGGTACCGCATGATAGTAAAGTCCAACATCGAAATATAAGGAAAAAAATCGATAACATATATACTCTAATAGACTATAAATCTAATAAGTTAACATTTCGAGTCAATATGTGTTTTTAGATTAACATATATGTGCCGAATATTCTCAATAATTAGTATCATAATTGGGTTAATTGGATTCAAGATAGAGGAGAATTAGTAGTATTGATATAACAAATAAAGAGAGTGTAGATTGAATGAATTATGGAGGATAATATAGACAATGTTGATAATGCTAATGATGGTTATGACTACGACAACAGCGACAATGATAAAGTTAAATGTTTACAAGTTGAATGTTTGCAGATTTGAGTCGAGTGAGGAATTGTTAGTATACTCATCGAATCCTATTCAGATATAAAGTTAAAAGTATTCGGGGATTCGTGTTGTAGGAGGAATTATTGAAATACTTCTCGAATTCTATTAAAAAAAATTGCTATTATGAAAAAAGAAAAATCATATTTTTAATAGGAGTATTATTTTAGAAAGGAATATATTTGTAGTATGAGTTTTATTTTGGATGTGTATCATTTTGAATAGGAAGAAAAAAATTATAAATACTTTATAAATAGAGTATTATGTTTAGCTGATGTAGTATAAAATAATTAAAAGCCATGTAAAATCCTAATAATTGAGAGAATGTTTGAGTGAGTTTTGTATTTATGTGAAGAAGAAAATTTTTACAACTTCTATATTCCATCTAAAAAAGTTGTATTATAAGATAAAGAGTTGTGTAATTTTTATTCCATATAAAATGTTATGTCGTAGTATTGTGTAACTTCATGTTTTAGAATGTAAAATATAAGAAGAATTTATAAGCTTATTATTTTAATATAGTGAAAATTCATTTTTTGGCCTGTTATTTTGTTATTTAAAAGTTTTTAAAATTAAATTTATTGTTGTTTATCCCTCTTCATTTTATTGTTCGATTTGCAATTATTTAAGTTTTGTTGGATGCTATGTTACTAATTTCACTAATTTTGGAGGCACCGATTGATTGTACTCGATAAATAATGCATGTATTTGCTTCCACATTCAACGAAGTGAAACAAGATTTGATTTTTTATTTTCCAATTTGAAGTATAAATTTTAATGTCACATTTGAATTATAAAAATTAAGGTCAAAATGAGATGTGACCTATTCTAATATTATTAAAATATAAAAATAAAATTAATTGTTTCGTTCTGACATAATCCAAAAATTAATTCTTATGAATTACTTAATTTTATCCTTAACAAATTTCTCCTCTCTTCTTCTTTATCTTTTTATTCTTCTCCATCTCATCTTTGTTTTAGAGTTGAATGTCTCATATAATTCGTCTGTAACTGACATAATACCGTGACTAAACCTAATTTGATACAAACGTGTGGCCTCTGTCAATTTTATTTGAAAATGTCAGCTCCCAAAATCTATTCTAAAATATTTATTAATTTTATTATATATGTTAATAAATTTATAGATTTATAATGATGGTAGATATTGACTATCTATTATTTATTCTAATAGTACAAATAACGAACTTTTGTATGAGTCAAGTGATAATTTTTGGTTGGCCCTAAACTGAGTTCACTCGAAAATTTAATTGGTTGATATTTTTAATTTATTAAATTTTTTTTTTTGTATATGTATTACCTTGTTCATGAGATATATATCAAAAATTATAATATTCATCAATTCTATCCATTTAGAATTCTTTTTAATTATCATTATCATGAATTTATGTTAATTTTGAATTTAAAATTTTCTTAAATTAACTTTAAAAAATCATTAATAATTTTATATTTTAAAACGGAGATATTACTATTTCATTGTTGAAAAACTAAATAGAATTTAATTTGTTTTTAAAATAAGAACTATAGACCTTATAACACCAACCAATAATGTATAATATTATGAGCTTAATATACGTATGTATGAGAACTGTTTATATATTATCTTTAATTTCTAAATACATTTTATCTTTGATTTATAAAGAATTTTAGAGGTTATTGAACTGATTTTTGTTTTCTTTTATGAAAATTGATTTAGAAACATCTTCGTGCTTGGCATTGTGACAGTCTCAAATTTGGGTCTATACAATTCAATTTGAATCGTCTAAATACAATAGCAAGGCAACTCATATACTAAGTCATCATTATAATTATTAGTACACTATTTTACAACTTAATGAAAACTACTAAAACAACTAAATCGGGCATTTTTTCATTTTCATACTTTTTCCGCTAGTCCCGACTACATTCTCATTTCCTAAAAGGAAATATAAAAATAAAATGGTAAATTCAAATAACTCAGTAAAAAATATCATGATTAGGATAACGAAAAATAAAGTTATCTTTTAACCTTCAACAATGATAAAATCAGATATTTAAAAAATTTTAGACATCAAAGGTCTTTAATAAATAACTGCAATAGAATTAACAATCAATTAGGATAGTTAAATAGACAATAATATCTAATATTTTCTCTAATTTAAAATTTGTCATCAAGATTCCATCATTTGTATCACCAATGGTCATTATGTCATACAATAGTTCTTTTTTGCACTTAAGCCAAATAAAACTTTCACCACGTGTCTTTGTCACACAGACGAAAAGCACCCAACAACTATATTGTCATTACACCCCGTCCAAAGACATTCACTACAACTTGAGTCATGATGGTTAATATCACAGGATGTCCAGAATATCGTAATGTGTTCAAATCCAAGGATAATATCCAAGATTCATAGATAGAAAGTTTAACGGTAAGGTTCATGATACAAATAATATTTAACAGTTTAAAATATTCACAGTTCAAATAGAAAGTTCAAACCAAAATATTCACAGTTCAAATGTAAGTTCAAAGTCCAGAATGTCACAATTTAAATGTTCACAGTTCAAATATAACGGTTAGAATTCAACAGGAAGGTTCAGGTCAAAAGATATTAGATGAAACACAAACTACTAAAAAAAAATTAATGAATTATTATTTCAAGAATTTTCATCGTTTAATCATTAATGTTGAGGATTGTATAAACGAATAATAATTTCTTACAATACTAAGTTTAAATTTTTTAAAAGATTTAAGAATATAATATCATTTACCTTAGCATGTGACTAGATTCTCCTCTCTATTGTGTAATTGATCAGCCTAAGCAATCTTTGTACTCTTATTAATGTTACCAACACTCAAAGTATCTTTAGCATTCATACTAAAAAATATTTAGAAAGTGGAAGGAGAATAAGTAAAAATGTTCTATTTTTATAGTTAAAACTTAACAAACATCTACCACACATATTAACCTTTTACTTCACAAGTGTTAAGATTATATGATAAGTAGACTTGGCAAACGGGTCGGGCTATAAGCAAGCCGGGCCAAATTCGAACCGGGCCAAAATGGCCCAGGTTTTTGTGGGCTTAAAATACGCGGCCCATGGCTCAGATTGGGTCAGCCCGGCCCGCGGGCTTTTTTTTGAAAATGCACACTAATAAAATCTAAATTGCAATCTTTTTAAAATAAATTCAGATAAAAAAAAAAGAAATCAATTCAGAAAAAGAACCCATCTCTATTCTCTACCCAGTTCAATAAACTGAACCAACAAAATATGATCCTTGAGCAAGATCAAAACATGAAAGCAGATCTATCAAAATAACATAAAATGCATCTATATAATGATA
Source organism: Hedera helix (assembly GCA_947179155.2). Lineage (NCBI taxonomy): Eukaryota > Viridiplantae > Streptophyta > Magnoliopsida > Apiales > Araliaceae > Hedera > Hedera helix. The sequence continues at coordinate 38,407,120 of OX359268.1, forward strand.
TAAAATACCCAATAGCATTTTAATGAACTGGATCCTTCAGAATATAGCATCAACAATTATTAAGTAACACAAAGTGTCAAACAATTTGAAAGAATAATCTCAAACATGAGAAAATGAGTAAAGCAATAAAATCTTAAAGATTAATACATAAATAAATAAAAGAAAAAGAAATAGTCATATATATATATATAGCAGTGGTATATACATATATATATACAAAATCACAGATCTACATATATATCATATAATATATATGGAATAACATATCTACACACACACACATATATATATATGTGTGTGTGTGTGTGTGTGTGTGTGTGAGAGAGAGACAGAGAGCGAAAGAGAGAATGGAAGCGAGAGAGGCAGGGAGCGTAAGAAAGAATGGTAGAGTTAAGAGAGAATGAAAATAAGATTTTGGACCAAAATAAGTGGGTAATGAATTATTTACTTTAGTTTAAAGAGAAGAAAATAAAATTAAAATAAATAAAGTTAAAGATTAGATTTAGAACAATAAGTTGTTGTAGCTCAGTTGGTTTGAGCTTTTGCTTAAGAACTTAGAGGTCTGGAGATCGATTCCCACCAGCAGCATGATTTTTTAAAAAAAATAATATAACGGGCGGGCCGAACCGGAACCGGCCGGACCAGAAACGACCCAGCTTTTCTTGGGTTGCATTTTTTAAGCCCAAAGCCCATTTTTTTTAGCCAACCCGGTCCGGCCCGTGGGCCTTTTTGCCAAGTCTAATGATAAGCTTAAAATCTACTCATAAACTTTAGCACAATTTTCATATTTAAAGATTACCTTTAATCTACCATACATAATTGTAGTACAACTTTTACATTTTAAGACTATTGTTGGAGTGTAAATATTTGGATCACGTGTCATCCTTTAAATATCTGATAAAGCTAGGCTAGGTGTATGTATGATACAGTCATACATCCATTCATTGGTGCACACGTGGATGGGTGGGTGGTGACTCACTGTTAGGATATTTGTAATAGTTTAATATTATATAGGTAAGAAGCAGTCAGGTAGATTTTTTATACATGCAAAGCATGAGAGAAGAGGGGCGGTCACTTTAGAAACAGGGAGATACTAGGAACCAGAAAAGTGAAGAGGGAGGATGAAGATCTACAGGGGCACACATCATGAAGAGGAGGAGGAAGGGACTATCATAAGCACTTGAAACAAACAGCATCACCACGAGAAGGAAGATGTGGTCTTCTTCTCCATCACACCAAATTCGGAATCGAAATGCTCCATCTTGGTCATAGTCCGGCACACCAACATACTCAGGGTTATTGTAATATACAGCGTGAACGACAAACACCATTCATACACGTCGGTAAATATCGAAGGGTAGTGATGTACACCGCGTGTATGAAGAAATATTGTCGTCTCGCTACAAATGATTATGTTGTAACACATCTTATATCATTCTAGTAGATTTTCGGCATGTCACTCGTGGTTTTTCCCGATTTGGGTTTCCACGTAAATTACTGTGTTATTATTTGCAGTATTTACTTGATCAAATATCTTTAATTCCAGCATATTTTGGGCTCTTCATTGGTGGCGCGTTTTGGGCTGGCCGACCCGGTGATTTCGGCCCGTCCAAAATCTGACGTCAACATTGGCGCTAAAAGGAGGGGCATGTTTGATTTAAATCACAAAATCCTTTCCGAATTATTTTTGGGACAAATTAATTATCGGATCGAATGAGTATACTACATCCGGAAGCTAAGTTGGTTCCATTTATTAAATGTTGTGATATTACTATAATATTCGTATGTTTAGTATATGCATGTCTATTCGCTTTACATATTATTTGAAGTCCCACTTTACATATTTGTGGTTATATATGATACACGTATGTTGTTTAACTTAAAACGTCATATTGTGGTTAAATGTTATAAGTTTCACTGACAAAGGCTTTTTTTATTTGAAAATGAGAAGTACTATTGGTCTCTTTTCTCTCTCCTCATATTTATTCTTCCCAGGAATCTTAGACTTTGTCGGACGCTTCATTTGGTGGGTATTCGACGGATTGAGCTCAATGATTTCGTCAATGGGTTTGGTGCCTGGCTGGTTAAGTAAGTGCTCGGCAGCACGGGGGTGCTCGACGGTGGGGAGGAGATCGGCCTTGGCTAAGGTTGGAGCTTAATGGTAGGTGCTTGGAGCTTGACGCTCGACAACTTAGTGGTTGGGTAGAGCACAACCTCGACAGCGTGGCTCAGGTCGACAGTCCAAAACTTGGGCTCGGTGGGTTTGGTGGTGCAGCTTGAGTCGGCGGTGGGGAGGAGCTCGACCTTGGCTAAGGCTGGAACTTAATGGTAGGTGCTCGGAGCTTAACACTCGACAGCGTGGCTCGGGTTGGTAGTCCAAAATTGGGCTCGGTAGGTTTGGTGGTGCAGCTTGAGTTGGCGGTGGGGTGGCTCGGCAGTGCTCGGGGTCTGCCAGCAGTGGGTCGACTGGGTGGCGCCTGGGTCGACCGACAGTTTGTTTGTCCGAGCTTGGTCTCGGGTTGGTCGTTCATGGAAGCTCGACAGCATCGCGGCAGCACCTCGGCAATTTAATGTGGGTGGCTTGGTGGATGTAGGGTTGCTTGGTTGATGATGCGTTCTGGGCTGGCCGACCCTGTGATTTCGGCCCACGTCCAAAATTTGACGTCAACATTGGCGCTAGAATGAGGGCCTTGATGTTTTATTCAAATTTCCAAATTATTCCCGAATAATTTTTATGACGGTTCAGTTATCCGACTGAAGAAGTATATTACATTTGAAGCTAAGTAGTTTTTATTTATTAAATACAATAATATTATTATAATGTTTGTACGCTTATTTCATGTATGACTGTCCAATTTAAAATTTGGTCTGCGTGAAGAGAGGTGTTTACTGACAAACACTTTTATTTGAAAAAAGAGAATTACTTGTGGTATATTTCTCTCTCCTCCTATTTATTGTTCCAAGGAAGTTAAAGACTTTGTCGAAAGCTCCATTTTGTGATATTTGTAGCCTATTTCCTCTCTCCTTGGCGGATTGAGCTGATGAGGGGATGGTTGGGTTGGTGATGGGGTGTTCAGTGGTTTTGGCTCGATGGCAAACCCATGGCCGTGGTGGGTTAGAGCTCGATGGGTTTGGTGGTTCAGCAGTAGCCCAACGGCAGCATGACAAAGATTGGGTCGGCAGTTCTATAGATGGTCTGGTGGAACTCTTCCTCGACAGCATGGGTTTTGGGGTGGAGCTTGGCGACTCGTTGGTGGGTTTGATGCCTGACTGGTTGGGTCGGAGGGGGCTCGGCATTAGAGTGGTTCGACAGTGGCAGCTCTGTGGTAGCCTGATGCAGCTCGGCAGCGACCCAGCAGATCAGTGGCAGTTCGACAACACGACGGGGGCTCGGTGGTGGCCCAGAGCGGGCTTGGCAGTAGAGTAGTCCGACAAAGGCAGCTCTCTGGCAGTTCGTTGGCAGCTTGGTACCGCACAGCAGCAACTTGGCGATAGCCCGACTGCAACTTGGGGTCAAGTCGATAGTCCATGCATGGGTCGGAGGTCCGTAGTTGGCTCGGCGACTCCTCTTCGATAGTTTTAAGGGTGAGATCGGTAATTTGGATGCATCTTGGTGGTTTGGGTCGAAATCTGCAGAAAATTTGGAAGATGAAAGTTGGTGAAAAAATAATAAGAATGGCGCTGAGAATCATCTTTTTACAGTGGTAGAAAGTATAAGGAACCGAAAAGTTTTTTTGTTTTGTTTTGTTTTTTGTTGTTTAGAAGAAATAATGGGTGCAGGCAAAACCTTTTTAAAGGTTATGATATTAATAGGGGGTCCAACTCTTTTGAACATATTCAAATGGGAAGTTGTAATTGACATGCATACATGGAAAAAAATAAAGGATGAAAGAGAAAGTTAGTGGACAAGTGTATGTATAAAGAACCAAATTCGTAACAGTTGGGGTAAGGCAAATTAAGAAATTAAAAATATAACGGGAGCAGACTCATTGCAGAATAAAAGGGGTGAAACAGATGCATTTATGCAGAATAACGGTAGCACAAAATCCAGAATATCTTCTTGGCTGCATTGCATAATAGGAGGCAACAGTGCAAAAACAACAATGCAGTGGTGGTATAAGTAGCAGGGTGGTGGCAGACAAAGCAAAAGCTGGAGACTCATTATCATATGGAATATAGTCACAATCTAAGCAATCAAAAGCTCAGCAAGACATTCAATCATTTCAGTTGGCGGGATCACGACGTTATTATTAGAACTTACTACTGAAGCTTTGATCAAAGTATGAACACGGAGATACAAGGTGATGTATCCCTCTCAAGGATATAAAGTGGTCTTTCTTGAAGATGTCAAACCGGCACAAGGCCACCCAAAGGGCCGGGAGTGTCACCTCAGTGATATAAGGATGGGGGGAGATATAAGGAAGCCCAGTCCTCGTACTGGCACAGTGAAATAAGGTCAGACAACATACATTTATTTTTGCATATATTCATTCATGCATTCATTACTGTATACATACATGTGGTACGAGGATGGATGACTGATATGATGATATAAACTGGCATCTCTTCCAACCTACATATCTGTTTCACATTATATTATGACATTATAAGGTCGGGTCAACCTTCCTTGTTTCCCTGGGGGTATGAGAGCGCTGCTTTGGAAATTTGGCAGACTTTCGTATTTCGATCTGGCTGGGGGGCAGTAATGACAACCATTCTTAATTTTCTATATGGTTGTGTCGGTCGTGATATGGCAAATATTCGATATTAGTCTCAGGGTTATATGAGGCATGACTGGGACAGTCAAGGCGATATAAGGGGTACAGACCAGTCTCAGGGTTATATGAGACATGACCGGGACGGTCAAGGCGATATAAGGGGTACACACCAGTCTCAGGGTTATATGAGGCATGACTGGAACAGTCAAGGAGATATAAGGGGTACATACCAGTCTCAGGGTTATATGAGGCATGATCGGGACGGTCAAGGCGATATAAGAGGTATACACCAGTCTCAGGGTTATATGAGGCATGACTGAGACGGTAAAGGCGATATAAGGGGTACAGACCAGTCTCAGGGTTATGTGAGGCATGACCGGGACGGTCAATGCGATATAAGGGGTACATACCAGTCTCAGGGCTATATGAGGCATGACCGGGACGGTCAAGGCGATATAAGGGATACATACCAGTCTTAGGGTTATATGAGGCATCAGGGATGAGTTGGCCAGATTGATCATTCGGTCGTCTTGAGGTTGGTCATTTTTGGCCTCGGCAGGTTGCTTTTATCTCCTACCACGACAATTTTGTGGTTGATCAGACTTGAAGTTGGCTAATTTGGTGGTTCGACCAGTTTGGTGTGTTCGATCCACTTCGGTTTCAATCAACCAGTTTGGGTCCGATCAACTTCAGTTTTGATCGGCCAATTTGGGTTCAATGCACTTCAATTTCGATCGATCAGTTTGGGTCCAATCAACTTTAGTTTAGATCGACCAGTTTAATGGGTTCGATCCACTTCAGCTTCGATCGGCCAGTTTGGTATGTTCGATCCACTTCAGCTTCGATCGACCAGTTTGGTGGGTTCGATCGACATCGATTCGCCTCGATCAATTTGGAATCGATTGGCCAGTTTGGGTCCGATCAACTTCAGTTTGGATCGGCCAGTTTGGGTAAACTTCAATTATGTTCGTTTGGCTTCAATATGGTTTGATCAGTATGGTTTTGCCCGTTTATGTTCAATCGACTTCGATGTGGTTCGGCCTTCTTCAATTTGGTTCGATCAGTGTGATTCGACCAATTTAGGTTGGGTCAATTCAGTTGTTTTAGTTCGGCAATTTGTTAGGTTCTTCATTGTTGGCGAGGTTCAACAGTGTGTATGATGGGTTCAGTATCATCAACGAATAGTTCAATTCAGACGTATGAGTTCGGCAATTTGGGTCTGTTTAACAGTTTTGGAACGGTTCAACAGTTTGATTCGGCTCGGCCGGTTTACTTCGGAGGTTGTTCGGTGGGTTCGAAAATTTGTGTGGTTGGTTTGGCAGTCCATGGGTTTAGCAGACCTTTTGTATTACTCTCTTGTTATAGATTTTTTATAACAGGAGAGTGGGGGGCAATGTTGGAGTGTAAATATTTGGACCACGTGTCATCCTTTAAATATCTGATAAAGCTAGGCTAGGTGTATGTATGATACAATCATACATCCATTCATTGGTGCACACGTGGATGGGTGGGTGGTGACTCACCGTTAGGATATTTGTAATAGTTTAATATTATATGGGTAAGAGGCGGTCAGGTAGATTTTTTATATATGCAAAGCATGAGAGAAGAGGGGAGAAACAGGGAGATACTAGGAACCAGGAAAGTGAAGAGGGAGGATGAAGATCTACAGGGGCACACATCATGAAGAGGAGTTGGAAGGGACTATCATCAGCACTTGAAACAAACAACATCACCACGAGAGGGAAGATGGGGTCTTCTTCTCCATCACACCAAATTCGGAATCGAAATGCTCCATCTTGGTCATAATCCGGCACACCGACATACTCAGGGTTATTGTAATATACAGCGTGAACGACAAGCACCATTCATACACGTCGATAAATATCGAAGGGTAGTGATGTACACCGCGTGTATGAAGAAATATTGTCGTCTCGCTACAAATGATTATGTTGTAACACATCCTATATCATTCTAGTGGATTTCCGGCATGTCACCGATGGTTTTTTTCGATTTGGGTTTCCACGTAAATTACTGTGTTATTATTTGCAGTATTTACTTGATCAAATATCTTTAATTCCAGCATATTTTGGGCTCTTCATTGGTGGCGCGTTTTGGGCTGGTCGACCCGGTGATTTCGGCCTGTCCAAAATCTGACGTCAACAATTACCTTTTACTTTACTATTTATAATAATTATTATAATTGTTTATTTTTTTATTATTTATTTAATGTATTAATTTCACAAATATTTATGCATACAATATTCCTTACTTAACGTATCTGTCTAACTTTTAAATACTCACGTCTTTTAATTATTACCCTTACTATTGTAACAATTATTGATTCAATACTGTATGTTATTGTTCCTTTATTGTTGATTATTTTAACAGTTAAAAATAATAATTCTGTCGATAATTTTTATTAACGGTTATTTTATTGTTTTATGTATCCATTAATTATTTTATTGTGAGATCCATTAATAATTAGTTGTTATGGCACCGTTGTACAGTACCAAATATTATTTGCCGTTTTTATCGATATTCTTTTTGTTGTCTATAATTTACACATATCATTCTTAACTTTAATTTTTTTTTATTAATTTAACACCTTGATGTTTAGAATAATATATATAAAAAAATTAAAGTTTTATTAATAAAAAATCAGGGTCTTACGGACACTGGGTTTCGAGCTAGTGTGGATATATAGGACGAGAATTAAGAAGTGAACTACCTTAATTTATTTTATCTTCCCCGTATGTATCAGTTTTGGCTTACAGAAATATAACTAGGTCGCTTAAACAATGCATGCATACTTTGGCATTGAATTTTCACAAGACCAACACTCGTTACTTTCTTTTCGAAAGTTTGTATCGAGCCAGTAAACATCATAATATCCCAACTTAAAAGAGACTCAGATTTCTAATCATCTGTACAGTTTAAGGCATGAACCACAACTCTAATCCACTGCAGGGAAAAGGGTAAAGGAAGTAAAGAAATTCATATCAATAATTGAGCCAGTTCACCGCAGATTCAAGAAGGTGTCTCTGATAGCTTAGCCGAAGCTTCAAACATGTAAAATATTCCACAAAAGATGATGGAAATGAAACAGACATCAAGTAGCGCTTAGTAGTTGCAAAACTGTAGCCCAGTGCCATATCACATTTGGTCAAGTATACACCACAATGATTATGTTTCTATCACCTTATCCATATCATATGAATTATAAAACAACAATCAGAGAATATTATAAAATTACACTTCATTGATGTCACAAAGTTGAGAGACAACTTCACAAGGAGATAAAGAGCTATCAGGAAAGACCAACATCGAAACAAAAGCTTTCGGAGAGCGTGGAAGTGAAAAATGTCCTCACCAATCAGGACATGTTAAATGAAAATATCTACAGAACATTATAAAGGCCACCGTCGCAACTTCAGAGGTGAGCAAACAAAAATAACCGATGCTCTCTATGTTACCCTCTTAACATTTGGTTGAACATAAACGTGTCTACATGTGCATCTTCTGCAATTTGGAGTGACGATACAGCTGCAGCTATTGCACCTGCAGAGATATCTGTAGCCTCCCAATCTTGCTCTGACATGTGGGAATCCCTTACAATAGGTCCAGATGAGACTGTCCACCCATTAGTGCAACAATTATCCCACATGCATCCAGATATACTGGCATTACAAAACCTCTCAATTCCTTGAAGAGAATGCCTCGAGAGTTCTTGATGAGGAAGAAATGAATTATTTCCTCCCATTAAGAGGTCAAACTTCCTAGTGCAATCCCACAGTTCAAACCCCTCATTCGTATTGAACATGCTTTTACATGAATTGTCCGAGTCTTCACCAAGTAGGACATTCAGAGCAACTGCTTCAGATATTGCAGCACCCTCCTCATCGAGCCTTTGTTGTTCTTCTTGCTTTTTCTGCTTCTTCTTTTCTAGTTCAGAACGGATTGCTGCAGAAGTAGCCAGAGCTTTCTCCAAGCGTCTCTTTTTCTTCTCAGCCTGTTTGATGCGGTCCAACTCACCCTTCACTTGTTTCTTCTTGACTTTTCTTATACCACATGGCACTTTAGCACATTCCATCTTATGTCTTTTTAACTCTTGACTTCCCAAAACTCTGGGCCGTCTTCTAACTTTTTTCTTTTAACACTTTTTTTCTTCAATAAAACTTCTCTAAGACATGTACATTATCAATATAACTATTTCTTGTCAATGTTTCTCTTTTTTCTTTCTTTTTATATTTATTAAACTTGTTATTAAATACTAATAAATTATGACTAAATTGAACTCAGAAACTAAAAGCGTCAGAATTTGGACAACTACACCCACTCAGGTCTTAAGGAATACCTCATCTTGCGGACAATACAATCCCAAACAGAAACTCCAGGTGCTAGCAGAAGAGAAAATTGGTAAGCATTAACAACCATGTCCCTTGGCACCATTCTTCCCAATTTCCCACAACACTTGCATTTATCCATGCCTCGTACACTAATGGCAAAATAACTTGATTGAAATAATAGTTCAGCTCAAACACTTACATGGCCTATCCTCCTGCAGTGAAACAAGAAATCCAATATGTAAGGCATGTGTGGGAAACAAAAAATTATATATATATATATTAAGAAAAAAGGAGGAAGACAACAAAGTCTAATAGACAGAGACAAATACTGTTAACGAAACAACAGGAAAAAAAGAATACAAAGGAAAAAATGAACACACAAATGGCGCCTTAATATCATACCCTAAAATCTTATAAGATCAAATCTGCATTATGATCTCAATAAGACACCATATACCTAGCTGCTTATAATTTAAAACACAATTAAGGCCCAAAATTCTAAAGTGAACACCACTAAAATGAATTTGAAGATCATAATGCCATAAACCAAGGGTCCACTTGGCACTTGGTAACTATTTCTATTTTTACTTTTTCGTTTCTATTCCATTTTTTTGGAATTGGTAGCAGATGCACTATTTTGTAACTATTTTTTATTCAAAAAAAGTGGAAGCAAATCTTACTTTAGCAGCAAAAAAGTGAAAAGGCTAAATACTTGCTTCTTCAATTTTGGCAAACTTTAATGAGATTACGTCACCGGATCCTATTGGTTTTGAAAACAAAAATTTGGAACTCCACTTCATTATAAAAATAAAATCAACATCTAAACATACTTACAAAATAGTGTTCCCTGATTTATACTTTTAATAGTGAAAGTATTTAAAAGTAGAAATATATAAAATAAAAATAAAAAATATTTCCAAATATAAATATTCTAGCAGTTATTATACCCGTGCCTCCAGCTCTCCCAATTACATAACCTATCAATCTTTCTGCCATCAGACACTCTTTAGTAGAAGTTGAACCAACTCTCTTACTAGCCCATCTAAATTCCTTGAACAGCTCCCACAATGCTTAACAGCTTCCAATGCCTTGTCTTTCAGTTCCTTAGCTCTCACCTTCTCAGCTATCTCCACATTCATTGACTCAGCAATTTTTTGAGCCAACTCAATCGAGCCAGGCACCATATCTGGGCTCTCGCACACTTGGACGACAACAACCATGTAATCTACCAAAAGTTTAGCATTCACAAATTGGTCTGCCTCCATTGGCCAGCCCCGTATCATCACCCCAGCTACAATACCTTCCAAAACTGAGTTCCACGCAATGACTAAGAAAGTCACCTAAGGCCTGATAATTGAGTATCGACACTTGCGGAGCCCATCCTTTAATTATCAACCCTGTACGGCTGTACCAAAGACCAATTTTTCAAATTCATCCGAGACAGACCTGTACCCGTCAGCCACTTGTTGGGTTATTGGTAATTTGACCACCCAAATGAATTTAATACTGCTATAGTGCTATGTTCAAGCGCACTAGACAAAACTTCCATTTGGGCCGTCTTTAGCAATTACTGACTCCCAAAAACACACATAAAGTACAGACCCATCAGGGCACCTGTCAAGCCATGCCAAAATATTATCCCTTAAAACACCTGCAGAACTAGTGCTCCCCCGACTCGTATGATCTGACTCGCCCAACAAACTAAATGGGCCAACCGCAAAAACACACTCATGTCCCATTTTCTTTCTCGAGTATTCCGAATACTCACTCTCTATGGCGTCAAATGTACTGAAAATAAAACCCCTAACTCGCACTATTTGCAATCATGCCATCCTTAACGAACTCCCAGATCGGATCTGATTTCTTGTGGGTCAAGAACACGGAGGAAGATGTTCCTTAGTAAAACTGGCTGAATACGGTAAATCAGGAAAATCAACCACCTCCAAATAAAGAAGAGAGTCAATATCATCCCACAAAAAGGTAAGGATGGAGGTTAAAAATGCATCTGATGAGTAAAAGCAAATCCTTGGGATTCCAATTTGTTGCGCCAGGTGGCCGGTCCACCCGAGGAAGAAATCAGAGAGTAGGGCAACAAGGGGAGAAGGGTGGGAGCTGAACCACTGGATGATGGGGTCATGGACAGAGAATTGATGATGAGGACATTTCTGGAATTTCCAATGTCTTTGATGTTCTAAATGTTAGAAGGGAAAGAGGGATGCTGTGGGAAGGGAAAGACCAGGCTTTGGATTGAGGAAGATGGGTGGGCCGAGAGAAGTTGGCTAAGAATAGGGAGGTTCTTGGGCGTGACTAAGATGGCTATAGTTAGGCCATGGAGAGCTGGTTGGTGGGTCAAGTCAAGAATTGGTAACATGTGGCCTTGTGCCAGGTATGGGAATACTAAGATACCGGAGGGGCTAGACATGGCTTCTGTCCTGCTTTGATAGATCTGCTTAGACAGACTGAGAGGGCTTCGTAATTTCAGGATATGTCAAAAATATCAAAACTGCCTTTTCATTACCAACTGATTAAATTCAAACAAGAAGTAATCTAGAGATTTGATTAAAATCAACACGACCAGAGCGATTGTTTCAGAACCCGAGATAACCAACATCCCCTAAACTATCACTACGCCTAATTCAATTCAAATCCCGCCAAACCATTGATTCTGATTTTGAACAAGTGATCCACTAGAGCCCATATACAAATTCATCAAGTTTTAATACAATAACTCACAGTCATACATAAACTAGCACCAGATCAAACACCCATCAAACCAAATCACGCAAAAAAATCGTAGTAAAGTATAAATTATACCAAAAATGGTCATAGATAAACAAAATCATACCTTGTAGATACCGGAAAAGAGCAAGGCCCCTGACAATTAGAGACAGAGACTAAAGGAGGGGTTTTTGCTTTTTGTGTTTGGATCTGAAGAAAAATTTAATATTCCAGAGAGAAAAAGAAAGAAAATGAGATTATATATCTGATCACATGAGATTGCCGGTGAGGAGTGACCGGGATGGAGGGAAGGGCAATTTCAGCGATGCATAATGTATCGGACACGTGGCATTGATAAAGCAAACTAGAATGTTTGACTTTTCATTGGGTGAGAGTCGCGACGAGGACTCGTGGTTGTGCAACGCGTGGAGGGTAAGAATAGATGAGATTCATAAAATAGGTCCCACGACTACTGCCGTTTGATTGAGCGATTGCTTTTTGGAGAGCTTAAATGAATGGTCCAGATTGGACATCCCGCCAGCATTTGTAGCGTCATTGCCATAGTCAGATTTGTTGCATTTGTAGAATTTTTTAAGCCCCCGTCAAGGATGAAAATTTATAATAATTAAAAGCTGGAGTCTCATTTAAAACTCTCTATATTCTTAATTATTTGATTTTTTTAGAGTTATTTTTATTTTTATATATTTGACGTTTTCAAATTTTTAAGATATATTAATTACATTGTTTCTTTATTTATTCTTAAACATTAACTCTCTCTAATCCTTTCTTAACTTTTCAAGATTATTTTTTCTTTCTTTTAATTTATTCATATACTCTTTCTAATCTTCTCTTATCTTTTCAAGATTATTTTTTTTCTCTTTTAATTTAAGCCTATTGGATAATTCTTTTTCTCTTTCTTATTCTTAATTGATTTTAAAAAGAGAAGTACTACGTCAAATTATAAGTAACTATTTTTTCTCTCTTTTAATTCATTCACATTGAATAAGGGTATTTTAATCTCTATCAATTATTTTCTATTTATATTACTACTATTTAATAGTTTCTTCATTTTTTGTGGAAAAATCTTAAACGTCACATGTAAGACCCCGAATTTTATGAAATATAAAGTTTAATTTTTCTTCATATAAATTTTTCTGAAACAGTAAGTGGTTAAATTGATAAAATTAAAAGTTAAGGATGTTATGTGCAAATTTTATTTTGTCGGATAATATTTGTTTTGTTGGAGAATATTCGTTTTGTCGGAGAATATTCGGGTCGTACGACGGCGCCGAAATAACTAATTATTGGTGGATCCCACAACGGAATATTTGTCGGATATAGAAAACGACAGAAGTAACCTTTTTAAATAAAAATAGTCAACGGTGTTATCACTTTTAACTGTTAAAATACCGGTGATAAAAGAATAGTAGCATACGATAATTCATGGTATTTGATTGTAGCATACGGAACTCTACAGTAGCACACGGTATTGCACAGTATCTCATATTATTGATCTGATAACGTGGTCATTGCACAGTATTCATCAATAATTGTTGTTGCACAATATTTTGTATTATTGATTTAATAATTGTCATTACACTGTATTTCATATCATCGACTCAATAATTGTTGGTGCACTGTAGTTTAAAATTATTGAACTTAATAATTGTCACAGTAGCAAATACACTGTAATTTATATTATTAAATTATTAATAATCTGTAACGTGTTTATTACATTATTGTTGAATTATTGTTGTAGCATTATTTTATTTTATATGCAGGACCCACAGGAAGAAAAAATAAAAATAAAAATAATAATAATAATTAATTATTATTTTATGTGAATAGTAACATGAATAGTACGTGGACCCACTGTGGGGCCCACATGAAATATGTAAAATGTGAGTTTTGCTGAGAATTGGTGGAGGCTGTGACGACCCCAAATCCGGGTTCTTTAACCTCGGGTTTGGTTCTCACTGTACAATACATAACAACAATGAAATACATATATTGTATTCAAACTTCGCGGAATAATACAAAAGGTTCCTTAATCAAAAGGCTACACTTCCCAAGGTCTATTACCTTAATCTTAACATTACATATCTTAAGGGAAATACAAAAGATTTACAACAGTAATTACATAACAGTAATATAAACTAGCATGCAATTACTAAAACTAAACATTCGCTTTTCCCTTGCTTTTGTCCGATTTAGAGCTTTCGGGAATGGCTAAAATATAGTCATGATATAGCAAGAATGAGCAACTAAATGGCTCAGCAAGTTTATAAACAACAATCATACGATATATCATGATGAAGGAAAATAACTTCAAGGTTTCAACAATAGCAATTATGAAAGATAACAAGAATCAATGTTCAATAAAAGAAGGAATTGACACTTTACTGCTGAGTGGTCTTTAATGACCATGAACTGCTACTAAGGTAGAACAGACATACAATGTCTGACTCCTTGTTAAAATAACGGGACACTTGAGGGGATCAGTCCTCTTATGTCCTATGTATATGCATCACATTTAGATTTCTTGCGCGTTGTCGGTTTTCCGACAAATAAAAATCCCCTTTAACTAGGGTTGTTCTATCTCAGTCTTACTGTAAGAATCCGCACTAGCCAATGGTTTGGATAAGCTTTTATAATATTCAATTAAATGAATTTAACATGCATTTGTCTAGCCGAAACAATTAGCTTAGACGTTCTTAAACAGTTTGCAAAAGCACTATGTGCGAATACAATAATCAATAACGATGTGAAGTAATTTTTGATAATTAATTCACTCAAAGGTCTGTCAAGTAACTACGAGTATAGAATACTTGCTCAACAATAATTGAAATGTAAATACGGTTGAAGAATATCTGCAACAATAAATACAAGTTTAAGGGGTAGAAAAACTTACCTCGTGCGTCGTTTACTGCTAACCAAATTAATCTAACAATTCTTGAACGGACCTAACAATTAAATCAATTTGATCTTAAATTAATATCATATACTTATAAGTATAATGACCTTTATAAACCTTACGAACCACATAATTGATTAATTATGGGTAAATAAACACTTAGGAAATATTATCATTTTTTGATAATATTTCAAACACAAAGAACTTATATTAATTGTTTAATATAGTTCAAATAAATATCTAATATTATTAATCATTTAATAATATTTTATTGAGTATCTAATATTATTAATCATATAATAATATTTTATTCATTACCTAATATTATTAATCTTTTAATAATATTTTATTAAGTGCCTAATATTATTATATGATTTAATAATATTTCATTAAGTTTCTAATATTATTAATCATTTAATAATATTTTATTAATTATCTAATATTATTAATCATTTAATAATATTTTATTAAGTATCTAATATTATTAATCATTTAATAATATTTTATTAGGTAACTAATATTATTAATCATTTAATAATATTTTATTAATTATCTAATATTATTAATCATTTAATAATATTTTATTAAGTATCTAATATTATTAACCATTTAATAATATTTTATCAAGTAACTAATATTATTAATCATTTAATAATATTTTATTGATTATTTAATATTATTAATTATTTAATAATATTTTATTATATATCTAATATTATTATTCCTTTAATAATATTTTAGTGATTATCTAATATTATTAATAATTTAATAATATTTTATTGACCTTAAAATATTATTGTACACATAATAATATTTTAATAATTTTCTAATATTATTATTTATTTAATAATATTTTATTATCATTATTATATTATTATTTCAATAATAATATTTATGCACTTTTAAACCATTAAATCAATTATATATATATTTAAAAATATATTTACTAAGTCCAAAAATACTAAAATGATTTTTGGAACATTTTTCATTTTCGGACCCGACCCGACCCAGCTGACCCGGCCTGGTTCGGGTTTTAATTTTTTTCACCGAACAGTGCACTGCGCCGGGGCGCAGTGATTAACACTGCAGACGGCGCCCCGGCGCCGTACTGCAGTAGGTGCCAATTTTGTGATTTTTCTGGACAGTTTTGATACTTTGATTCAAACCTTGATTAAATGAAATCTACACATCCAAATAACACCAAATCAGTGTTGATGTGTTCCTAACTTAATGTTTTACAATATTCCATGGTTTGATCGTCTTTTTGAAAACGTTTTACACGAAATTTACGGATCAAACCACTTAGGTTTGAAAAACGACATCCTTTTCGGTAAAAGCTATAACTTCTTTGTTATTCATTATTTTTGAAAAGTTCAAAAAGGTTTTATCTTTAAAACTCATAGATCTAGCTTTCTAGCCATAAAAATCCACTTTCCGATTTGCACATTTCAAAATACAACCATAAACCTAGCATGCATAGTTAGGGTTTACCGGTAAATCATGTTACACATATTTCTTTAACTTCTATACATTTCTAACCTACCAAATCATGTTATAAACACATAGATCTATGAATATACATATATTACATAGTTAAATACCTCTAGACCATCAAAACGAGTTTTGATCGGTTAAAAAATAGATTTTAACCGATCAAAAGCTTTCTAGACTACAAAAATGAAATAAAATGGAGTTTAGAGAACTTTTAAACCTTTGTGATTTGTTGGCTCTCTTTCTCCTTATACCAAAGTAGGTTGTGTAGCTATTGGACATTCACCAAGGCTTCCTCTAGCTTTTTCTCACACAAACACAAGAGTATCTCTCTTTTAACTCACAAAAGCTCTCTCTCTTTTTTCTAGGATTTTCTAGCAAATGAACTAACAACCAATACCAAGTGTGGAGCATTCTATTTATAGCCCACCACTAATCCTTCGTTAATTCACTAATCAATCCATGTTGGTGAAATTAAAGGCTAAACTAGTTTACTATTTGATTGAATGACTAGTTGATAGACTTTTGGAATGACTAGAGTTGTTGGGCAACTTATGACATGGATGGATTTTCAAGCAATCTAGGAAATCAAGTTATCCAAGTGGGGCCCTCAAAAATTCAGCAAAATGGCTTTTCCAAGCCATTTTTCCTTTATTTTTAACGCAAAAATGTGCATATATACATCTATATATATACATATTGACCCAAGTTTGACCTTAATTGGACTTCACATTGGGCTTGGGAATAACTTCTATTGGGCTCATTCAATTAAATTGTTTGAGCTCAATTTAAATAACGCATTGGGCTTATATTAAATAGTCTAGGTTATATTTAATTAAATCAAGCATTGGGCTTGTTTAATTAATTACATGGGCTAGTAATTAAATTAATTACATGGGCTACTAGGTTAATATCTTTAACCTAGTTTATCAACTCATTTGGATTTAAAATATAATCCAATTAGATTTGATTTAATTAATTATACACTTTGCTTTAATTCTTTAAATAAATATACAAGCACATAAGTACATTTATTTAATTATCTAATGCACAATTAATTAATGAGAAAAGTTTAAATTCATTGCTAAATATTTATTAAGTATATTTACAATGACTAATGAAATTCGTGGTCATTACAGAGGCTGCGCAACAGCCTCTGCTGAAATTTTTTCAGTTCACCTACCGCGCATAGTAGCTTCTTTTCCCCTATAAATAGTTTGCTAAACTAAATAGAAAAATCACACCTAAAACATAAAAAATTTCTATAACAATTTTATGAGTTTTCTCTGAGAATAGTAAGGTTATCTTGAATGTTTGAAAGCCAAAAGGAGTGCATAAATTTTTCAAGCTGATCAACCTCGTTTAAATCAATATTCAGTCACGTGTTAAGGTAAGGAATATCATCTTCTTTCATATTCTATTATTTAAACTTACTACAGTAAGGGGTATCATTCTTTTCATCATCATAAATGGTATTATTTTTTTACTTGTGAGGGATGTCATTTTCTTTCATACTCTTAAATTTACTACTGTAAGGGATTATCATTCTTTGATTCTCGAAAATAATATCGTTTATTTCTTACTTATAAGATGTGTCATTTATTTCCATGTATTAAATTGTGGGAATAACCTTACGGCGCGGATTACCGTCGTTGGTGAATAACCTTTCGTATTCATTCATTATTAATCTCTGAGAATAACCTTATGGCGCGGATTACCGTCTGTTTGGTGAATAACTCTTCGTATTCAAATTTTATTAAATTGTACGAATAACTTTACTGCACGGATTACCGTCTGTTGGTGAATAACCCTTTGTAAATTTCTTATTTGTCTCTTGTGAAAATAATTTGTCTACACGAATTATCTCATGACACTTTTATTCCATATTCGTTTGTAATATCATTTTCTTTCATATTCGTAAATGATATTATTTTTCTTTATACTCATAAGGGATACAATCTTTTTCATCTTCCATTATTCAAACTTACTATAGTAAGGGATATTATTTCTTTTATACTCTTAACTTACTATGGTAAGTACCATTTGGTAAAGTTTCCTAAAATGATTATATGTTCCTTAATAGTTTGTGCTTTATCTAATATCATTTCAATTGAACCTTCCTATTTCTCTAAACATTTATATTGAACTGTAACCGTTATTCTGAACTGTGGATCTTGAATATCATTTTTGAATTTCACTCCACATCATGTTGACAATTTGTACATTATTTGAATCTGCACAAAGTAAACTTCTGATACTTATTGTTTATCATGTTTATTCTGTTCATCATTTGTATCATTGTTATTTGTACTAATAATCAAGAATCAAGCTGTTGTGAATATTTGTGGTCGGGGGTACAGATGCGATATAATTGTTGAACAGATGATAGCTTAAAAGCGATATAATAGGTTAAAGGCGATGCATCTGTTCGGTGTCTTTTATGACACGTGGTGAAAGTTCTCTTTGGCCCATAATGCAAAGATGAACTTTTGTTTGATATGATTATGACTAAAGGCTTCATACTGGTATAATCATGACCGTTGGTGTTATATTGAATATCTTTGGCCCGTAGTGCAAAGATGAACTATTGTTTGATATGATTATGACCAAAGGCTGAATACTGGTATAATCATGACCGTTGGTGTTATATGGAATATCTTTGGCCTGTAGTGCAAAGATAAACTGTTGATTTGCATGATTATGACCAGGAACTGTGAATTTGTATTATCATGACTAATGATATTTCAGATGATAAAAGTTGATGATATTTTTTCTAAAAAGAGAAGCGAGTGAACATTATAGTCTGCATTATTCTTCTAATAGATTGCTCATTCCCCTGATATTATTGATTTGAACGTTGTTCAAGAATTTAACTGCAAGTTTTGATATAAACCTTGAAGTCTATTGTATTCTATCGAGAACTCAACTGTTGAAAGTTAATTATAAGTTATTCGTCATTATCTTAGTCATGATATTTCTTCTTGGGCTATTTGAGGTCACCCTTTCTTTTCGTTCCATTGTTTTCAACAAAAAATGAGAATGTAGTTGGGTTTAGCCGGGGGATGGAGTGAGAGTCCGAGGAATAGCTATCGTAGTCTTCGCGTGTTGTAAAATAGTGTGACAATAATAGCGAAGACTTAGTTGTGTATTATTATACATTGTATTATTAAACGTTGTAATAATTTTGTTGTAGTCTTTTGACAACTCAAGTTTGAACTGTGTGGTCCCAGATTTGGGGTTGTCACGTCACATATTTAAAAATAGGGGAGTAGTAAACTTGTAGTGTTGACCATAAAATTATAATAATCACATGCTAACAAAATTACTAAACTTCATAAAACTATAATAACCACACACAAAAAACTCACTCGGGATAATTTTTTTTTGTTGTAAAATCGTGTCAACAATTAGAAAGTTATAACAACCATAAGCTAACAAATTAGTATATTTGAGAAAATTAAAATAATCACAGTTCTCACACTAGGAAAAAAATAAAGCATTGCATTAAAAGATAAAACAATAAAGTTTAGTTGTAACAGTAAAAATCGAAATTGTAACTTAGATTATGTTTGTTTGTAAAAAATGTATTTTGAATTGGACTATTTATATTAATTTAATATCATTTCGGACTATTTTATCTTATGATGAGTATTAATAGTCCTTTAAATAGAAATATATTTTTTGTAAATAAACATAGCCTAAGTGTTTTAAAATATCAGTTTTAAAGATCTCATTAATTTGATAAGAGATAGCTAGAATAAGGACTAAAGATAATATCAATTACCTTCGTGTTATTACTTTTGACAATTGAATAACTTGATTCGAGTTTTTTAGAGTCGATTCTCACTTTTTTTTAAAATGTCACATATTTGATTTACTACTCAACAGAAATCAAAAGCCACTATAAAAATATTAAAATTAAGTTTTCTCTATTCTTTATCTTAATTTACTTACTAGCTTTTTTCTCAAACTTTTCTTAAATCACTAATATAAAATATATTAATTGTAATAATATAAAGTTTTAGAAAAGAAAAAAAAAAAAAAAACTAAAACCGAAAGCTTTTAGTTAGAGTGATATTATCTAACCCACGATAAGTATGTAATTAAAAAATCGAGTCTTAACATACCAATGTAAGGTATATAAATATGTTTAAATTTAAGTCTAAATTAACATAAAAAAATACTAGCCCGGCTCCCTTGGGCCCTTGGACAAACCAACATAAACATGGGCCATGGGTTCGAGCGGGCAACGCGAAAGTTTGTGTAATTTTGTCCTAACCTTATGCACTATCCGGTCATTTGACCCTCATTAGTCATTACTCACCATCGCCGTTCCCTTTCACTTACTACAGTAAAGTGACTAGTCCTTCTTATCACTAAAATTTATGAATTATATTTAATCCATATAATATTAATAAATATTTTTTTATTTTTAATTTTTTTGACAAATAAATTATTCTGTAAATTATAATATAAAAAAATTAAAATAATTAATGTATTCATAAAAATTCTAATCATCTTTTCACTCTTTTATTTAAAATTATAATTTAAAAACTATCAAATTCTTTAATTTAATTTTTTTAATATTTTAAATATAATTTTAAATTATATTTAATCTAATCATTAAAGAGAAAAAATAAATCTTATACTATATTTAATTTAGAATTGTGCCGCCGGAGAAGATGCCGAGAGATGATGATATGATATGATGCGCTTCTTTCTCTTATCCCCAACTCTCTCTCTCTCTCTCCCCTCTTCTCTTTCACACACTAAAAGCACACACAAAGAGGCAACAATGACATCTTTACTAACAGACCCTAAACCCTTCTCCTCTTTCTTCCCTTCTTCCACATTATTCACGCCTCACAAAACCTTCTTCACCCCCAAAACCCTAATTAAATCCTACCGCCTAAAGAAACCCGTCATCAATTCACTCCAATACAACCGAAAACCCGAACTCGCCGGTGAAACCCCAAGAGTCGTCGTCATTACCTCCGGCAAAGGTGGCGTTGGCAAAACAACAACCACCGCCAACATCGGCCTTTCCCTCGCCCGCCTTGGCTTCTCTGTCGTCGCCATTGATGCCGACGTCGGCCTGCGCAACCTCGACCTCCTCCTCGGACTCGAAAACCGCGTCAACTACACCGTCGTTGAAGTCCTCAACGGCGATTGCCGCCTTGACCAAGCCCTAGTTCGCGACAAACGCTTTTCCAACTTCGAATTACTCTGCATTTCCAAGCCCCGATCCAAACTCCCAATGGGGTTTGGTGGAAAAGCCCTAGTTTGGCTAGTGGACGCCTTGAAAGACCGCCAAGAAGGCTCCCCTGACTTCATCTTAATCGATTGCCCGGCTGGGATTGATGCTGGGTTCATAACTGCGATCACACCGGCGAATGAGGCGGTTTTGGTAACAACGCCAGACATTACAGCATTGCGTGATGCTGACAGGGTTACAGGCTTACTGGAATGTGATGGAATTAGGGACATAAAGATGATTGTGAACCGGGTTCGGACGGATATGATCAAAGGGGAAGATATGATGTCTGTGCTTGATGTTCAGGAGATGTTGGGATTGGCATTGTTGGGTGTCATTCCTGAGGATTCTGAGGTTATTCGGAGTACAAATAGAGGGTTTCCATTGGTGCTAAATAAGCCTCCTACATTGGCAGGGTTGGCATTTGAGCAGGCTGCTTGGAGGTTAGTTGAGCAGGATAGTATGAAGGCTGTAATGGTTGAGGAGGAGCCAAAAAAGCGGGGCTTTTTCTCATTTTTTGGAGGGTAGGATTGAAGATATTTCAATTGGTTTTATGGCATTGAAGTATTCTTTGGGTTGTGCTGATTTCTGGAGGAGGAATACGTGGCTAGTGGTTTTGGCAGGAAGTACTTTTTTGAATTGAGGAAAAGAAGAAAAGATGTGTACAGTTATAGTAGGTAATGTTTGCCTTTGTTCTTTCACGGTTGTGTTTGATAATTTGAGATCTAGTGTTATGGTTAGAAATTGCATTTGTAGTTTGTAACAAATATCAGCTCAGTTGTATTTTTTGCTTCAGTTATGTTTGGAGGCCAATATGACTTGATAGATATGTTATTTGCTTGCATCAACTTTTAATTGTTATGTCCTGTTTTTATTTCAATCTAAAGTTATACCTGGCTTTCATGGATCTTCAATCATGATAATTGTCCGAAGTGCAACTCGTAAACTTGTAGTCAAGAGTAAACTGATGTTATTGCATTTGTATACATCTTTAAATTGTTGTAGTTTTGGCAGTTTAGCCAAGGACGACCGAATATGACAATATTGTAGATGTCTTTCCAACGTATTTGCTTTGTTTAAGTGGTCTTTTCAAATGCTTTGGTACCTATTATTAGCAACTATGCATGTAATGCCGAATTTTGTTTAAGGATATCCAATCTAAATTCTGGTTCTCTAGGTTCATGTTTGTAATATTTCATAAAAGTTTATAGCAAAGCGGTTCACTTACGAGTAACATATCTAACCACTTGAGGTGCCCATTCGATCCAAATAGAATGTTTGATGGACGACAGGCAAACAAACAATAGGAAGTATGTGATAGAACTGCCACATGACCCACATTCATTGTTTATTTGTGTTATACTTGTTACAGTTTATAAGCTGTTACAGCATGATGGGGAAAGATTAGTTTTCCAGTTTGAGTTTTCATCAATAGTATTAGTAATACAGCATGACCCCGGGATAATAACTATGAGAAACCTGTAATGGCTTTTCAAACAGCTGTTATTGTGATTATTTAAGGTTTAACTGAATAGAATTAATGGTTTTAAGAGCCTCTGTAACCATATCTTCCTTCTTATGAAAGTTTCCTCGAGTTAAGCTAGGTGTTTTAGCTAGTGGATTGGCTTTAACCTGTTGGTAGTGGTGTCATGTGGTTGTGTAGCATAGAAGAGATTTATTTTTGAAGTCAATTTGAGACATTTTTAATTTAAAATTGATGTGATTCATATAAGTTTTAAAAACAATAACTTTTGTAATTAGGAGTACTTTTTAGATAACTTATAATATGTATAATTGTTGATTAAAATTAAATGAATTCATATTATTTTGAAATTAAAAGTATCTTAAATTGACTTCAAAATATCAAAATAACTCAGAAATGGAGGGGATATCAGTTGGTTGCAAATTCGTTTCTTGGCTTTGTGGTGGTTGCAACATGGTTTCCAATGACTAAAATTAAATGAACTCATACTGAGTTTGTGGCAGCCAGTTTGAGATCCTCTTTGCTTCTTATTCTACAGTTTTTTTTTTGGTTTTTCTGATTATGTAGATTCTTACTGAAGTTGGCCAAATAATATAATGGTTGGAATAGTATAATGCTAAGTTTGGATTAAGAGAATGGAATGAAATGAAAGAATGAATATAATAAAAAACAATTTATTAAATGATCATTTTAAAAGATAAATCATTATAGTGGAATGAAAATTTATTCTATCTATTTGATTTTTATTTCACGTGACAAGTGGTAAAATAAAATTCATTCCAATAAAATAAAAATGTATGATAATTTTACCACCATATTACACTATTTACTCTCACTAACAATCAAACATATACTTAAAATATCTTAAAATTATTTCATTCATTTCCTTCCATCCAAACGCAATATAAGAGTTTACAAAATATTCAAATCATGCATCTAAAATGGACTGAATTTTTCACTGTAGAAGAGGCTATACATCCAAGCAAGTAAATTGCCTTGTACAGTATTTGCACAAAGAAAAATTTCTACAGCGCTATTTTATCAGAGTCAACTAGAGAAGTCGTACAAAAGAAATTTAATTCAGTAAAAAAGTCTTCCATTATGCACCTAAACATATATCTGGTGATGATATCCAGTTGTGCTGAAGCTACAAAGTGATTATCGACATATCACCATGCCTGTCTTTAAAGAGAACTCGCAGTTGGTCAACCACCTTCATTCAGACAGACCACCATGTTCGTCTTTAAAGATAACTCTCAGTTAGTCAACCACCTTCATTCAGACAGATGTAAAGAGAGTTGGCCGGCTAACATTGGGGGCATCATGCTAATGAAAAGTCCTTCCCTGTAGCAGAGCAGTTTTTTTTTTCCTTTGCAAAGCAAGCAGAGCAGTTAACTAGTAATGATAACCATATTCCCCTGCATTGAGATGCTTCAATTAATTCATTTAGGACTGGAGTTATATTATGCATCCTGGAAACCTGGTTGTTATAATTCTCTTCAATCTCTTAAACATTACTGGATAGACCACTGAATTAATGAACTTTGCTATAACACATAGCAACATCATGGAACTGAGCTCTCTGTTGCAGTTGATGGAGCAATGCCCGACCCACAGTTGTAATGTCTCCTGACATTCAACAATAACACTCAAATTTCAGTTTCATTAAAACTGGTGGAGATCTTTTCCTTGTGTTGACCAAATAAATTAAAGATGCTTAACATAACTTCTGCAAAAGAAATTGCACACCTGCTCCAAGTGTTAAGATGACGAGTTCACGGTCAGGGTCCTTGGATATCTGAAGTACTAGCTTATTTACCACTTCCACCTGATAAAAACCATGAGAGAAACAAAAGATGGACTATAAAATGCTACATAAGTGGTAAGAACACAACTCCAACTATGAATCACGTAGGAGTATATTGCGAAAAGTTGACATATTTAATGTTACTGGGCAATGCCAAGAATGCTGCCTCCTAACAGAATTATCACATGATGACAATATTGTGACTACAAAACAACCCTCAACTCCAACCCCAAGGAGCTAGTTAGCTCAATGGTAGTGAGTTTAGTGACAACTGACGAGTATCTGAAAAGGCATACTACATGAGTTCAAAATACTTCAAGACTCCTTTGGGACCATCTAAACATAGTTTACTACAGGTTTGCCTGGTGAGTATGGGTTGTGGGTATTCTGTGCACCTGGTGGTTGGTCCATTGCACACCCAGGTTCCAACGTCATAATAATATTAATACTACTACTAAATAATAATAATTAAAAAAAAAATTAACCTTCTACTTCATTACAGGTTGAATTTGAATCCAACTCCCAATTTCTAATATTACCAAAAAAGAAAGTGAGAAACAAGATATTTAAAAGTGCATTATAAAATACCAAAGTAGGAACATATTCAGATCGGTGGTTGATTATGGAATTAGCCAGATCCCTTCCACTAACATTCCACACATTTGTTTCTCTGGCAGCATAAATCTGGCATAATAAAAGATAACACAGTTAATATCATGTACGGAAACTAGAAGGATGATAGACAAATTACTTGTACCTCTGTGACAATGATTTCATCTGCATCACTGAATGCAGTGGCAAACTCTCGCCCTAGGGCTGCTACACGACTGAAAATATAAACTCCCGTTAACAATTTGCTGTTCGGTAAAAAGTGATAGCATGATAAACTGTTTGAAGGCCATAACTGGTGTTTACATCTGTTAGCATGTGTACCTGTAAGTATGAGGCTGAAAAACCACCACAATATCCTTACAAGGAAATCTTTGGCGAGCTGCTTGAAGAACTGCACGAACTTCAGTTGGATGATGAGCATAGTCGTCATAAATATGGCATCCATGGATTCTACCAATCATTTCGAACCGTCTTGAAACACCTTTGAAATTGTTCAATTGAAACCTCACATAATTTATTGATTTGTATAATTGTCTATAGTCACCGATGAGAGCACTCACTGTAGCAACAACCTGCAATTGGGATACAGAAGTAATAAAATTGAATATATATAAACATAGCAAAAACCTGAAATAATTTGGCCAACAACTAAAAAAAATTAACCATTAATGGACATACTTGATAGTATATGCATTAAACTCCTGCAAAGCTTTTCTTAATATTAGAAAGTTAAGAAAATTACTGCTACTTAGACGAATAAAATCTTTCAAATTGAAGAAGCTTCAAACTGTTATCATAGGAAAAAATAGCGGGAAACATGTAAGATTTTGACTTTACCGCTAATGAATTAAGAACATTATGCATTCCTGGTATCTGTAGGCTGATGTCTGCCACCTTCCTTCCCCTATGGCACTGGAAGATATCAATAATTAATTAAATTTGAAGTCAAAACACAAACATCAATTAAATGTATCAAAGATGACATAATGATGGGCGAAAATGATCAAACCCTTCTGAACCAATTCCAGCTTGAGGATGTCCCAGAAGAAAAGATGCAAAACATTTATTCCATAAATTCAACTATAAATCATTTCCATAAAGTGTAAAGTTTAACCCAGTACTACTGATTATGCATCCATGCATGATATTAAAGATACTCTATGATTATGCATTCTCAATGATATTAAATATAATATAATCAGCTTGTAAGTTGTACATATGGCAGACTAGATTGAGATAAATAGTCAACTTGAGCAAGGCAAGTTAAAGAGGTTTTTCCTTCAGGCAAGAAAATAGATTAGAAGTTAGACGTATTCCAATTTCAAGAAAAACTTGCCTTTGCGGAAAGAAATAAAAAGGAATTCACAAACAGGTCCAATCCTAGGGAACGTAAAACGTAAGAGATACTGTCACTGTCTTACCATATCATCCTCCAATGACAAATAATAATAACCTGACAGACCTGCCAGTTGCTTCCTTACCCTAATTGTATAGCAGTCTACTAAGGAGCAGTCACAAATCGAACAACACCATACGTACCAGTTTATAATCACTCCCACCATGTGAGTTTGTACAAACTGCTGACGCTTGCCATTCATTAAATCTTGAAAAACCATATGTTGTTATTTTGTAGCTAGTGCTTCCTAGCTCTGAGCTTGGACAAGCATTGAAACTATATGACGTGTTTGATACAGAATCTTGATTATTGAGCCCAAGTAAGGAAAATGCACCCACGCTGTATTGTCCCTTCAAAAGGAAATCTGAATCAAACATAAAATTGACATTTCAAAACTTCTAAAGCAGTTTCATTGCAGCATAAGAACACAAAAAATAGCTTATTCGAAAATTTTGCCCATTAATGGCTTAAAAGCCTTTGCCTGACAAATATTTGGGGTGATGGGACCTACCATAGGATGGATATGACATGCCCGAAACTCCCAAGCTAAATGAAGGCAAAACCAGAGAATTCACCAAAAATGTAAGTTGACCATGGTAGGCAAAACTTTAGAGGCAACTGTTTTTGGTCATAATTTTACATTACTGATACTAAAACTTAAATATGTTCAAGGTTTAAGATCCCAAAGAAATGCTCAATAGGAGTCCACCAATATGGGGTTCAAGACCTATTATGAGGTGGTTGAGTAGCAAATGTTATACGCTATCCAAAAAATATGCATTTTTATTGGGTAATAAAATTAGTCAACAATTACAAATCTATACTAACAAAATACAATGAATTTTGAATTTTCCGCTCATCATACTAAATGATCTAAGCCGTCCAAAGTTTGGGATAAATCCCACCGTCCCTTATTTAATATCCTCCCCCTCTCTCTCTGTGGCTTACAAATCTTCATTTCATTTCTCCCCCTTCTTCCTCTTCATCTCTTTCATTTCATAGTGCCGGAGGCACGATGCGGGTAATGCTAGTATAAGATATTTCATTACTCTTACATATTCCAGTGTACTCTTCAATCTAAAACTTGTTATTAAGGGTATGGTTAGATTTTCAGTATATCACATAGAGGTAATAGGATTATCTATGTTTGATTGCGATATATCATCCACATAACATCTCTTAAAGCTGCTAGTTTTTAGACATCACTTATGCATTCTCTTTTGTGTTCAACTTTTCATTATTATAAAGAACTAAGGAAGTTATAGACTCTGTCAATTCCATATATTCTTGATTTTCCCGGTTATTAAATTTATCTTAAAAAGGATTTGAAATGGTAATCCTGTGGCATGGACACCTGTCAGCAACTTCTACAATATTTAAGCATCATTATAATTAACACTTACTTAACCCTGGTTAGGCTGAGGTGTGAAATATAGTAACTCTGAGAAGCTGACTAACAAATCTAACAACAGACTTGTAATTGTCAAAGTTACTTCACTGAGTCTCATAGGCAAATATGGGAAGACTAAAACCACACACAAATAATCTTCTGCCGTGATGATAATCTTGGTTCATAATTATTATTATTCTGCAAGAATTTGTGGATATGGGTATTCAGAACGTGATTGCTGCATAAACTAGTTACAGATGATCCCTGACATCAGTTCCGTCAGACCTTGTATGATGCATCTCAAATAGGATGAAAAAACATGTATGATCTTTTTCAAATTAGATGAAAGAGAACATGTACAATGCATTTCAAATTGATCTTGAGCAATATATACCTATCCCCGCACAAAATGAGATGCCCCCCAACCCTTATTTGCTTCAGGAACATCCTGAAAATGGTTTTAACTGCCTCCTATGTAACAGGAAATAGAACATTGATCAGTTCACTCAGGCGGTAGCAAGGTAATTTGTCCAATATTCAAGCAGATAGAGTAGATATATCATCGAACCTCATCTTGATATATGTCAACATGCTCCCAGTCCACATTAGTGACCACAGCAATATTTGGGGATAATCCCAGGAAGCAACCATCATATTCATCAGCCTGCATGTAAGATGCAATCCTTCAACACCAACTTCGGTCACCACAAAAGAGAAGAATATTTTGGATTCTTTTTTGTTGGTGAAAGTTCCCAACAAAGACAAAAATATTGTGAGTTACATGGTGGATATTGGGATTACACTGGAAATTGTACGCAAGATACAATAACCAGATACATTATATTTTAATTATCTTCTTCAAAGAGAGAAGACTTACAAAATTGTGTAAGTTCTTTTACACGTGAACTTTTCTTGACCACTCTATACACACACAAGCATATATAAGGGCGGATTTAGATTATATAAAAACATTTATAAATGAATATATATATAAACCCCCACACACAACCACATTTCATCAAACATTTAATTCTACAATTGGAAATGAAAATTGGTCATACCTCTAACACAAAGTTTTGTCCACGCCCAAAGATGATATTTCCTCCAACAAACTGAAAAGGAAGCAGTTCACTACAGTATAAATTCTATTTCCAATCAATACAGAATGTCTGACTGCTGTCAATAGAATGGTGTATCAATTTAAGCATCAATAAGTAGAAGAAATTTTATATTTAAATGCAACTATCCTGTTCATGGAAAGCAGATATTGATATGGAACCAATATCCGCAGTATGTGGTCGCACAAGGAGATGCATTAGTAGGCCAAGCTATGTAAATGAAACAAAACTAACTTTCCCATGCTACAGGGTGATGTGATACCTGTGGAACGTGCGCCCCGACTACAGCTGTAAGATCTTCTCCCATGGCACTTAAGACATAGGCAAGCATGCTTGCAGTTGTACTCTTCCCTGTCAGTTTTGCTCATTATGGTTTGAGACATTAAAGCACGATTGGAATTGTATACAGATTATATACCAACACCAAGCATAATATGTTACTATGTTAGGGTGTACAATATATAGTAGTTTGATTTTGTTATTGACTGTAAGACCTATACTCAATACAACTCGTTATCATAGACTTTGTGGAAGCAATCTACTCGAGAAGTGGGTTAGAAGCAATCCAGTATGTTCAAGGTGAAACAACTGAGGGTAGTTAAGGATTCCCGGGAATTTGTTATTGAAGCTTCACATGGTCAAGATCAAGAACAACCATAGTTTTCAAGTTGTTAAGTCGAAGCGAATTAGTAGCCGACTGCTTAAGTGACTAGTCTTTTATGTGTGTGTGTGTGTGTATAAATTTTCAAATTACAATTTAACAAGCAAAATTATTAAATATCATTAATAATAAGAATTAAACCCCTATTAGAATCCTTGCTCATATCATAACTTATGATTACCGAATTATCCGCCATTTAGATATCTACATAACACAATTACACAAAATTATACATAACCGCATGATATTGATACATTACTTATATAACATTAATAATATTGTATAATTATTATTATTATTATTATTATTATTATTATAAGTATACTATAGATATATAAAATAACATACTGAAAATTCTATACTACGTCATCCAACTAGATACCAAGTCGGGTAAATCATCAATTTGAACCAACTAGGAAGCGACTAATTGTTCAAGTCGCGTGACTTTTTTGACGGCAACCAAGTCGAGCGGTCGACTAGCACTTCCAGCAACGACTGGAGGACTAGTCACGCCGACTAGTCGTCGCTTAAGTAATGACTTAATAACTATGAGAAGAACTTGAGCAAAATTTTACGATTTTTTTTCCCATTCAAGTTAATTTCAATCAAAAAGAAGTGAGTAAGAACTATATCATTCGTATTCAGACTAATGTATAAGCAATCGAGCAACCAATAGTACATAAGGTGGCAAATATTTTTTGAACAATCACATACATTGCAGAAGTTTAAACTAGAACTACTCAATTACATTGCTTAAAGGATACCTACAATTCGAGAGCAAATATAGAATTTTTAACTTTAAAGATAACAGAAGTGAAATTTAACAGTGTTGATTACCATGGCTACCACTAACAGCAATGAGATTGTAGTTCTCGGTTAGCTTTCTGAGCCAATAGTCACGCTTGTATCTGTCAAGCCAATATACTATATATGTTTAATACGACAGTGATTGAAGACTTGCAGTTGGAATATTCACCTAACTACTTGAAAAGAACATTTAAACAATCCAGTTTATCAAATAATAATTACACATATCAACAACATACACAGGCACTCCAATAGATTTGGCGTGTAAAATCTCCACATTGTCTGGAGGGATGGCACTTGACATTACAACAACATCAGGCAAACTTAATCCATTATGCTTTTGCACATTTCCTGCCGAATGACCTATAAACAATCGTGCACCCGCTTCTTGTAGTCCATCCATATAGCTGGTCCACACAATATCCGAACCACTAACCTCATAGCCCTAAGACCAATATTTCAATCATTATATTTTGCCCCAAATTTAAACCAGAATTAGCTCAATTACTATATTGCAAACTGGAATATAATTACAGGAAACAAGTGCCATTTAGTTGTTGATAAAATGCACTAGCCAATAGCCATAAACAACAGCAAATTCAAAGTTGTTAGGACCCAATTCAAAATTTGGACCAGATTGCCCATAATCTGTTCTAATTTTTTCTGATTCTTCCATTTCATGGGAACGCAAAGAGGGGCTTTTTGGGGTTTAGAAAGAGAAGGGAAA
Organism: Hedera helix; assembly: GCA_947179155.2. NCBI lineage: Eukaryota > Viridiplantae > Streptophyta > Magnoliopsida > Apiales > Araliaceae > Hedera > Hedera helix. Next base: position 38,438,562 of record OX359268.1, read on the forward strand.
TAATTACTTGTTTGAGTGCGAGCATTGCAAGAGCAGACAATCCACATCCTCCAACGCCCACAAAATGAACCCAATCCTTCTTTTCCTTTCCATTGCTGCTGCTATTAATCCTGTCCGTACATGTTGTACAGACTGAGGTTCTGCGAGTGTTTTTCTCTTTCCACACAGCTGCAATTGGCAGAATGCCACTGGTTCGGCACCTGAGATCCGTCTTGCCGGGGATTACAAGAGCGTAGGTTTTAAGTTCCCGGAACGGATTCGCAGGCGAAAGGATCCGGTATTTAGCCGCCGGCAAATCCATTTTTAGCAGTTGGATTTTCATTTTGCTTCCGTTCTAGTAAGAAAGCGTACTCGGTGTTTTGGCGGGGCCGCCAAATTTCAATGAGAATGGGCTGGGCCTTGTATTTTATTTTTGGTCCATTATGTATATTTCTTTTTTTCTTTTTTTTTTGCTAATTCATTATGCATATTTCTCTCATTTAAAAAATTCGAGAGCTGTTAAGTAGGGATTGAGAATGGGAATTGATGCATTTTTTAAGGGAGGAAAATTAATGCGCAGACTTCTTGGTCAAAAAAGCAAATGATATTAAAAATATTTAAAGATTTTGTCGAAATCACCTGCTAACGGATGAAAGAATTCTTAATATAGATGTAGTAGGGGTCTCGACCTCTAAACTTTGTGCATAGTCATTTTGCCCTCCTTTATACCAAAAAAAACAAACAGAGAGAATAATTTACATTTATGCAAAAATAAAAATCTCAAATTTTTATTCCTAAAGTCACATACTATATTCTAAAATTATATGTGTTGGCTATATGGGCTGGACTGTGGTTGAGATATCTTACAGGGTAATGGTCCTAATGGGGTTACAAACAGAACACGAGTATAACTAAATAAAATCTACAAATTACAATGTAAAGGTCAAAAAGACACTAACAATTCATTAAACAAACTAAAGTCTTAAGATTCACACCAAGAAATAAGCCTTGGGCAAAGTTATAATAACTAAAAACTCAAATAATAATTAATGAAATTCTCCGATTATTATTGAAAAATCTATTTTAAAATATATAAAAAAAGCTAATAAGGCCCATAATAAACATATTATATGTAAGACCCCGAATTTTATGAAATACAAAATTTAATTTTTATTCATATATATATTTTTCCTGAAACAGTAGGTGGTTAAATTGATAAGGTTAAAAGTTAAGGATGTTATGTGCAAATTTTATTATATCGGACAATATTCGTTTGGTCGGAGAATATTCGTTTTGTCGGGGAATATTCGATTCGTACGACGGCGCCGAAATAACAAAATAATAGTGGACCCCCACAACGACTTATTGTCGGATATAGAAAGCGACATACGTAACCTTTCTAAATAAATATAGTCAACGGTATTATCATCTTGAACTGTTAAAATACCTGATGGTAAAAGAATAGTAACATACGGTATTGCACTGTAGCACACGGTATTGCACAGTGTTTCATATTATTAAATGATAAAGTGGTTATTGTACTATATTGACTTTATTGAACCAATAATTGTCACATGCATAATAATTCATATTATTGAGTTGATAATTGTCACAGTAGCATATGCACAATAATTCACATTACCGAATCAATAATTGTCATTACACAGTAACGTGTTATTTTCTTATTTATTTTCAGCATTATTGTTATCTCTTTTATGATATTGATTAAACTGTTGTATTCTATTATTGGTTGATTTTCCTATTTTTCTAACTCGAAAAGCCAAATACACTGCATTTACAACAATTAGCCATAATAATGAATAATTGTGAATTATTGTTGAATAATTGAATTGATAAAGTTATTTGTTTTTATTATGATAAATTATATAAAGTTGTTTGTTTTTATATATAAAGATAATTGATTTATTTAAAGTTAGTTGTTTTATATATAAAGTAAATTGAATGGTATAGATTAAAAGATGATCTTTAAATGAATGGTTTAGATTAAAGAAATCTTAAAAGATAAAATGAGTGGTATGGATTAAACATTATCTTGAAATATACGGTTTGGATTAAATTAGGAAATCTTGGTGATGATAAGAATTTTTGCTATAAATAGAAGCCTTAACTTAAGGATTTTTCATAAAAACTTCCTTGCTTATTCTTTCTTTCACTCTCCAAATATTTCTTAGTATAAGTTCTCTTTGAGTGTCCTAAAGTCATCTTGAGTATTTGTAAAGAGCTGTAAGTGTACGAGTTCATATCTAGTCACGTGTTAAGGTAAGGGATACCATCTTTTTCATCTTCCATTATTCAAAATTACTATGGTAAGGGATTATCATTATTTGATTCTCGAAAATAATATCGTTTCTTTCTTACTCATAAGATGTGCTATTTATTTCCATGTATTAAATTATGGGAATAACCTTACGGCGCGGATTATCGCCTGTTGGTGAATAACCTTTCGTATTTATTTTCATGTATTAAATTGTGGGAATAACCTTACGGCGCGGATTATCGCCTGTTGGTGAATAACCTTTCGTATTTATTTCCATGTATTAAATTATGGGAATAACCTTACGGCGCGGATTATCGCCTGTTGGTGAATAATCTTTCGTATTTATTTCCATGTATTAAATTGTGGGAATAACCTTACGGCGCGGATTATCGCCTGTTGGTGAATAACCTTTCGTATTCATTATTTATTAATCTCTGAGAATAATCTGACTACGCGGACTACCGCATGTTTGGCGAATTACTCTTCGTATTCATTTCTTATTTGTCTCTTGTTGGTAAAGTTTCCTGAAAAGATTATATATTCTTTAATAGTTTGCGCTTCATCTAATATCATTTCAACTGAACCTTCTCATTTTTCTAAATCTTTCTATTGAACCTTAACTGCTATTATGAACTGTGGATCTTAAATATCATTCTTGAATTTTAGTCCACATCATGTTGGCAATTTGGACATTATTTGAATCTGCACAAAGTAAAGTCATAAACTTTCGATATTTATTGATCATACTGTTTCTTCTGATTCATCATCTATATCACGGTTGTTATTCTAATCATCAAGAACCATGTTGTTGTGAATATCTGTGGCCTGGGGCACAGTTGATAGGATAAAGGCGATATAATTATTGTGTCTTTTAGGGCACGTGGTGAATATTCTCTTTGGCCTGGGGCAAAGATGAACTGTTGTTGGTATGATTATGACCAAAGGCTGAAAACTGGTATAATCATTACCGTTGGGTTATATATGAATATCTTTGGCTCGTAATGCAAAGATGAACTATTGACTGGCATGATTAAAATCAGGAACTGGAAATTTATATTATCATGACCAGCGGTGTTTAAGATGATAAAAGTTGATGATGTTTTTCCTAAAAAGAGAACCGAGTGGACATTATAGTCTGCATTATTCTTCTAATAGATTGCTCATTCCGCTGTTATTATTGATACAAAGCTTATTGTCTATTATATTCAATTAAGAACTCATCTGTTGAAGGCTAATGATAATTTATTTGTCGTTATCTTAGTCATGATATTTCTTACTGGGCTATTTGAGCTCACTCTTTCTTTTGTTCCATTGTTTTTCAGAAAAAGAGAGAGTAGCCGGGTCTAGCAGGGGAATGGAGTGACGGTCCGAGTGATAGCTATTGTAGTCTTCACATGTTGTATATAGTGTGAAAATAATAGTGAAGACTTAGTTGTGTATTATTGAGTTTTGCATTTCTGTTCTATGAACTATTTGTATTAAAGATTATGTATTTTATGGCGTCTCAAATTGGGCTATGTAGGCCTAGATTTGGGGGCGTCACATTTGGTATCCGAGATTAGGGATATGATCTTTAATGGAGATCTGGGGTAGAAGTAGGAGGAGAGAGACGAATAGATTATGTCACTAGTATGTCCTACATAAAATTTTGTTAGCTAATAAGTTGGCTTGAATGTAGGGATAAGAAATGACGAGTCAGTTTGTTTAACTAACCTTTATCTCATGACCGCAGTTAAGAATGACTTCTGAAAATCAGGGAATGAATTATCCACTTCCCGAGGCGAACGTAGCTGAGAATCAGGAAGCTACAAACAATCCTCCTGCAGCTTCAGAAAATAATGCTGGTGATCATGCAAATCAGAATGGTTTCTTTAGAAACTTCATGCAATTTATTCAAAATCAGTCGAGGGGAGGTCGTAACGATGGAAACGCTGATAATTCAAGGGTTGTCACCGTTAAACAATTTAAAGAGTTGGGACCATCTGAATTTTTCGGGAAGCCTGAACCACTCAAAGCGGAGGCATGGTTAAAGTAAACGACAAAAATCCTTGATGTCCTACGATGTGCAGATGATCAGAAGGTGTCATTCGCCACCTTTATGTTTCAAGGGGAGGCAGACCATTGGTGGGAGGCGGTAAAACGCATCCATCATTCGGCTCTCGAAATGTCTTGGCTGGAATTCCAAGAGTTGTTCAACGAAAAGTATTTTCCAGAAAGCATCCGCTATATGAAGGAGGTGGAGTTCATAAAACTAGAGCAAGGAAATATGTCTGTTTCACAATATGAAGCTAAGTTTGCCGAACTATCTCGTTTCGCAACTCATCTAGTGGATGACGAAGCACAGATGAGTCGGATGTTCTTACGAGGTTTGAGATTCGAAATTCGTCAACAACTTAGCTCTCATAAATTGACCTTGTATTCAGATGTTGTCGATAGGGCTCAAAGGGTAGAGCAAACAGATGAAAAATTGCAGCCAAGAGTCAATGATCAGCGTAGAGAGAGAAATGACAACAACCACAGGAACGAGAACCATAAGGGAGGTAACCAGCACTTCGGTAGTAATCACGCATCGAATAATAGAAGAGGAGAATCCAGTGGAAATAATTTCAAGAGAAAGAGATTCCATAATTATTATGGAAGAGCACCGGCACCAGTACCAGCACCGGCACCAGTACCAAGGGAAGGAGATCGACCACCGGCAAGATGTTACAAGTGTGGTCAGGAGGGCCACATCAGCCCAAACTGTACTCAACAGTCCAAGTTGTGCTACAGTTGCGGAAAAGAAGGTCATCTGGCTCGATTTTGTCCTGTTTCAAAATCAAGTCCAGCTGCAATGATGGTACCAAAAGCTAGCACGGATAAGGGAAAATCTGTAGTTCAAGGGAGAGCCTTTGTTGTGACATCCCAAATGGCACGAAACCCGAACGAGGTGATAACCGGTAAGCTATTCATAAATTCTCATGAAGTCTATGCCTTGTTAGATACTGGCTCTACCCATTCGTTTATCTCACCTACGTGTGCTCAACGATTAAACTTAACTCCTGACAATTTGGACTTTGACTTATCAGTTGAAACCCCATTAGGAGCAATAGCCATTACATCTACGGTATATAAATCTTGCTTAGTTCAAATCAATAGCCTTATATTACCCGTTGACCTTATCTCTTTGGAAATGCATGAATTTGATGTGATTTTAGGAATTGATTGGTTGACTAATCATCATGCTAAAATTGATTGCTTTCAAAAGATCATTAGTTTTCATATTCCTAATCAACCTGTCATACAAATTCAAACCATCAAACCATTGAAATCCATAACTGTCATTTCTAGCCATAAAGCCACTCGTTTATTGAAAAACGGATGTCAAACATTTTTAGCTCATGTCACTGACTTGAACAAAGATGTGTCAAACTTGAATGATATTCCTATTGTTAATGAGTTTTCTGATATTTTTCCCGATGAGCTTCCTGGCTTACCTCCAAATCGGGAAATTGAATTCTGTATTGATCTTGAACCCGATACCAAACCTATTTCCAAAGCCCCATACCGAATGGCTCCTATTGAACTTCAAGAGCTAAAGGTCCAACTACAGGAATTGTTAGATACTGGTTTCATTCGTCCGAGTGCATCGCCTTGGGGTGCCCCTGTTCTTTTTGTCAAGAAGAAGGACGGAAGTATGAGATTGTGTATTGACTACCGAGAGTTGAATCATGTCACCATAAAAAACAGGTACCCGTTACCTCGAATTGATGACATGTTTGATCAATTGCAGGGTGCTCAACATTTCTCAAAGATTGATCTCCGCTCTGGATATCATCAGTTAAAAGTTAAAGCTGATGACATTCCAAAGACTGCTTTCAGAACCCGCTACGGGCATTATGAGTTCTTAGTCATGCCTTTTGGACTAACAAATGCTCCTGCAGCTTTCATGGACATGATGAACCGGATATTCAAAGAATATTTGGATCATTTTGTAGTTGTCTTTATTGATGACATTCTTATATACTCCAAGAGTCGTGAGGATCATGAACAACACCTGAGATTAATACTCCAAAAGCTACGTGAGAACAAGTTGTATGCCAAATTGAAGAAGTGTGAGTTTTAGCTTAAGGAAGTCACGTTCCTTGGGCATGTGATTTCCAGTCAAGGAATATCAGTTGATCCTGCAAAGATTGAAGCAATATTAAATTGGGAGCAACCTCGGTCAGTAACTGAAGTCCGAAGTTTTCTGGGTTTAGCTGGTTATTATCGGAGATTCGTAGAAGGATTTTCTCGAATCGCCACTTCATTAACTCAGCTGACTCGGAAAAGCACAAAATTCATATGGAATGAGGAATGCGAGAAGAGTTTTCAAGAACTTAAGAATAGACTTATTTCAGCTCCTGTTCTGACTATACCATCAGGATCGGGGGAATTTGTTATCTACAGTGATGCTTCAGGCAAAGGTCTAGGCTGTGTACTTATGCAACATGGAAAAGTTATAGCCTATGCCTCTCGACAACTCAAAGATTATGAGAAAAATTATCCTACTCATGATTTAGAGTTGGCAATAGTTGTTTTCGCATTGAAAATCTGGAGGCACTACTTGTACAGGGAGAAAGTGGAAATCTTCACGGATCACAAAAGCCTCAAGTATTTCTTCACCCAGAAGGAACTCAACATGCGGCAACGACGTTGGCTTGAGCTGTTAAAGGATTATGACCACACCATCCAGTACCACCCAGGAAAAGCAAACGTTGTAGTTGATGTTTTAAGCAGAAAATCTTATGCGAGTACAAGTGCAATGCTGACTACGCAAAAATGTATTTTGTACGACTTACAAAAGATGGAGATAGAATTAAAGCCACCAGGGACCCACATAAAGATTGCGCACGTACAAGTAGAACCAGCTTTAATTGATAAAATTAAAGTTGCTCAAGCTACTGATCCGGAAATGATGAGTATGATGAAGAAAGTACAAGAAAGTACTATTCCAGAAGCAAGAATCGACGAGAAAGGAATACTTCGACTCAACTCTCGACTCTGTGTTCCTAACGACTCTGAATTGAAACATAAAATCATGATGGAGGCACACAACACACCGTTTGCAATTCACCCCGGAAGTACCAAAATGTATCGTGATCTTCGACATACATTTTGGTGGAACAATATGAAGAGGGAGATTGCAGAGTTCATCTCAAAGTGCTTAACTTGTCAACGTGTCAAGGCAGAGCATCAAGTGCCTAAAGGTCCATTGCAATCACTCGAAATTCCAGAATGGAAGTGGGAACACATCACTATGGACTTCGTGACGGGTCTTCCCAAAGTTTCTCAAAGTTTTGATGCGATTTGGGTCATCATAGATAGATTGACCAAGTCTGCTCATTTCTTGCCTATAAGAGAAAACTTTTCACTCGAGCGTCTGGCCGGTATGTACGTAAATGATATTGTGAGATTGCATGGCATGCCAGTTTCCATAGTTTCTGATCGAGATCCTAGATTCACTTCACGCTTTTGGATCAGTCTACAAAAAGCTATGGGCACCGAGCTACGATTTAGTTCTGCATACCATCCTCAAACAGACGGACAATCTGAAAGGACGATTCAGACTCTCGAAGATCTTTTAAGACTTTGCGTGCTAGACTTCAAAGGAAGTTGGGACAAGTACTTGCCATTGGTTGAATTCTCCTACAACAACAGTTACCAAGCAAGCATAGGCATGGCTCCATTTGAGGCTTTGTATGGACGAAAGTGTCGCTCTCCAGTATGTTGGAATGAAGTAGGAGAAGCAAAATTGTTGGGACCCGAGTTGGTACGCTTGACAACAGAAAATATCCAAATGATCCGACAACGAATACAGACCGCGCAAGAACGACAAAAGAATTATGCTGATCTTCATCGGAGAGATGAGAGATTCAACGTCGGAGATCATGTATTCTTACGTGTTTCCCCATGGAAAGGAGTTACGAGATTCGGAAAGAGAGGAAAGCTCGACCCTCGATTTATTGGCCCATTTGAAATTCTAGATCGAGTAGGAACCGTAGCCTACAGACTAGCCCTACCACCAAGTATGTCTCGCATCCATAACGTTTTTCACATATTTATGTTACGTAAATATGTGAAGGACCCAAACCACGTCATTGAGTTAGAACCGGACGTTATAGCCGATGATTTAACGTACGAGGAGGTACCTGTCAAGATCTTAGATAAGAAGGAACAGATCCTACGCTCAAAGGTTATACCTCAAGTTAAGGTTTTATGGAGAAATCAAGATACTGAGGAAATAACCTGGGAGCTAGAATCTGAGATGAAATCTACGTATCCTTATCTCTTCGAAATGCCAGGTACGTCAATTTCGGGGACGAAATTTCATAGGGAGGGGAGGTTGTAAGACCCCGAATTTTATGAAACACAAAATTTAATTTTTATTCATATATATATTTTTCCTGAAACAGTAGGTGGTTAAATTGATAAGGTTAAAAGTTAAGGATGTTATGTGCAAATTTTATTATGTCAGACAATATTCGTTTGGTCGGAGAATATTCGTTTTGTCGGGGAATATTCGATTCGTACGCCGGCGCCGAAATAACAAAATAATGGTGGACCCCCACAACGACTTATTGTCGGATATAGAAAGCGACATACGTAACCTTTCTAAATAAATATAGTCAACGGTATTATCATCTTGAACTGTTAAAATACCTGATGGTAAAAGAATAGTAACATACGGTATTACATAGTAGCACACGGTATTGCACTGTAGCACACGGTATTGCACAGTGTTTCATATTATTAAATGATAAAGTGGTTATTGTACTATATTGACTTTATTGAACCAATAATTGTCACATGCATAATAATTCATATTATTGAGTTGATAATTGTCACAGTAGCATATGCGCAATAATTCACATTACCGAATCAATAATTGTCATTACACAGTAACGTGTTATTTTCTTATTTATTTTCAGCATTATTGTTATCTCTTTTATGATATTGATTAAACTGTTGTATTCTATTATTGGTTGATTTTCCTATTTTTCTACCTCGAAAAGTCAAATACACTGCATTTACAACAATTAGCCATAATAATGAATAATTGTGAATTATTGTTGAATAATTGAATTGATAAAGTTATTTGTTTTTATTATGATAAATTATATAAAGTTGTTTGTTTTTATATATAAAGATAATTGATTTATTTAAAGTTAGTTGTTTTATATATAAAGTAAATTGAATGGTATAGATTAAAAGATGATCTTTAAATGAATGATTTAGATTAAAGAAATCTTAAAAGATAAAATGAGTGGTATGGATTAAACATTATCTTGAAATATACGGTTTGGATTAAATTAGGAAATCTTGGTGATGATAAGAATTTTTGCTATAAATAGAAGCCTTAACTTAAGGATTTTTCATAAAAACTTCCTTGCTTATTCTTTCTTTCACTCTCCAAATATTTCTTAGTATAAGTTCTCTTTGAGTGTCCTAAAGTCATCTTGAGTATTTGTAAAGAGCTGTAAGTGTACGAGTTCATATCTAGTCACGTGTTAAGGTAAGGGATACCATCTTTTTCATCTTCCATTATTCAAAATTACTATGGTAAGGGATTATCATTATTTGATTCTCGAAAATAATATCGTTTCTTTCTTACTCATAAGATGTGCTATTTATTTCCATGTATTAAATTATGGGAATAACCTTACGGCGCGGATTATCGCCTGTTGGTGAATAACCTTTCGTATTTATTTTCATGTATTAAATTGTGGGAATAACCTTACGGCGCGGATTATCGTCTGTTGGTGAATAACCTTTCGTATTTATTTCCATGTATTAAATTATGGGAATAACCTTACGGCGCGGATTATCGTCTGTTGGTGAATAACTTTTCGTATTTATTTCCATGTATTAAATTGTGGGAATAACCTTACGGCGCGGATTATCGCCTGTTGGTGAATAACCTTTCGTATTCATTCTTTATTAATCTCTGAGAATAACCTGACTACGCGGACTACCGCATGTTTGGCGAATTACTCTTCGTATTCATTTCTTATTTGTCTCTTGTTGGTAAAGTTTCCTGAAAAGATTATATATTCTTTAATAGTTTGCGCTTCATCTAATATCATTTCAACTGAACCTTCTTATTTTTCTAAATCTTTATATTGAACCTTAACTGCTATTCTGAACTGTGGATCTTAAATATCATTCTTGAATTTTAGTCCACATCATGTTTGCAATTTGGACATTATTTGAATCTGCACAAAGTAAAGTCATAAACTTTCGATATTTATTGATCATACTGTTTCTTCTGATTCATCATCTATATCACGGTTGTTATTCTAATCATCAAGAACCATGTTGTTGTGAATATATGTGGCCTGTGGCACAGTTGATAGGATAAAAGCGATATAATTATTGTGTCTTTTAGGGCACGTGGTGAATATTCTCTTTGGCCTGGGGCAAAGATGAACTGTTGTTGGTATGATTATGACCAAAGGCTGAAAACTGGTATAATCATTACCGTTGGGTTATATATGAATATCTTTGGCTCGTAATGCAAAGATGAACTATTGACTGGCATGATTAAAATCAGGAACTGGAAATTTATATTATCATGACCAGCGGTGTTTAAGATGATAAAAGTTGATGATGTTTTTCCTAAAAAGAGAACCGAGTGGACATTATAGTCTGCATTATTCTTCTAATAGATTGCTCATTCCGCTGTTATTATTGATACAAAGCTTATTGTCTATTATATTCAATTAAGAACTCATCTGTTGAAGGCTAATGATAATTTATTTGTCGTTATCTTAGTCATGATATTTCTTACTGGGCTATTTGAGCTCACCCTTTCTTTTGTTCCATTGTTTTTCAGAAAAAGAGAGAGTAGCCGGGTCTAGCAGGGGAATGGAGTGACGGTCCGAGTGATAGCTATTGTAGTCTTCACATGTTGTATATAGTGTGAAAATAATAGTGAAGACTTAGTTGTGTATTATTGAGTTTTGCATTTCTGTTCTATGAACTATTTGTATTAAAGATTATATATTTTATGGCGTCTCAAATTGGGTTATGTCGGGCCTAGATTTGGGGGCGTCACATTATATATATATATATTTAAAAAAATAGATTTATTAATTAAATTTTATATTAATTGGATTTATTTTTGGTGAACAGGTATGTATTTGTTAATGTGCAGAATTTAGAAAAGGATTTTAGTGGCCCCATGGAAGAGAAGGAAAATTCAAAGAAGGTTGCAAAGGAAGAGATTAAGATGAAGCAAAAGAAATAGAGATAACTAATAAGAAGAGGCAGGTTATAAAAGATGCATCACGTTGCAAATATCAGGGCAATACATAAAAAAAAGAAGCAGCAGCAGCAGCCTAGTTACGCCATATCTGATCACGGAAGCAGCACATCATAAGCGGCAGCAGCTTGGGACCAAATCAGTAGCTTAGTGGCGGGACAGAAAAATAAACAGCAGCGGCTTGTGAAACAGCTATAGCTCCATGTCGGTTTATTATATAATCTCTTCGCTAATGTACTGCTAAAATAATTTCTGAGAGGTTGGGATGAACATTATAAATTCTTAATTTAGTTTTAATAGCTAATAATTCTTATTTATTTAATTGAGTTGAATTATATTATTTCATTCATAATATTATGTATTTTGAATAGTTTTAATTAATTTAATTTAATCGGAGTTGTAAGAACTTAGATTATTTGTTTTGTTTTTTAAATGGTGGATATATATAATGCTTTGGTCTTATACATTAAGCTTTGAAAATAAGAATTTACAAAAACAAAAAAAAAATTATGAACTTAAATAAAAAATATTGAATTAATTTTTAAATTGCTACTCGTAATACATAAAATTAATAATAAATAGTAAGATAACATAATTAATATTTGTCAATATCGAACCTCAAAACTTTTCTTCTATTGATTAAAAGTAGTTATTTAATTAGTGTTGATTTTTATGTTAATTTGGTTTTAGTTTTAATTATTTCAAAAATCATTTTTTGTTAACTAGATTATAATTAAAATTAATTTAGATTTAATTAATAATTCAATAATTTTTGTGAGATCGACCTCGTATTTTGCATAAAGCTATTTTACAATAAATTCGTACGCTTGTGAATATTTTTATAAAATTTAAGCACAACAGTCCATAATCCTAGCTATGAGCTCTCTACACAAAATCTCGATCTTGCCCTTGGCCATCTGCAGAAGAGAAGTAAAAAAAATATCATAGCATATCATATTATAAGAAATTTAGCTCTTTACATCTTGTGCCCTCTACCCTATTGAACTACAAGTCAAATGTTTCCTTCTTCGGTTATCCATGAGTAAGAAACGATTGAAATTCACCTGACATTCCGTATAACATAATTGATTATGATCTTTTGACGCTTTTACAATTAAGGTGATGTGTTTGTATGCTTACAGTATCAATACGAGTTGATGCTAAGTCCATACATAATAACATTGAGTTTCGTTTTATTTTGTGCGTAATTTTCCTTTCTACTTAAAAAAACGAGTGTTATAATAAAAAAATTAACTGCAATATATAATAATTCGATTATCAAAAATGAAGAATTTTTTTATGTACGAAAGAAATAAACAATGAAACTCTTTCTTAAAAATGAGTGAATAGTTAAATGCATATTTTTTTTTTATTTTATATTTTAAAATGAAGGAAACATATTATATTATAATAATAATAATAATGAATAGGCAATTCAACGGACATGAGGCATCCTTCTAAATAATTATATTTGCCATCACTGTTTTTTTAATCACTTGCTCTTTTTTTTTTCTTTTTTTTTTTTGACTTTTAACAATATTTGTCAAAAACCAATTTGCACATTCTGGTTAATTACAGTTATTATATTTTACTTTACAATTTATTCTTCCTTAACTATTTATTATTTTAAAATTAAATGATTTACTTTAATTTTGAATTTTTTAAAAATACAGCAAAATGATTGAAAACAAAAGATAGTATTAACTTTACAACGAAGAAAATAGTTTTAAATAATATTTTTTCCGTTTCACAAAAAAAAGTAATTATTTGTAAATATCTAGAATGTATTTTTTGTTAACAAAAAGTTTAATTTAATAATAGTGCCACAAAAAAATATTTATAAATTTGTAAATATCTAGAATGTATTTTTTGTTAACAATAATAAGTTGTCAATTTAATAGTAGTGACATGCAATAATGGAATTAAAATAAAAAAATTGATTACAATGTATAATGATTCGATTATCAAAAATAGAAAACTCTTTTTCTATATAAAAGAATTAACAAATGGAACTTTTTTTGGAACGATAGAATAATTAGGTGCATATAAAAATATTCTCATTTACAATATTTATAAGTTTTAAGAATATATTATAAAATAAAAAAAATATTATCTATAAACTTATTAACTCTTAATATAAAATTAATAGTTCGATCTAATAACAAAGTACACTTAGTTCACTAATATTATGTTAACTTTAAATATTTACAGATGGAATTAAAAATTTATAAGTATTATTTTATTTCGTTGATATGATAATAATGTTGGTTCTTTCTTTTTTTATAATTCAAATCTTATCTACAATAACTAAAATAAGAAAGTAGAACACGACACATATATAGCATCTAAAATTTTAATTAGATAGAAAAATATATCTTAGAGAAAGCAAGAAATTATAATTTTGATGAAATTTAAAAGATTTTATTTTCTATCTAAAATTTGAGTTAAATTATTTTTAATTGAAAATAGAATCTGCAATAAAAGTTGATTTCAAACATAGACCATAGGGTGATTTAGTCTAAAATATAATTATAACAAATTCAAACTTCTATAGCGTACATTTTCTAATTCTCTTAATTTGGAAAAACAGGTTATAGTTGTTTATATTTGAAGTAAATAATTTTTTATTAATTTAAATTTTAAAATTTTATAAATTAACTCTAAAAATTAAAAATATATCTTTAACTTTAAAATGAAAAGAGTACTAAACTAGAAAGAAAATCACTATATGGATAATAAGATAAGAATAAAATGTCAAATATCTAGAATGACTCTTGTTATTATTTATCCATTTTCTCAGCACTAAGATTAAAAATAAATAAAAAATATAAACTTAGGAAAAATTAATTAATTAATATTTTATTCTAATTAACTTAGTTCATGTCAATTAATTTTTTTTTTAAATTATAATATAAATATAAAGAATCCCACGCACGTGGGGCGTGGCGCGTGGGGTCTTCCTAGTATAATTAGAAAAATAGGATTTGCTTAATGGTTTCGATAAGTCCTAGTTGGCACCAAGACTGTATGGTAGAATGAGTCTTCTCACCCCTTGACTGTATAATAGACTGTATATATAAATTACATGTATAATCAAGTGCAAGACTAAAACTCAATTGCAAACTATCTATGCTATAATTCTATAATATAAAGTTACAAGAGACAGATATCAATTAAATTAATTCATCAATTAAAATGAATTAATTTAAATAGTATTAATAAATTAATAAAATTAATATTATTATATTTAATATAATATAATATATAATTATAGGTAATTTCACTTGAGTTATGAATGAAGAATAAAAAAAATTCTTCTTAAAATATTAAAAGTTAGATATAATTTTACTTAAATAAATATAATTAATTTCTCTCATTTTGTGGACATAGAAATATAAAAAAATTCTTCTTAACAATTAATTTATAATTTTTAATCACATAATATTAAAAGTAATTAAATTCCTTTCAATTGTAATAAAATATACTAAACTAAATTATTAACATTATATATGTATTATGTCAGTGAAAAATAATAAATATATTAATAATAAATTATTAAATATTTATAAAAAAATTATACAAACTAACCTGTGTGAGTTATCAAACTTGTGATTATGTAATATACACTTAATTAATACTTCATCTGTACTCAAAACAATGTGTAAAGTATATATTACACACAAATTAAAAATCTAAAATAGAAGAAATATAATAAAATAAGTATCATTTTTATCTATAATAGACCTCAAATAACTATATTAATAAATCTTTATCTTTTCTAAACCTAATAGACTCCACTTAAATATACTTTTACAGATAAATTAATTTTCAAATTTAACTTATATAATTTTAAAAAAAAATTATGAAAAAAAAATTATATTTAAAATATCATTTCAAGGACGAAAGGGATAGATGTTTTTATTCTTTTTGGGATAAGCAATCCATAAATTACAATGAAATAACCCCCGTATGTTGTTGGTAATCAAAGTGGGGATATAATTTTATAGGTATAGATCGAATCATTAAATAAATAAAAGAAAGTAACAAGGTGCGATAAAGTGATTGACCCACTAATATTTTACGTAGATTTTATAATGGAAAAGTTTTGGTCCCAATTCATGAGGGTTGCTATAAATTTCACACGTATAGCATCATAACACCCAAATTTTGATTAGACTGCTGGCCAGGATGACCGCACCAATCAGTGGGGGAGTCGCTTGCAAAGTTTATACCTGCAATTAGGGGTGAGCATGGTGCAGTTTGGTGCGGTTTGAAGTCTAAATCGTACATGAAACCGCTTAGGTGCGATTTGACAAATTCAAAACCGCACATGAAACCGCTTGCGATTGGTGCGGTGCGGTTTTGAATCGTTTGGTGCGGTTTCGTTTGGTGCGGTTTCGGTTCCAAAACCAATTGAAATAATTAAATTTTATGCAATTGAAATTAACAATTTAGCATCACACAATATTAAATTCTACTTTGATAATACACAATTTTACTTATAATATTTTGTCTAAACAAAAGCAAAATAGAATCTAAAAATATGAATAATGATTTATCCTTATATATGAAAATTATAAATAGAGATAATTACAATTTGCGATAATTCTAAATATTTGTACTTCTTGATATGCTTCATTTAATAGTGCATGGTGCGGTGCGGTTTCTTAGATGCGGTTTTGCTCAGAAACCAAACCCAAACCGCATTTGCGGTTTTTCAACCACCTAAAACCGCCACATACGCCGAAACCGTTGGTGCGGTTTGTGCGGTTTTTGGTGCGGTTTCGGAGGCAATTCGGTTTTTTGCTCACCCCTACCTGCAATATGGCATTAACAATTTAATTGACTTAGGGGTATTTGTTTAGGATTTAATGTATTTAAATAGTTGAATCGGTCAATTATTAATTATATTTGTTTAAGATTGAATGACTGAATCGGTCAAATTTTTGAGTTAAATGGTTAAGTAATTTTTTTTGACTGAATAGTTAAATCTCGGTTGAATAAATAAAAAAAAAATTAAATATTATATTAAGTAATATTAAATAAATTTACAATAATTTTAAATTTTTTTAGAGAGATAAAATAGTAAAAATATGTTATTCAGATGTTTCAAACATGTCACTTATTAAACAACTTTTTTCATTCAGTATTTAAAAATCTACTTCATTCAGCTCATTCAGATTACTTAAACATTCAGAATTATTTCATTCAGTTTTTATTAAACACCCTCTTAAACCTGCCGTCAATTCATTTTAGGAGAGACACTTGGCAATAGGCACAATATTAATAATTTGTAGATAAAAATCTCGGTTTTCATTTTATTTTTTTGATGCCTCACCTTTTCGATATAATTTATAGTCAAATATATCATAATAATATAAAAAAATTGATCAAATCTCATTAGACGAGGAACAAACAAAATTTTTAAATTCACAATAATAGTAATCTACAACACAATTAGTGCAATATATATATAGTTAATAATATGAAGTACTCATAATGTATTACTAAACATAAATGATTATTATTATGTCAAAGTTTAAAATAAATTCATATTACAAATATGAAATTTGACGGATTAGCGGGTATCAAAATCAAATACAACTCTTTTTATAAATTAAAACAGATCAAAATATTCAAGGGGGCACATTTGTGAGCTTGAGTGCAGTGTTAGAAAATTCAAATGCCATATATTGAAATCATAAGACTAGTATTTGAATTGATTCACTAACTACGTACGTGTGGAGTTATGTTATCTACATGGAGTATATGAATTGAATCATTGATGATTGTGTTGTTAGTATTATTATTATTATTGGACATTGAATTTAAAGATAGATCCAATTCAACAAATCAACGAGATTAATAAATGTGTGTTTGGATAAATTATTTTAGAATTTAATTTGAGTTGTAACTGTATAGAATTGAATATTATTGAATTCAATACTAAAACGTAATAATTCTATTATTTGGTTAACATATTAAATTCATATTGTATTTGCGCTAAAATTTAAAAACTAATATTTAGATAGTTATTGTTTACGTATTGTTTTCAACATTACAAAATCAACATAATTAAATATCTATTATATAAAACAGACAGAGCGGAGAGAGAATTCAACATTCGACTGTCTTAATTAAATAATGACTTCAATAAACAACGGTTGTGATTAAACCTGACAGCTCTGCTCTTTAACGCCTCTGATGGATATGTTTCCACTAACAAAAAAAACCCAAACTCAAGTCGATCAATTTCAGCAATACCCAATTGAACATTTAGCACAAAAATGCATGAAAATGTAGAAGTGAACTTACTAGCATATGTTTTCTCAAGAAGGTCCAACGGAGCTGCAGTCTTCATCTTCCTTTTCACCTTTTCAACTTTTCGAATTCATTAATATATCCCGCCCAAATTCATTTATGGGTTAGATGACTAAGCATTTTTTGAATGGGAAACTTCAGTTATTTTTGGGGGGTCATCTCCTTCGCCGAGCTCAGCCAAAGTACAAAGCCGTCAACTCCTTCGCTGAGCTCACCCTTGGGAGTAGTGAAGGTTGCAACAGCAAGCATCCGTCTTCGTCAACAGCGACCGCCTCTTCTCCTTCAAGTAAATCTCAATGTCGCCTTTATCAAATCTCCGGCGGAATCAATCGCGGGAGTACTGCTCACCAGTACTTTTCCCGGGAACGTGATAAATCTATCGTGTCTCCACGCCAGGTCGGAGTGTGGCTGCGTGTCCGGCGGAGTTCTGGCGGTGGAGTTGTGGCAGTCGGTATAATTTCTTCAACTCAGCCTAAGTTTATCCAAATCAAGTTTTAAGCTTCACACAAAAGGTATAATTGATCGTCTGATCCCATAACTGATCTTCTGTCATTCTGTGGTCCTTAATTCATTCTATTTATTTGTCACAGGGAGCTTGGAATCGGGATAGTGGCCATGGGTTCTTTGGTGGTAAGGCAGTTGTCAATGATTTGCCTTGATTGTACTACTTTGTCGTAATCATTTTGCATTTTTTGTTGGCATCAATTAATACGGGAGATTATATGGTTCGTATATAGTATGTCAACTAATTCATCCTCTTTGTTGGAGATTAAGATTAAAATCTCTATGAAATTGGTTTGTATGCTCATTTGATTGTATCTTTTGGTCTTAGGCTAGGCATCCAAGGTTCATAGGGGAAAACTTGGAGAAAAATAAACTTTTATATAACCGATTTGCCAACTTGGTTGCAAAGCATTCCTGCACTCCTCCTCAACTGGCTCTGGCATGGCTTCTCCATCAAAAAGATGGCATGGTCCCAATACTAGGTCTATAATGTATTTTAATGGTGACATAGAAATTAATTGTTCATTATTGCAAGGTTAAGTGTATGTATGATATATAAGCTAATTCAAGCCTTATGGAGATTTCAAAACTAGACCCAATATGTTTTAAAAGTCTTTTTATCAAATTATTTTTAATCAAAATGGATGATAAATGTGGATTTTTGGGCTATTGAATTCATACCTTAAAGAAGTTTTCAAAGATGAAACTTAATTAAATGTTGTTCATAGATGTGTGGTCTAAGAGATTGATTTGCATGTTGGAAATGATCAGCTTGAAGCAAGAAATTTTGAAAACTCAATCTGGAGCAGTGGCGCGGGGCGCGACACTGCTGAGTTATAACAATTAATTGATCTGAAAACTCGATCTATTTTTGCTTGTTGGTTATGATGAAGTTGTATGTAATTAATGATTTCTTTTGGCAAATGTGAGAAAATTGGTTATCTTATGATGCTTTACTATATTTTAGGTATAATCAACGAGGAAAAGAAGCTATATCAGCAAATAATGTTTTCTTTTATATAACCTATGAAGGCACTGTGGATATTGACAAAATTTTGGATCCTGTAAGTTTACTTTGTTTTATTTCTTATAAATATATATTTTTAAAGATAATTTATACTCATGTTCCATATAAATCTACATAAGGTTCAACAACGTGCTACACGAGATTAGATTGCTTACTTTGGACAAACCCCATCCCAACTTCTAACCATTCCTCACTTGAAAAAGATGCCACTAGCAGATGTACTTCATTTGCAGGTACTTTTTGATTTAGTGTTACTAAATCTATTTTCTTGGGACGTCTGGTTTCATTTATATGGCCATACCTGTGTTTTTCATATCCTTATACTCTTTGCTCATTCAAATTGACAATTATGAATGGTCTGATGTACTCGGATTTTGTTTAAGAATGTCCTTCTTTGGTATCTCAATTACAATTTTTGGCCATTTTCATATCCTTATACTCTTTTCATGGGATAATTTGATAATAAATTGTAGATGCTGCAAAGAGTTAGTATTTTCGTAAATTAAGAATTGCCTCTTTTAACACCTAATCTTCATACAATTTTTAATTCTTTTTTCATTTCAGCGACACTGTAGGATTTGTGGGTATATTTTTTGTGACAAGTGCACCCAAGGCAGAATTGGTCTTACTGCAGATGTGAGTGCTAGACCAGTTCGTGTTTGTACATTGCACTAATCTTCCACAGAATCTCTTTTAAACAAATTTTATACATTGCGTCTTTCCAGTAGCTATATATCCTTCATATTTTATACATTGCATCTTTTCAGTGTATAAAATACATATATCCTCTGTATTTAAAATACATATAGTTAAAGGTATTATCAATTGCCAATTCCAGGTTTTCAGAGATCTCTGCAAACAATTGAAACATTTATGAATTGCCTATTCTTATGCCACCTAAGTATCACCCATTCTTATGTCGCCTTTTGATTTTTGGTACTCAATAGAAGATAACCATTGTCAAATTTAAATTCATTGTTTATTATTATTATTATTATTATTATTATTATTATTATTTTATTATTATTATTATTTTTTTTGCCTTTCTCACTTCAAGTCAATGATAAGTGGGTGGCAATAATGACTATTGCTGATTGTTGTTGTGATTTTTCATGAAGTACGTGGTGATATATGCAACTATTCTGAAAGTGGAAGTTTTTATGTGTATGCATAGCACACGGGTCACTCTAACTTTCTTGTGGAACTCCATGTGAACTTGTGCCTTCATTATTTTTTATATACTCGTAAATGCTTATTTTTTTTCGTGGAAATAGTGTTCTTGCTTATTTTGATGCATTGCGTCACTAATTGTGTTTCTGCATATCTGTGCCTACATTACTGGTTTAGTGATAATGGCGAAATGTGTGCTATGAAGGAAGTTACATTATTCTCGGATGATGCAAAATCAAAAGAAAGTGCAGAGCAATTGGGACAAGTAAGTTTATTAGGTAATAGATTTATGGATGTTACTTGTCTGTTGGATAAATTTTGTTGTCAATCAGGATTGCTCCTTTTAGTGTATCTTTCATATAGCTTTGAGACTGAGTTCTTTCTTTTACTGTTCTGATAGGAAATTACGTTACTGAGCCGCTTACGGCATCCAAATATTGTGCAGTACTATGGGTCTGAAACTGTAAGTTTGGTTACTTTTGACTTCGATTTTGATAATTTTAATTATAGCTCAGTTTCATTCTCTTATTTATTTGATTACTTTTTATAACAATAAAGTAGTTAAATGTTTTAGCTTTCTGCTTATAAATATTCTGGAATTTGACTGCTGAATATATATGGTGCAGTTGACATTTTCCACTGGGTTTTAATGTTCTAATCCAGTTGTTACGCAATAATGTGCACATCTAATATTATTAGTTTCGTACAGTTGGATAAACTATATATATATATATATATATATATATATTTGGAATATGTTTCGGGTGGCTCCATCAATAAGTTTTTCCAAGAATATGGACAATTTGGTGAACTAGCAATTCGCAGTTTTACTCAACAGATTTTGTCTGGGCTTGCATACTTGCATGCTAAAAATATTGTTCATAGGTGAATGGTGTTACCCATTTTTTGTCCGTTTAATGAAGTTTTCTTAATTTCCTTTGTTGTTTCGTGAAAAAGATGCTTTCTTTTAGGTTGCATTTTTTCTTAACTAATCATACTATGATTTCTATGTGTTGTATGTCATTTATAGAGATATTAAAGGAGCAAATATACTTGGTGAACCAAATGGCAGCATCAAGTTGGCAGATTTTGGAATGGCAAAGCATGTAAGTGTAGGGCCTGTAGGCACAAACTTCCATTTGAAAAATAATGAAAGAACAGATTGAGTTTTTGTTGGCAAGGAGAAATAATCATTTGTGAAACAAATGCAACAGGTTTAACTAATGACTTGATCTAAATAAAAGATTGAAGTGAGATTATACTAACCCTCTCTTGAAAAATATACTGTACACCTTTCTATCTCCACCAGGTTACTATTCTTAGTGTCGACGCCGGGATTTTCGCCGTCTCGTTTTTTAATATTAAAATGTCCCTTTCCAATTTTAGCCTTTAGATTAAGATGTGACTTTTGAAAAGGGTCGGCTTAGTGTCGACGGGGTTTTGAAAGGTCGATTTTGTAATGAGCCAATTGACCAGAGTCGCCAGTTGGTATATTTGAAATGGATGTACCAACTCATCCGAATTTTGTTTTCGTAATCGCTGGCTCATATGTGACTCCGAATTAATTGGTCCGCAAACCGAGATTCATAGAGTTCGGGGGCTTGCTTAAGCGAGGGGAAGGTGTTAGGCACCCCCCGACTTCCGTGAAATACGGTTACCGCAATCTCGATGTTTTCCTATCATTTTAAATCTTAAAATGTGTGTGTGCGCGCGCGTGTGTGTGTGTGCCTAAATGGAGGTTTGTGTTGTCCTTTTGCATAAAGTTGCTTTGATTTTATATGTTAAAATGTGCTTTGTCGGGAAAGCGTTTTAGGCGTCTTTTGACCCAAATGACGAGGCTTCGCTTTTTATAAGAAATATTGATTTTAATTTCGAAAACGATGAGGTTTTTTATTAGATGTCATTTTAGAAAATAATAGTTTTTTAAACTTTTGTCAAATAGGAATCGAGACTATACATTGCCCTCTAACAATAGATATAAATAAAATGAAGGCAACTTCTAGAACTCTTTAACCCTATGCACAAAGTTTAATGAAAACGTTCATTTATTTCTCGAAGCACATTTTTATGACATTTCAAAACCAAATATAGCCTTTTCGTCAAACAAGGATCAAAGTTTCGCCAAAACTCTTTACTTTTAAAACCTCGTGTATCTAATATCCTAATTTGATTCTTTTTAGAAAATCTTTATCTTTTCATTCCAAAATTCTTTTTCCGTGTCGAAAAGGAAAAAACAAGCATTAAAAATAACGTCGGAGCTATTCATGGGCATGTGAGCCATCCAAATAACCCCAAACGCCCACAATCGCACATTTCACTATCATGGGGCCTTAAACCCGATTTTCAATCCGACGTCGCTTTAAGGCCCAAAAATTACATATTTACACTACAAATGCATCGCCATCGCTACATACGTAAAAGCTATAAAATAAACTAAAAGGATATCATCGGGAGGTTAGGAGGAGATTCCATCCGCAATAAATCCTCCCTAACCGTCCCTAATCCACAGATCTACAACATATATCGACTACATTGGATCTAAACTCAAAATAAACAAAATCAAACTATTTAAATAGCAATGCACCAAATATTTTCGGATCTACAGTAGATCCACCCAACAAATGCAATAACAATGAAATAAAACTATATCGAAAAGATTTACTGAATAAAACACAATGAAGCTATGAAACTCGGATTTTTCACATTCCAATCGATGCAATGGACACTTTAACACTTGAAAATCAATATAGGATACAACGATTGTATAAAAGAGGAAGAAATCTCACATTTTTTCTCTCTTTTTCTCTCTTTTTTCTTCCTCCCGTCGCCTTTCTCCCTCTCCCGTCGCTCTCTTTTTCTTTTCTTTTTCCCGTCCGTCCGTGTCTGCTGAAAATGAAACTGGAAATGGCGATATAGCAACTTCAGATCTTGGCCGCAGATGCAACTGCGGCCAGCCGCAGGTGCAGCTGCGGCTGGCTCCGGTGTTTTCCTCGATTTTCGCGTTTGATGTCGGTCTTTCATTTTTTCGCTGGAAGGCTCGTATTTTGCAATCCGGAAATCCTTGGGAAACGTGCCATATTGTTCTGGGAGGCTAGTTCGGAGGGCTGCGACTTGATATAGAATTTGCTAATTGTGCTTGGCTTCCAGGGGGCGCTGCCCCCTTTCCACCCCCGCCAGCTCACCGGCGAGCTGGGCAGCCGCTCGCTCACCGGGGAGCGAGACCCCCGAACATCGTAAGCGTAGTGGCCATTTGTCGTCTTTTCTGCTCAAATCAGGTTCTTCTGGATTAACTGTTTGCCTTGCCTCAAGTAACCTGATGCTCGTTGTTCGTTGTGGCGGCTTTGACCGTAAGTTGTTGGGGTGGCTTCGTGTTGGGGTCCACCTTCCTTTTCGCTCGTCGGGTCAAATGACGACTTTGCCCTCCTGCCAGGGTTAGTAGAGAAGTGCAAAATTTGGGTGTCTACAGCTGCCCCTCTTTATCATGTTTATGGAATGCAATATGAAATGAACATGATAAAGAAGTAGGCACCCAATGCATGAAAATGACAGTACATATTTTAATGATGCAACATACATATCAATGATGCAACATACATATCAATGATGCAACATATACATATTAATGATGCAACATTAATATCATCGGTTATTGTCTCAAATGGACTCGCATGGCATATTCGTCAAAGAAAACTACTTCTCTTGCTTATCGCATATCGCATATCGTATATCAAGTATCAAATCGCATATCATATCAAATCGCATATGAAATCGCATATCGCACTGCTTCTCATATGATGTATCGCAAATTATATATCGCATCGCACATTGCCTCGCACATCGCATCGCATCGCATTGTTTTAGTCATTGTGGGATCTTTCTCCAACGGTCATCGCATTGTCATCGTCGGATCTTTCTCCAACGGGTCGTCTCGTCATCGCTAGATCTTTCTCCAACGGGTCGTATCGTCATCGTCGGATCCTTTGCCAACGGGTCGTATCGTCATCGTCGGATCTTTTGCCAACGGGTCGTATCGTCATTGCTGGGCTTAGTCTCTAACAAGTTATCTCGTAATGGTCGGGTCTCGTCTCCGACGTTTCATTTTTGTGACGGTCAGGCTTCGAGTTAGTCAGGTATCGTCTCTGACAGGTTATTTTGGGACTGCCAGGTATCGTTTCTGACGGGTCTTTTTGGATGGTCAGGTGTTTTCACTGACGGGTCATTTTTTAGTTGGTCAGGTATCGTCTCTGACGGTCATTTTTTGGTGACGGTCACGTATCGTCTCTGACGGGTCAATTTTAGGTCGGTCAGGTATCGTCTCTGACGGGCGTTTTTTGGAACGGTCAGGTATCGTCTCTGACGAGTCAATTTTGGGATGGTCAGGTATCGTCTCTGACGGGTCATTTTTTGGTTTAGTCAGGTATTGTTTCTAACGGGTCATTTTTGAATTGGTCAGTTATCGTATCTGACTGGTCGTTTTGAATTGGTCAGGTATCGTATCTGACTGGTCGTTTTGAATTGGTCAGGTATCGTATCTGACTGGTCGTTTTCGGGTTGATCAGCGACTGGTCGCTTTTGGGTTGGTCAGGTATCGTATCTGACTGGTCGTTTTTGGTTTGGTCAGGTATCGTATCTGACTGGTCGTTTTTGGGTTGGTCAGGTATCGTATCTGACTGGTCATTTTTGAATTGGTCAGGTATCGTATCTGACTGGTCGTTTTGAATTGGTCAGGTATCGTATCTGACTGGTCGTTTTGAATTGGTCAGGTATCGTATCTGACTGGTCGTTTTCGGGTTGATCAGCGACTGGTCGCTTTTGGGTTGGTCAGGTATCGTATCTGACTGGTCGTTTTCGGGTTGATCAGCGACTGGTCGCTTTTGGGTTGGTCAGGTATCGTATCTGACTGGTCGTTTTCGGGTTGATCAGCGACTGGTCGCTTTTGGGTTGGTCAGGTATCGTATCTGACTGGTCGTTTTTGGGTCAGGTATCGTATCTGACTGGTCCTTTTTGGGTTGGTCAAGTATCGTATCTGACTGGTCGTTTTTGGGTTGGTCAGGTATCGTATCTGACTGGTCGTTTTGAATTGGTCAGGTATCGTATCTGACTGGTCGTTTTTGGTTTGGTCAGGTATCGTATCTGACTGGTCGCTTTTGGGTTGGTCAGGTATCGTATCTGACTGGTCGTTTTTGGTTTAGTCAGGTATCGTATCTGACTGGTCGTTTTTGGGTTGGTCAGATACCGTATCTGACTGGTCGTTTTTGGGTTGGTCAGGTATCGTATCTGACGGGTCGGTTTTGAATTGGTCAGGTCTCGTCTCTGACGGGTCGGTTTTGAATTGGTCAGGTCTCGTATGTGACGGGTCGGTTTTGAATTGGTATCTGACGGGTCGGTTTTGAATTGGTCAGGTCTCGTATCTGACGGGTCTTTTTTGAATTGGTCAGGTATCGTATCTGACGGTCGGTTTTGAATTGGTCAGGTCTCGTATCTGACGGGTCGGTTTTGAATTGGTCAGGTCTCGTATCTGACGGGTCGGTTTTGAATTGGTCAGGTCTCGTATCTGACGGGTCTTTTTTGAATTGGTCAGGTATCGTATCTGACGGTCGGTTTTGAATTGGTCAGGTCTCGTATCTGACGGGTCGGTTTTGAGTTGGTCAGGTCTCGTATCTGACGGGTCGGTTTTGAATTGGTCAGGTCTCGTATCTGACTGGTCGTTTTTGAATTGGTCAGGTCTCGTATCTGACGGGTCGGTCTTGAATTGGTCAGGTCTCGTCTCCGGAATCGCTGTGTATTGTCCCAAATGGACTCGCATCGTATTGTACATCATAAAAATGCAATAATTCTTGAGGAAATTTAAAAAGAAAGCGTACCTGATTAGTTTGTGGGGCCTCCTTGGGATTCGTCCTCGTAAATCGCTTTTGCCAGCCACTTCTTTGATTTGACTTGTCATTCTCGGGGTTCGTCCTTGTAGATCGCTCTTGACAGCCATTGCTTTTGAGCTGTCATCCTTGTTGATTAGCTGAAGGTGCTTCAGACAGTCGTTTTGCAATTCCTTGATGTTCCATAGATTCTGGGCGCATCGGATCGTGGAAGTTTCCCGCTGTCATGGCTTTTCGATAAATGGCACCGGTACTCGTGACGCCGACAGTCTCATACCTGTGATTTTTCTTTCATGTTTTTTTTTTTTTATTTTTTTTTTATTTTGATATATACATGGATGCGCAGATGTTATGCATGGATCAATATATATGCTTGGAAGGAAATGACCCCTGTTTAGTCAAATGATACAATTTTTCACGTGTCGTTCTTTTTGACCACTCCGTTGAGTCAATGCCTTTTTGGGAGGACAGTTTCTGGACTTCAAGGTTGGTTCGTTGAATCGCATGCCCCTGATCGTCTTTCTATTGGGGAATTGTATCTGTCGTTTTTGAATGCCCAATCGACTTATCCCGGGCTCCTCATCCTGCTCACAGATCGTCATGTCTTTGAATTTGGGGTGCAGGGACTTCCTCTTATGCCTAGACTATGGGTTGATATCAAGGTGATCCTCTTGTCATTTGATCGTATGCATTGATAGCTCTTGACTCTCATCTGATTGGGGCAGTCCATTTGGCTTTTTGCGATGACCGACGACCATGTTGCCCTTCCTCGCCTTTTAATCGACGAGCTCTGACGTCAGGAATTATACCGCTCTTGCATATGTTCGCTCGAGTATCGAGGTAATGTCAACGTGCATCAGACCGAGGTCGTCAAAATCCATTGATGGTCGTGGGGAAAGTTTGTTGAGGATGAGTCTGATACAGACCTGTGCTCCTTTCATTTCCATGATCTTTAAGATGCCCCAGCCTTTACTCATGTTCTTGTCGAGGATTCGTATGGGAAGTCATTTCGTTGGTCATGCCAAGTTACCCACATCGATTCATATCCTGCACAAGTAACAAACGCTAAATGCTCGACCGTTCGGGTCGGCGGGGTTAACTCCAATATAAGAATTGCTAAAATCTTGACAGTAAAGCATATATAAAAATGGAAAGCTCATGATTCTGCAATTTAGCTCGTGTCGTGGTGTTTGTGTCTTATTGTTAAAGAAACTTGACATCGAGATGAATCTCTTTTTTTCGTAAATCGTGAGTGGATTAATTTGACATTGAATGAATTGTGGATGTATTAAGTCACTCTCGATTTCACTTCTTTTTTTTTTTTTTTTTTTTTTTTTTTTTTTTTTTTTCCTTTTGACGAGTTATGAAATCGTAATAAAACATTTAAGCATTAATGGTCAATATACGTGAGTATGATTAAATTCAAAACTACCTTCCTTTATCAAAGGTATTCTGTCTTCATTCTTGATATCGTTCTTCGCAGGATTTACGTCATATGGCAAGTACACTGTGCGATGCATCCTTCATTTAGGGGCTTCTTTTCCGTGACTTTAGATGAGCTTTTTCTCTTTTGGTCGAACATTTTCTTTTTTTTTTCTCTTTTTTTTTTTCTGACTCCGCATTTCCCTTTTCGCGTCCACTTAACTTGTCTCGTTTTCTTAGGCTATTCAGAGTTATCCATTTAACGAGTTTTGGACCAATGATTCCCAAACCAGACGGCTTTAGGGCATTAGGTGTAAAGACACCCCTTCGGGTTTACTTGCTCGAGTAACAAAGGCCACGCTTCGATACAAGTTAGGTGGTTTACTGCATTCATTCCTCGTCTGACTCTGTGCAAGATTCGTTTTCTTAGGCTTGAGTTATCCATGTAGCGAGCGTTGGGCCGGTGACTCTCAAATCGGACGACCTTAGGGCACCAGGTGTAGAGACACCCTTTAGGCTTAATTACTCGAATAACCCTTGCCACGATTCGAATCTGCTCAGGTCTCTGCAGTCGTAATGCTCGTTTTCTTAGGCTCTGAATTACCCATGTAACGAGCGTTGGGCCGGCGACTCCCAAATCAGACGACTTTAGGGCGCCAGGTGTGAAGACACCCCTCAGGCTTAATTGCTCGAATAACTCAGGCCACGATTCGAGGCATTTGATTCACTTTTATTTACCCTCCGACTCCGCACCAACCGTCATCATCATCGTCATAGCTTTATACCCCACATCTGAAAGTTGGCGCAAACGCCAAGTGCAGAGTTGCCTATGAGGTGGATTCTGCTTCGAACGACACTTCGAAATCAGGTCTTTGTGCAGTTTTAATAGGTTGATCAGTTTTAATCGTCTAATCATACTCACGAGTCTGCTCCACGGATGCTCGTCAGAATTAATTCGATTCCTAACAAGTCAAATAAAATTTTCTCTTTCCAAAAGTAATGTCAGAGTTAAACTGTGTGCAGTCTTAATATATGTACAGGAAGACTGGAAAGAAATAAAGAGATGAAACGAGTTGTATCTTACCTGAGGGTCATCGTATTCTGAAAGAGCTCTGAATGGAAAAGACCAACTGATCGTACAGCTTTGATGATATTGTCATACGCAGACGGGATCGCACCATAGATGTCGCGTTGTGCACTATCCTTCCATGGATGGTTGATGAATGCCCCAGTGTCGAATCGTCATCGATTTCAAAACTGCCCCAGCCTTGATTGTATGTCAGGGTCATCGCTTCGCGGTGTCTTTGACAGGTGGGCTGATGAGATGTTTGGAACCCAAGAATCCTTTGCCTTTGGAAATGTACTCCGATAGGTTGACAAGAGAACAGGTCGTCTGATTCATTGATCATTGATTGTAAAACTATCGAAGGGCTCTATGAATTTTTACAAGGATTAGACCGCGCCAAAGTGGCTGCCTACGTACTCCTATAGGAAGAGGAGATCAGGTCTTTCGTAGTTCAGGCACTCAATAGCACACAAGATTGCTTTTTTGCTTTTTCCGCAATTTTTTTTTTTTTTTTTTTTTTTTGTGAGCTCGTCAATCCATTTGTCGATGGTCATGCTCCCCTCGATAGAGGTTGCTCCCATGTTTGAGAGATATCTTCAGTGATTGTCATAACTTGATCACCAGTCAGTTTGTCGCAATTCTCTGGGATGTTCAGGCTAGTCCCATCGATGGAAGGAGTAAGTACTTCATTCTTTGACCGGAATGCCGTCCTCCAACTTTCTCGCAACCTCTGCTTTACTGTGTCCCATTTCCTTTAGGAACTCGACTGCCTTTTCTTCTCATGAGGCATTTTCAACATTTTAATCGCTCGCTTTGGCAGGCACATAGCGTGGTTATTTGGCAGGACTGACCCACATTCTGAGGTATATTTTGATCCCTTCCCTTACTTCCAGGGGATAACTTTCAAGTTCACAGCAGGGCATTCAGGCTCGGATACTGCTATTTTCGTCGGGGCACCTCTCGTTTCTTTTGCCACTCGTTGGATTGTGAGGGATCCGACTCGTATCTCTTTGAGGTTGATGACCATAGCTGCCACCCCATCTGAACTTTCCCTCCTTGGCGGGTATGTTAGACTCTTCATTTTCACATTACCTTTCCTCATAGTGGTGGCCTCAGCGTTGCTTGCCATTTTTTAGCTTTCCACTTTCCATGAGATTTTGGATTTTAGGTCACAACGCCCAACATTATTTCGTGTCATGCCCCAGTGAGTTGGAATGCATCTTTGGGTAGGATCGTATCTTTTAGACTTGGGTCTGTAGGAGGTAGCAACTCCCTAATCTCTCCTCGGTTGATCAGAAGATACCGTATTTCTGCCTTTGATTGTTCAAGGGGTGCAGTTTCGATCTATCATAGATATTTCTTGACCCTCCCTTTTAGGGTTTCATATTCTTCCAAGCGAATTCAAAGTTCCACTGGTGGGATCGTCTCGTAACTTCATCAACTTGCTTTCCCTTCCTTTTGAATCTGCCTCGATCCTCTCCGGTCAGTTGGATTTTCTATAAGAGATATGGTTCTCCCCTGTGACGATGACTCAGGTGGAGCATTGGGTTGCGGACCCTGGTTCAGCTTGCACCGTTGTTTCAATAACATGGTCATTTCAGTTATGCCTCTTGCAATTTTCAAATTCTTCCTGATAGATGGGAACCAAATTCGGAGTGGGATTCTAAGTCATTCTGCTCGGTTAAGTTCAGATTCGTTTAGATCGTAGGCAAGTTTAG
Organism: Hedera helix; assembly: GCA_947179155.2. Classification (NCBI taxonomy): domain Eukaryota; kingdom Viridiplantae; phylum Streptophyta; class Magnoliopsida; order Apiales; family Araliaceae; genus Hedera; species Hedera helix. The sequence goes on from OX359268.1 coordinate 38,469,203, forward strand.
GGAACGATCTGCAAACAAAGCAATATGAAATTTAGTTTTGGGAAATGGAAAAACGGATGCATGCTAAAGCGCTATTTCCATGTAATAAGTATTTAAATTTTCCCTGCAAAACAGTGTTAGCATTTTATTTTATTTTATTACTATTTTTTTCTTTTCTTTTATTTTTATTATCTATTTATTTATTTATTTATTTATTTTGAAACCTGCAAAACAGTGTCATTGTTCATTTATTTTAACTTTAGTCAATCAATGTGCGATCATGATGCTCTCCAAGCTGTCCCTGTAAAACAGAGGTTAGTACTTTTATTTTGAAAAAAATGGGAGGTACAGAAGGATTGAGTAAAGTACGATATCATGTGCGTAAATCGTAATAAAGGGTATGAAGAGACTTCCCACGCGTTGGGTTTATCTGAGGCTGACCTACCCTAAGTTACTCTCGCGGGCTTTTCGGCATGAAGGTTCCCAGATCTTCGCAACATACTAGACGGGAATAAATCCGGTCTTTCAATTGGATTGGATCTGAGTGGATGCTTTTCCTGAGCCTCGTAGGGGAGCGCCCCTTTGAGTCCAGTAATCCACATCCGACGGGTTCGCCTCAGGAGGAGGAACTGCTCAAACATACATTCAACATTCATTCATCGTTCCTCACCGTATGCATATGATGCTAATAAAGTAAAGCTTTGAAAAGAAATCGCAACCACACCATTCACATACACGCACAAAAAGGTAATTTTAAATGCAAATAACGCAACCACACATTTTTTAGATTTTTAAAGGATAGGAAAATATCGAGATTTTAAATGCGGCTTAAGCCCTCTACTGTCCCCAGCGGAGTCGCCAGCTGTCGACGCCGGGATTTTCGCCGTCTCGTTTTTTAATATTAAAATGTCCCTTTCCAATTTTAGCCTTTAGATTAAGATGTGACTTTTGAAAATGGTCGGCTTAGTGTCGACGGGGTTTTGAAAGGTCGATTTTGTAATGAGCCAATTGACCAGAGTCGCCAGTTGGTATATTTGAAATGGATGTACCAACTCATCCGAATTTTGTTTTCGTAATCGCTGGCTCATATGTGACTCCGAATTAATTGGTCCGCAAACCGAGATTCATAGAGTTCGGGGGCTTGCTTAAGCGAGGGGAAGGTGTTAGGCACCCCCCGACTTCCGTGAAATACGGTTACCGCAATCTCGATGTTTTCCTATCATTTTAAATCTTAAAATGTGTGTGTGCGCGCGCGTGTGTGTGTGTGCCTAAATGGAGGTTTGTGTTGTCCTTTTGCATAAAGTTGCTTTGATTTTATATGTTAAAATGTGCTTTGTCGGGAAAGCGTTTTAGGCGTCTTTTGACCCAAATGACGAGGCTTCGCTTTTTATAAGAAATATTGATTTTAATTTCGAAAACGATGAGGTTTTTTATTAGATGTCATTTTAGAAAATAATAGTTTTTTAAACTTTTGTCAAATAGGAATCGAGACTATACATTGCCCTCTAACAATAGATATAAATAAAATGAAGGCAACTTCTAGAACTCTTTAACCCTATGCACAAAGTTTAATGAAAACGTTCATTTATTTCTCGAAGCACATTTTTATGACATTTCAAAACCAAATATAGCCTTTTCGTCAAACAAGGATCAAAGTTTCGCCAAAACTCTTTACTTTTAAAACCTCGTGTATCTAATATCCTAATTTGATTCTTTTTAGAAAATCTTTATCTTTTCATTCCAAAATTCTTTTTCCGTGTCGAAAAGGAAAAAACAAGCATTAAAAATAACGTCGGAGCTATTCATGGGCATGTGAGCCATCCAAATAACCCCAAACGCCCACAATCGCACATTTCACTATCATGGGGCCTTAAACCCGATTTTCAATCCGACGTCGCTTTAAGGCCCAAAAATTACATATTTACACTACAAATGCATCGCCATCGCTACATACGTAAAAGCTATAAAATAAACTAAAAGGATATCATCGGGAGGTTAGGAGGAGATTCCATCCGCAATAAATCCTCCCTAACCGTCCCTAATCCACAGATCTACAACATATATCGACTACATTGGATCTAAACTCAAAATAAACAAAATCAAACTATTTAAATAGCAATGCACCAAATATTTTCGGATCTACAGTAGATCCACCCAACAAATGCAATAACAATGAAATAAAACTATATCGAAAAGATTTACTGAATAAAACACAATGAAGCTATGAAACTCGGATTTTTCACATTCCAATCGATGCAATGGACACTTTAACACTTGAAAATCAATATAGGATACAACGATTGTATAAAAGAGGAAGAAATCTCACATTTTTTCTCTCTTTTTCTCTCTTTTTTCTTCCTCCCGTCGCCTTTCTCCCTCTCCCGTCGCTCTCTTTTTCTTTTCTTTTTCCCGTCCGTCCGTGTCTGCTGAAAATGAAACTGGAAATGGCGATATAGCAACTTCAGATCTTGGCCGCAGATGCAACTGCGGCCAGCCGCAGGTGCAGCTGCGGCTGGCTCCGGTGTTTTCCTCGATTTTCGCGTTTGATGTCGGTCTTTCATTTTTTCGCTGGAAGGCTCGTATTTTGCAATCCGGAAATCCTTGGGAAACGTGCCATATTGTTCTGGGAGGCTAGTTCGGAGGGCTGCGACTTGATATAGAATTTGCTAATTGTGCTTGGCTTCCAGGGGGCGCTGCCCCCTTTCCACCCCCGCCAGCTCACCGGCGAGCTGGGCAGCCGCTCGCTCACCGGGGAGCGAGACCCCCGAACATCGTAAGCGTAGTGGCCATTTGTCGTCTTTTCTGCTCAAATCAGGTTCTTCTGGATTAACTGTTTGCCTTGCCTCAAGTAACCTGATGCTCGTTGTTCGTTGTGGCGGCTTTGACCGTAAGTTGTTGGGGTGGCTTCGTGTTGGGGTCCACCTTCCTTTTCGCTCGTCGGGTCAAATGACGACTTTGCCCTCCTGCCAGGGTTAGTAGAGAAGTGCAAAATTTGGGTGTCTACACTTAGGAAACACGCAATCACATGTGAATTATACCAGTAATGTAGGCACGGATATACCCGTGAACGTGAATTATGATAATTGTAAATAGTTTTTAAGTAATGTAGTATTTTTCGTTACTCCGTGTCTTTAGGCACGGGCAATTACTAGTATTCATATAAAATAAAGCACAACTAGTATTAATTATAAAAAACACGAAAAAAAAATGAATTATATAAAGAAATAGTGTGCAACAAACATACACAAGAGCTTTTAATGTGCTTTGTAAATGTAAACTTATCTGAAATTTCTCCATGTACTTGTATTTCTTGAAATAAAAGTAAATATTTATCACTCATTTCTACAAAGGCATATCCTGCTATCATTGCATTATATCAAACATACGAGCTACCTCACTAATTCTCCCAAATACACTTCTAGAGTTACTGAATGAAAAAGATAATCTAATTTGTTGTACAAAATGACAAATATCACAAGTGAAATTAGTAAGACAAACAAGTAAAATATGAAGTTGTTTCATTACATTCATAGGAGCATGACCAAACCTAGCATGCCACAAGGTAAATGATGATTTAGAAGTCTAAAACCAAAAGGAAACAGCAACACAAACTGAATCAGAAATAGTCAATTTGTACAAGCCCGCTCATGACTACCAATCTCTATCCTCTTCTTCAATGCATGGTCCTGCAACCAACAAGATGGTCAAAGAAAAAAATAATTAAGCAACTTAAGCCAATCTATCTATAAATTCCTTAAATTATTTACAGCCAATTCTTTAATAATTAATAATCATAGAAGCTGAAATTATTTTAAGGAAAAAGATATGAGTAATGATGTTTTGTAATGATCCATGCAATAACCTTTGCAAAAAATGACGGGACCCACTATATAAGTGGTGGGTCTTACCATTTTTTACAAAGGTCATTGCATAGCTCATTGGCAATATCATTACACATAACAAAGCTGTTATTTTAATTTATTCAAGTACTAGTTAGTATTCATACGTCTAGTTGAGCAAATAGATTTCTATTTTCATATATCCTACTATACAAATATTTACCATGCATACATATGTTTAACTAAAGATTCCTATATTCATATATTCCTAATCAGTTATGCACAATGCCCTCAATTATGTTTAAGTTGTGTGGTTGCAATGTTTCACCTAATTGATATTATTGGTTTCTGCTACATAATTAAAAAATTATTATGACATCTACAAAATTCTCCTAAATGATTAGTAGGCTAATTGTTGGTATGATCACTAATTATGACAGCAGTTAAGTGTTATTGGAGTGGATGCATATGACATATCCATCAAAGATCCAACTAGAAGCTAAAGAAAATGAACATTCACAGTTACTCAACCAACGAGCCCAAACAAAAATGAACATTCACAGTTTCTAATTCCTCAGGGTGCACAAAAAGTAAAGAATCGTTGTTATGCTCCACTGAAAAGTAAACAATCTCTATCGTTGTTATATATGATAATCATCAAGAACATAATTAGAGTGCAATAAATGAGCAGATGGGGTAATATGATCTGTTGCCCCAGAGTCTATGATCCAATGACTCTTGTAAATGGAAGTTGACATATGAATGGGGCTTATAAAATGAACTGTAGTGGTGACATTAAGATGAATCTTACCAAGATACTACTAGAATTGGTCGCCGGGATGAATTGTAAGCCAAGATCTCTTCAATCCGTTGGGAAGTCCAAAAAATGTGTCGAATTTTCTTTGATCGCTCATTAAAAGATCCACAACTCTTATGATTTGAGTTTCATTGAGGTCTTGAACCTTGGAAACTTCATCCAATGCCATTTGCATAGTTGCTCGAGGTGGTTCAAATTTCAGAAAATTAAGAAAGACATCTGTCATTCAATCTAATGATTGTTGCATTGCACTTTACTTTCTTTTTTTGGTGTGAGACGACATAGAGGAGGACGCATTGGACAAGTTCCTACTCCAAAGCGCAGTTATATCTGCAGAGAATATAAGAACTACTGCACAGGTTATAACTTCAAAGATGGTTGGTAATTACACAATGATGACTAGTTAATCCCTTGTATGTGACTATTTAGGCATTTAATTTAACAAACTGTAGAGAATTAAACCCTTGAATTTGACAAGTGAAAAATTAAATTAACAGGATCTGGAAGGTAAAACTCAACATAAATACTAATAACCTGATTAAATATTACACCAAATTATTAGCACCATTAAACATTTTGAATCCAACACAAGCCCACATTAAGAAATACACAGTTGTATAAAAAAGACTGATATACCCGTATTATAGACATAAATCAGTCTAGAAAAAAATAAACACATAGACAGCAATAGACATAGATCAGAAACGTTTATAAAATATTAAACACAAACAGCAAATATCCAAGAAAAATCCACCAAACCCTTCCATGGTGATGGAAGACAACCCATATCTATAAATCCGAGAGGCTAAAATTTTATCATCAACCCAAAATTTCAAATGGGTATATTAAAACGTACAACTGAAATGGAGAGCTCATCTCAAAAAAGAACAACAAAAGACTGGATCAAAGTCCAAATTATTACCCATTTAAGCGTTTCAACCGAAAATTAGAGAGAATAAAAGCATATCGGTGGTCATGAGCAGCAGCACAGACTAGACTAGACTAAAGGAGTAGTATTGAGAGATTGAAGATGGTTGTCACAGAAAAAACCTAGAAAGTAGAGGGATGTGCAAGTTAGAGACAATTTCTGAGAGATGAGAGAGATAACGGAGGAGGTTGTGCATAACGAGTTGGCCAGTGGGCGGAGATCGGGGTCGAGGAATCCCGACATTAAAGATAGGAGGTCCTTGAAGGAGGTTTAAGAGGGATAAAGGAAATTAAGATCGCGTGGAGGCAAGGGCGGAGCCAGGATTTTTTTTCATCCTGGGCTACAGAAAAGCTAGGTGGGTAAGCCCTCTAAAGTGCTGTGTTCAGTCCCTCCTGTTACCTTGTGCACTACAATGCTAGGCTCTGGTGGTATATTAGGCCCTTCACTTGTCTGAGAATACTTACTTACGTGGATAAAAACTAAAGCCAAGACATAATAAACAAATAAACACTGCAAAAGCTGCTTCAATTCTCTCTCCTCAAACATCTGCTTCTCCCAAATCATATCCATCATCGACCTTTTAGAATCCTGGTATGGATCCTCCGACTTCTTCACCACCGCAAAGCTCTCCTTCACCTTCCCTTCCACTACACACGGTATCAACCTCTTGATAACTGACAACCTCGCCGGAGTTTCACATTCAGCCGCTGCCGCAGTCACACAACCCCTTTCCTCCTTCACCCGGGCTACAGCCCACCGTAGCCCAAGCGTGGCTCCGCCCTTGCGTGGAGGGAGAGAGTCGAGCAGTTGTATGTGTTTCCATGGTGTTTTATTGTGTGAGCCCGATAATTGATGGGCTATGAAATTCACACAGAATTGATTTTTAAAATCTCATCATGGCCATAATTTTAATTTTATGGTATTAAGATATTTAGTGTTATAATTCAATGTTAATTATATTGACATATTTGTTATCCAAATAATTGAAATTAAAATTATCAATTTCAATACTAAAGCATTGAATTGGTATATACAAACGGACCCTAATTGTGTTTGTCACACACTCCGTTGAAATGTAAAATTTCTCTCTTGATTTTTTATTAAATAAGAAGTAGCAATGAGTACCATAATAATAATAATAATAATGCTTAAAATCACAATTCTCAGGCCTGGAAAATTTTTCATTCTCCCTTCTTTTGTCATTCAATCATTTTTCTCCATCTCTATCAATTTTCTATTCTATAGGAGGAAAATAGTATACTGTGTGATTCAAAAATTAACATTATTAATAATGCAATATTTTACGACCTAGCTAGCTACCACCACTCGACGACGACCGTGGCTTAATTCTCCGATTCATCTCCTTCTCTAACGCTTCATGGCCTCCCACTTCTTCAACTTCCTGCAATCCACAAAAAGTTAACAACTAGTCGAATATACTACATGCTATTTGGATATGTAAAAAATAATTAGCAAACTACATCTTGTGTAAAAGTACAAGATAGGGGAGCTGGACCACAAACCTTAGGACCTAAAAACAGCCCATATGGGACTCCATTGAACTTTTCCATGTGGTGCAACTATATAAAAGCCATACAAATCCCAAACATGTGTCAGTAGTATTAATTAAATAAATCACATGCAGGCATGCATATATTTTTATTAGTTAATCATATGGACTAGTTATTAATTTAATTCCAATCATTAATTACTTTACTCTAATGTGAATCAATTAAAATACATGCAATAGATTAATGTACCTGGTGAGCAGCAGCAACTTTTCTGAAGTAGGGAACATCTCCAATGGGACCTACCGGAAATCGTTTGTGAACAAGACCGTCGTGGACAAACATGTAAGCCATTCCAAATACTGTGATTCCCAGTCCCTGTTATCATAATTTAATATCCAAAATAAATAATTTTAGCATTTTTGTCATCATTATTAATACGATACTAACATGTTTTCCCTCTGTAATAAAACAAAAACTCTAATGTTTTGTTATTTTGGAACTGTATAATCAATTAATACGAGCCTATTAGTTGTAAGTTGTCACTAGTGGTAGTGTCTGTTAATAAAGTGTCAATTCTGTTCTCTCTTAGTATTAGTGAAAAAGAAAGGATAAAATTAGCTACTAGTGGACAGAAATAGAGAGACTTACGGCTCCAAAACAGAGACCAGGAAAGATACCCTTGTGGAAGAAACCATAAGCCAGGAGTGCTATGGCTGGAACAGCGTTTATTATCGCAAATACATCATTCAGCTCAAATGCTCCTTCTCTTGGTTTATGATGTGACTATTAAGTATTAACATACATACACAACAACAACAACAAAAAGCGCTGGTTAAATACCTATGCATATATCTGGGAATTGGCAGCATCCACAGTCAAATTAGGCTATGGCATGTTAAACAGCCAATTCATGTAGAGTTAACGCAATTTTAGTAAAAGACATTGTAGTTGAAAGTTTTGTGACCATTGTACGCAGTATTTTGGTGTGTATGGACAGTTCTTGTACACAACTATATTATGATGTATAAGACAAGTCTTAAAATTCTACTCGTTGCTCAACATAATTTTGTTATGGCTTTTATACAATAAGTCTTAAAATTCTACTTACACACCTTAATTGTACGTATAGAAGGATTTTCTATTGTTCCAAAAGAAAGGATTTTTTGCTAAAATTGAGAAAACATGGCATAGCCAAGTAGCCAACTGTATTAAACTGTAAACATGTCATAGCAAACTTTATTCCTAGATGCCCCCATATATTTTCATTTTTCTTGTTCGGTGAAGTGATTACAAGTAAATACTATACACCTACCTCATGCATGTGCCACAACGAAGCGTGCCAAAGCGCTTTGTGCGCCCATCTCGCCCAAAACTCCATTCCCACCTGAAATTAAGATATGTCCCATCCTTTTAACCCAAAAAAAATTACAGTGCCTTCTCCAATGCAGAGAATTAAGCAGCAGGGGATTTATCTACTATATACATTTAACATATGGAACTTACAGCTGCGCCGAAAGAGAGTGCGAATGTACCAAACATCTCCCAATAGGGAATTTCTCCACCCTAAATCACCAAAACAATTAACCCAATTCATGCTAAGAAATTTCAAATGAACTAAAAATTCATAGTGTAGGTGTATACAGAGAGAAATAGGTGTATTAAACAGTATTATTATATTACCTCCATTTGCCAAGAGAATCTATAGTACACAGCCAAGACGGCCATGGATGTAATGCCAAGACTAGACATAACAGCCGCGACAAGATAAGTGAACCGTTCTGATTTCTTTCTCGCCCTTCTCTCCTCCACACGAACGGATAAGATCTGTTTCTCATTTTCTTCTGAAATCTCCTCTGCCGGGCTTTCAATTTGGGGCACCGATTTGCCACCTTCCACCACAAAACAGACTGTCAAGCTGGGCTTTCTTCGTAATCGAACAATTGTTGGGTCCAATTTGCGAATTGAAGGATAAAACACCCAAATAGGTGTGACAGAGGAAATGGGATTTGGACCCAGAAATGGATTCCGGCCCAAACGGAACGACCCTGAACTGTAGGCAACGGCAATTCCGGCAGCCATGGACGGTGGTGTTGTGGGGTAAAAGAGTTTTGGTGAACTGACTCTGCTGTGAGTGAAAATGAGGGAGGAGAGAGAATTTAAAAGAGAGGGTGGTGGAGTTAGGGCCACATGTTTTGTGTGGACTAATTTCCATTCAATGCAAAAAAATATAAAATACCAAACTTTACCGAACTCACCAGAACGATCCGACTCGCGTCCAAATTAGATGACTAAATGACAGCAACTGTTTGCACAAAAAGAGCTCTTGTTCATAATATTCACGAACGTAGCCCTCCTCCCCCTACTCTTTTCTTCCAACAACGTGTGAAATTGGGTTGGGCCAGCCTAATTAGGGATGGCCAAAATTTTCGGTTTTTTTGTGTTTTTTAGTTAATTGGATTGGTCTGAATCTATCAATTTAGTATAAAATTTATCAGTTCGATATAGATTTGGTATCAATTCTGGTTCGTCATTTTAAGATTCGATATGTTTCAATTTTTTAATTTATTTTATTATTATTAATAATAATAATAATAATAATAATAATAATAATAATAATAATAATAATAATAATAATAATTTTTGATAAAATCTGAACCAAACCGGTCTAACCAGTTTCGATATGAGAATTTGAATAATTTCAGTATTAATTTAGTTCGATTTGATTTTGTCCGATTCGGACCGAATGAACACCCCTACGTAATCAATGACGTCCATAAAATGGTTAACTTATTTCAATGAAATGTTTACATTCAACGAATTAAACATCATAAGTGCTACTATTTGTGTGACGCCCCCAAATCTAGGCCCACACAGCCCAAACTTGAGTCGTCAAAAGACTACAACAAAATTATTACAATGAAATACAACGTACAACAATACAGTGGATAATACAACACAACTAAGTCTTCATTATTATTGCCACACTATTTTATAACACGTGAAGACTATGATAGCTATCCCCGCACTCTCACTCCATTCCCCGGCTAGACCCCGTTACGTTCTCATCTCCTGTTGAAAAACAATGGAACGAAAAGAAAGGGTGAGCTCAAATAGCCCAGTAAGAAATATCATGACTAAGATAATGACGAATAATTTATCATTAGCCTTCAACAGTTGAGTTCTTGATAGAATACAATAGACTACAAGGTTTATATCAAAAACTGCAGTTAAATTCTTAAACAACGTTCAGATCAATAATAGCAGCGGAATGAGCAATCTATTAGAAGAATAATGCAGACTATAATGTCCACTCGCTTCTCTTTTTAGTAAAAATATCATCAACTTTTATCATCTGAAATACCATTAGTCAAGATAATACAACTTCACAGTTCCTGGTCATAATCATGCAGATCAACAGTTCGTCTTTGCACTACGGGCCAAAGACATTCAATATAACACCAACGATCATGATTATACCAGATTCAGCCTTTGGTCATAATCATACCAACCAATAGTTCATCTTTGCACTACGGGCCAAAGAGAACATTCACCACGTGCCATAAAAGACACCGAACAGATGTATCGCCTTTAACCTAGTATATCGCCTTTAACCTATCATCTGTTCAACAATTATATCACATCTGTGCCCCCGGCCACAGATATTCACAACAACTTGATTCTTGATGATTAATACAAATAACAGTGATACAAATGATGAACAGAAGAACAGGATAAACAATAAGTATCGGAAGTTTACTTTGTGCAGATTCAAATAATGTCCAAATTGCCAACATGATGTGGAGTGAAATTTAAAAATGATATTCAAGATCCACAGTTCAGAATAACGGTTACAGTTCAATAGAAAGGTTCACGTAAATAGGAAGGTTCAGTTGAAATAATGAAGTTCAACTATTATGGAACATATAATATTTTCAGGAATTATAGAAGCAATAGTTCCATAATAAGTTTCGATTTAGGAGTATGAAAGAAAATAATATCCCTTACCGTAGCAAGTTTGATTAACAAAAGGTGAAGGGAATTAATATCCCTTACCATAGTAAGTTTGAATAATGGAAGATGAAAAAGATGGTATCCCTTATGAGTATAAAGGAAAATGATATCACTTACGAATATGGAATAAAAGTGTCATGTGATAATTCGTGTAGACAAATTATTTCCACACGAGACAAATAAAAAGGGTTATTCACCAACAGGCGATAATCCGCACCGTAAGGTTATTCCCATCAATTTGAATACGAATAGTTATTCACCAAACAGGCGATAATCCGCGCCGTAAGGTTATTCCCATCAATTTGAATACGAAGAGTTATTCACCAAACAGGCGATAATCCGCACCGTAAGGTTATTCTCAAAGATTAATAAGGAATGAATACAAAAGGTTATTCACCAACAGGCGGTAAACCGCGCTGTAAGGTTATTCCCACAATTTAATACATGGAAGTAAATGGCACAAGAAAGAAACGATATTATTTTCGAGAATCAAAGAATGATAATCCCTTCAAGTAAGAAAGAAAATAATATCCATTTATGATGATGAAAAGAGTGATACCCCTTACCGTAATAAATTTAAGAGTGTGAAAAGAATGATATTCCTTACCTTAACACGTGACTGGATATTGATTTAAATGAGGTTGATCAACCTATATTTTTATAATAAAATTAGTAATTACCACATATAAATTTCAAAGTGTATGATAACTCGTATAATATGAATTATCAAAATTATATATATTTAACATAATTTTTGTAGTATAATATAACTACTTTAACATAGTTTTTAAAATAATATTCCAAAATAAATCTTCCAAAGAAAGCTTTTAAAAATGAATCTTCTCAAAGAAGAGTCTTCTAAAGGAAGATTTGTGAATATCGTGAAAAATAGGAATTTATAAAATTACTACTCTTTAATAAAAGACTTACTTGAAAATTTTCTGCACTCCTTTTGGCTTTCAAACTCTCAAAATAACCTTACTATTCTCAGAGAAAACTCATAAAATTCTTATAGAAAAATTTTATGTTTTAGGTGTGATTTTTCTATTCAGCTGAGCAAGCTATTTATAGGAGAAAAGGAACCACTGTGCATGGTAGGTGGCAACAGACGCCTGCCTACATTTTCTAAATTGGCAGCGCAGTCGGCTGCCTTACCAACCTTCCCAGCAAAATGAAAAACTCATTTTGATTTTCATGTGGCCCCCACATAGGGTCCACATGTTACTATTTAAAATAATAATAATTAATTATTAATTTTTTTTTTTTTTTTTTTTTACATTTATTTATTTTATTTTATTTTTCTTCCTATGGATCCTGCATATAAAATAAAATAGTGCTACAATAATAATTCAACAATAATGCAATAAACACGTTACAGATCATATTAATTTAATAATATAAATTACAGTATATTTGCTACTGTGACAATTATTAGGTTCAATAATTTTAAAAACAGTGCAGCAACAATTATTGACTCAATGATATGAAATACAGTGTAATGACAATTATTGAATCAATAATGCAAAATACTGTGTAGCAACAATAATTGAATTGATAATATAAAATATTATGCAGTGACAATTATTGATGAAATGATGCGTAACAGTTACGGTGTCAATTATCAGACCAATAATATGAGACACTGTGCAATACCGTGTGCTACTGTAGAGTACCGTGTGCTACAGAAAATACCATAAATTACCGTATGCTACTATTCTTTTATCACCGGTATTTTAACAGTTAACACCGTTGACTATTTTTATTTAAAAAGGTTACTTCTGTCGTTTTCTATATCCGACAAATATTCCGTTGTGGGGTCCACAAATAATTTGTTATTTCGGCGCCGTCGTACGGCCCGAATATTCCCCGACAAAACGAATATTCCCCGACAAAATAAAATTTGCACATAACATCCTTAACTTTCAATTTCGTCAATTTAACCATTTACTGTTTCATGAAAAATTTATATGAAGAAAAATTGAATTTTGTATTTCATAAATTCGGGGTCTTACAACCTCCCCTCCTTATGAAATTTCGTCCCCGAAATTGACGTACCTGGCATTTCGAAGAGGTATGGATACCTAGACTTCATTTCAGATTCTAGCTCCCAAGTCATTTCCTCAATATCTTGGTTCCTCCATAAAACCTTAACTTGAGGTATAACCTTTGAGCGTAAGATCTGCTCCTTCTTATCTAGGATCTTAACAGGTACCTCCTCATACGTTAAATCTTCTGCTATAACGTCTGGTTCTAACTCAATGATGTGACGCCCCCAAATCTGGGCCCACACAGCCCAAACTTGAGTCGTCAAAAGACTACAACAAAATTATTACAACAAAGCACAACGTACAACAATACAGTGTATAATAATACACAACTAAGTCTTCACTATTATTGCCACACTATTTTACAAAACGTGAAGACTATGATAACTATTCCTCGGACCCTCACTCCATTCCCCGGCTAGACCCTGTTATGTTTTCATCTCCTGTTGAAAAACAATGGAACAAAAGAAAGGGTGAGCTTAAATAGCCCAGTAAAGAATATCATGACTAAGATAATGACGAATAAATTATCATTAGTCTTCAACAGCTGAGTTCTTGATAGAATACAATAGACTACAAGGTTTATATCAAAAACTGCAGTTAAATTCTTAAACAACGTTCAGATCAATAATAGCAGCGGAATGAGTAATCTATTAGAAGAATAATGCAGACTATAATGTCCACTCGGTTCTCTTTTTAGGAAAAACATCATCAACTTTTATCATCTGAAATATCATTAGTCAAGATAATACAAATTCACAGTTCCTGATCATAATCATGCAGATCAACAGTTCATCTTTGCACTACGGGCCAAAGACATTCAATATAACACCAACGGTCATGATTATACCAGATTCAGCCTTTGGTCATAATCATACCAAACAACAGTTCATCTTTGCACTACGGGCCAAAGAGAACATTCACCACGTGCCATAAAAGACACCGAACAGATGTATCGCCTTTAACCTATTATATCGCCTTTAACCTATCATCTGTTCAACAAATATATCACATATGTGCCCCCGGCCACAGATATTCACAACAGCTTGATTTTTGGATGATTAGAATGATATAAATGATGAACAGAAGAAATAGGATAACAATAAGTATCGGAAGTTTACTTTGTACAGATTCAAATAATGTCCAAATTGTCAACATGATGTGGAGTGAAATTCAAGATCCACAGTTCAGAATAACGGTTACAATTCAATAGAAAGGTTCACGTAAATAGGAAGGTTCAGTTGAAATAATGAAGTTCAACTATTATGGAACATATAATATTTTCAGGAATTATAGAAGCAATAGTTCCATAATAAATTTCGATTTAGGAGTATGAAAGAAAATAATATCCCTTACCGTAGCAGGTTTGATTAACAAAAGGTGAAGGAAATTAATACAAGGGTTATTCACCAACAGGCGGCAATCCGCTCCGTAAGGTTATTCCCACAATTTAATAGAATTTGAGTACAAAGAGTTATTCACCAAACAGGCGGCAATCCGCTCCGTAAGGTTATTCTCAGAGATTAATAATGAATGAATACGAAAGGTTATTCACCAACAGGCGGCAATCCGCTCCGTAAGGTTATTCCCACAATTTAATAGAATTTGAGTACAAAGAGTTATTCACCAAACAGGCGGCAATCCGCTCCGTAAGGTTATTCTCAGAGATTAATAATGAATGAATACGAAAGGTTATTCACCAACAGGCGGCAATCCGCTCCGTAAGGTTATTCCCACAATTTAATACATGGAAATAAAAGGCACGTCTTATGAGTAAGGAAGAAACAATATTATTATCGAGAATCAAATAATGATAATCCCTTACCATAGTATGTTTGAATAATGGAAGATGAAAAAGATGGTATCCCTTACCTCAACACGTGACTGGATATTGATTTAAATGAGGTTGATTAACTTGAACAGTACACGTATACTTATAGATCTTCACAAATACTCAAGATGACTTAAGCACACTTAGAGAGAACTTTCACAAGAAGTATTTAGAGAGAGAAAGAAAGAACAAGTAAGGAAGTTTATGAAAAATCCTTAAGTTAAGGCTTCTATTTATAGCCAAAAATCTTATCATTCATTTAATCTAAACCATTCATTTAAAGATCATCTTTTAATCTACACCATCCATTTCAAATATTATATTATCTTTAATCTACACCATTCATTTCATATCACCTAATAATCACCTAACTTTATATTATAAACAAATCAATTTAATTATTCAACAATAACTCACACTTTAATCTACACCATTCATTTCATATCACCTAATAATCACCTAACTTTATATTATAAACAAATCAATTCAATTATTCAACAATAATTTACACTTTAATCTACACCATTCATTTCATATCACCTAATAATCACCTAACTTTATATTATAAACAAATAACTTTATCAATTCAATTATTATGATTAATTGTTATAAATACAGTATAGTTAGCTCTTAGATATCAAGTCAATAAATTAATGAAATACAACTGTTTAAATAATATCATAATAGAGATAACAATAATGTAAAATAAAGCATACGTTACTGTGTAATGACAATTATTGATTCAATAATGTGAATTACTGTGCATATGTTACTGTGACAATTATTAGGTTCAATAATTTTAAAAACAGTGCAACAACAATTATTGACTCAATGATATAAAATACAGTGTAATGACAATTATTAAATCAATAATGCAAAATACTGTGTAACAACAATTATTGAATTGATAATATAAAATATTATGCAGTGACAATTATCGATGAAATGATGCGTAACAGTTACGGTGTCAATTATCAGACCAATAATATGAGACACTATGCAATACCGTGTGTTACTGTAGAGTACCGTGTGCTACAGAAAATACCATAAACTACCGTATGCTACTATTCTTTTATCACCGGTATTTTAACAGTTCCGTTGACTATTTTTATTTAAAAAGGTTACTTCTGTCGTTTTCTATATCCGACAAATATTCCGTTGTGGGGTCCACCAATAATTTATTATTTCGGCGCCGTCGTACGGCACGAATATTCCCCGACCAAACGAATATTCCCCGACAAAGCGAATATTGTCCGACAAAATAAAATTTGCACATAACATCCTTAACTTTCAATTTTGTTAATTTAACCACTTACTGTTTCAAAAAAAATATATATGAAGAAAAATTAAATTTTGTATTTCATAAAATTCGGGGTCTTACAACCTCCCCTCCTTATGAAATTTCGTCCCCGAAATTGACGTACCTGACATATCGAAGAGGTAAGGATACTTAGATTTCATCTCAGATTCTAGCTCCCAGGTCATTTTCTCAGTATCTTGGTTCCTCCATAAAACCTTAACTTGAGGTATAACCTTTGAGCGTAGGATCTGCTCCTTCTTATCCAGGATCTTAACAGGTACCTACTCGTATGTTAAATCCTCTGCTATAACGTCTGGTTCTAACTCAATGACGTGGTTTGGGTCCTTCACATATTTACGTAACATAGATATGTGAAAAACGTTATGGATGCGAGACATACTTGGTGGTAGGGCTAGTCTGTAGGCTACGGTTCCTATTCGATCGAGGATTTCAAATGGGCCAATAAATCGAGGGTTGAGCTTTCCTCTCTTTCCGAATCTCGTAACCCCTTTCCATGGAGAAACACGTAAGAATACATGATCTCCGACGTTGAAATTTTCGTCTCTCCGATGAAGATCAGCATAACTCTTTTGTCGTTCTTGTGCGGTCTGTATTCGTTGTCGGATCATTTGGATCTTTTCGGTCGTCAAGCGTACCAACTCGGGTCCCAACAATTTTGCTTCTCCTACCTCATTCCAACATATTGGAGAGCGACACTTCCTTCCATACAATGCCTCGAATGGAGCCATGCCTATGCTTGCTTGGTAACTGTTGTTGTAAGAAAATTCCACCAACGGCAAGTACTTATCCCAACTTCCTTTGAAGTCTAATACACAAAGTCTCAAAAGATCTTCGAGGGTCTGGATCGTCCTTTCCGATTGTCCGTCCGTTTGAGGATGGTATGCAGAACTAAAACGTAGTTCAGTGCCCATAGCTTTTTGTAGACTGATCCAAAAGCGTGAAGTGAATCTAGGATCTCGATCAGAAATTATGGAAACTGGCATGCCATGCAATCTCACGATCTCATTTATGTACATACCGGCAAGACGTTCAAGTGAAAAGTTTTCTCGTATAGGCAAGAAATGAGCAGATTTGGTCAATCTATCTACGATCGCCCAAATTGCATCTAAGCCTTGAGAAACTTTTGGAAGACCCATCACGAAGTCCATATTGACGTGTTCCCACTTCCATTCGGGAACTTCAAGTGATTGTAATGGACCTTTAGGAACTTGATGTTCTGCCTTGACACGTTGACAAGTTAGGCACCTTGAGATAAACTCCGCAATCTCTCTTTTCATATTGTTCCACCAAAATATATGTCGAAGATCTCGATACATCTTGGTACCTCCTGGGTGGATTGCAAACGGCGTGTTGTGTGCCTCCATCATGATTTTATGCTTTAATTCAGGATCGTTAGGAACACAGAGTCGAGAGTTGACTCGAAGTATTCCTTTCTCGTCGATTCTTGCTTCGGGAATGGCACCTTCTTGTACTTTCTTTATCATGTTTATCAGTTCCGGATCGGTAGCTTGAGCAACTTTAATTTTATCGATTAAAGTTTGTTCTACTCGCACGTGAGCAATCTTCGAGCGGGTCCCTGGTGTCTTTAGCTCTATCTCCATCTTTTGCAAATCGTACAAAATACACTTTTGTGTTGTCAGCAGTGCACTTGTACTTGCATAAGATTTTTTGCTCAAAGCGTCAGCTACAACGTTCGCCTTTCCCGGGTGATACTGGATTGTGTGGTCATAATCCTTTAACAGCTCAAGCCAACGTCGTTGTCGTATGTTGAGTTCCTTCTGGGTGAAGAAATACTTGAGACTTTTATGATCCGTATAGATATCCACTTTTTCTCCGTACAAGTAGTGTCTCCAGATCTTCAACGCGAAAACGACTGCTGCCAACTCTAGATCATGAGTAGGATAATTTTTCTCATAATCTTTGAGTTGTCGAGAGGCATAGGCTATAACCTTTCCATGTTGCATAAGGACACAGCCTAGACCTTTACCAGAAGCATCGCTGTAGATAACAAATTCTCCTGATCCTGATGGTATGGTCAGAACAGGAGCTGAAACAAGTCTCCTCTTGAGTTCTTGAAAACTCTTCTCGCATTCCTCGCTCGATATAAGTTTTGTACTAGAATGAATGATACCGATATCTAGTAATTAAACTTTCAACTCTTGGTGTTCTATGGGGGCCATTTGGTATGGGACTTTAAAAATGGGCTTAGTGCCGGGTTCAAGATCGATACAGAATTCAATTTCACGGTTTGGGGTAAGCCAGAAAGTTCCTCAGAAAAAAAACGTCAGGAAACTCATTAACAATGGGAATATCATTCAAGTTTGACGTGTTTTTTGTTCAAATCAGTGACATGAGCTAAAAAGGCTTGACATCCGTTTTTCAATAAACGAATGGATTTATGGCTAGAAATAACAGTTATAGATTTCAATGGTTTAGTTGCTTGAATTTGCATGACAGGTTGATTAGGAATATGAAAACTAATAATCTTATGAAAACAATCAATTTTAGCATGATGGGTAGTCAACCAATCAATTCCTAAAATCACATCAAATTCACGCATCTCCAAAGAAATAAGGTCAACAGGTAATGTGAGGTTGTTGATTTGAACTAGGCAAGATTTATAGATAGTAAATGTAATAGGTATTTCTCCCAATGAGGTTTCAACTGATAAGACAAGATTTAAGTTTTCAATAGTCAAATTTAAACGTTGAGTACATATAGGTGGGATAAAAGAGTGGATAGAGCCAGTATCTAATATGGCATAGACTTCACGAGAATTTATGAATAGCTTACCGGTTATCACCTCATTCGGTTTCTTGACTGTTATCGTCAAATCGAATCCCGAATACTTCATTCGGATCTTCACGTATTTCAACCATGGGAATACCACTGAATAATTTTCTAGCAAACTGTTTCTCGGGTTCATCAACTTCATCAGTAGTAAGGTACCAATGATTTCCATTAAAATAGTATTTTCGATAGACTGCAGTTTCCACGATAGTGACTAACTTAACCTGAATTCCTCTAAATTGTAACGCCCAAAAGTATAGAAACATCATTTTTAAATAATCTTGAAAATCATAGCTGGAACACCATAAATCCCAAAGACTAATATGAAAAGTCCATATATTCTGATCCTTTGTTATAGAGCATAACCAGGTAATATCACTCTCCCAATTAGTGAGTAAATTAAAGGCAATAATTTCCGCAAGTTCGTTACTTCCTTTAATTGCTTCTAAGAATGGATCTGGAACGACTGTAGCAGAGCTTTCACCTTCATCCTTACTGGATAGAACACGCATAATTTTTGCCTTAGGCAAATGATTCAACTCTGAGTTTGTAAGAAGATTATTCGTCGCCTCTTGTTTTGCAGCTACATTTGTTTCGATAATTTCATAGTTAACCTCCTGATTTCCAGATGCCATAATTAACTGTGGTCACAAAATAAATGTTAGTTCAAATAAACTGACTCATCTCTTCATGTTCCTACATTCAAATCGACTCATTAGATAATAAAATCTATTTTAGGTAGGACACACTAGTGACTGATTCTATTCGTCTCTCCCCTCCTAGTTCTACCCCAGATCTCCATTAAAGACCATATCCCTAAGCTCTGATGCCAACTGTGACGCCCCCAAATCTGAGCCCACACAGCCCAAACTTGAGTCGTCAAAAGACTACAACAAAATTATTACAACAAAGCACAACGTACAACAATACAGTGTATAATAATACACAACTAAGTCTTCACTATTATTGCCACACTATTTTACAAAACGTGAAGACTATGATAACTATTCCTCGGACCCTCACTCCATTCCCCGGCTAGACCCTGTTATGTTTTCATCTCCTGTTGAAAAACAATGGAACAAAAGAAAGGGTGAGCTTAAATAGCCCAGTAAAGAATATCATGACTAAGATAATGACGAATAAATTATCATTAGTCTTCAACAGCTGAGTTCTTGATAGAATACAATAGACTACAAGGTTTATATCAAAAACTGCAGTTAAATTCTTAAACAACGTTCAGATCAATAATAGCAGCGGAATGAGTAATCTATTAGAAGAATAATGCAGACTATAATGTCCACTCGGTTCTCTTTTTAGGAAAAACATCATCAACTTTTATCATCTGAAATATCATTAGTCAAGATAATACAAATTCACAGTTCCTGATCATAATCATGCAGATCAACAGTTCATCTTTGCACTACGGGCCAAAGACATTCAATATAACACCAACGGTCATGATTATACCAGATTCAGCCTTTGGTCATAATCATACCAAACAACAGTTCATCTTTGCACTACGGGCCAAAGAGAACATTCACCACGTGCCATAAAAGACACCGAACAGATGTATCGCCTTTAACCTATTATATCGCCTTTAACCTATCATCTGTTCAACAAATATATCACATATGTGCCCCCGGCCACAGATATTCACAACAGCTTGATTTTTGGATGATTAGAATGATATAAATGATGAACAGAAGAAATAGGATAACAATAAGTATCGGAAGTTTACTTTGTACAGATTCAAATAATGTCCAAATTGTCAACATGATGTGGAGTGAAATTCAAGATCCACAGTTCAGAATAACGGTTACAATTCAATAGAAAGGTTCACGTAAATAGGAAGGTTCAGTTGAAATAATGAAGTTCAACTATTATGGAACATATAATATTTTCAGGAATTATAGAAGCAATAGTTCCATAATAAATTTCGATTTAGGAGTATGAAAGAAAATAATATCCCTTACCGTAGCAGGTTTGATTAACAAAAGGTGAAGGAAATTAATACAAGGGTTATTCACCAACAGGCGGCAATCCGCTCCGTAAGGTTATTCCCACAATTTAATAGAATTTGAGTACAAAGAGTTATTCACCAAACAGGCGGCAATCCGCTCCGTAAGGTTATTCTCAGAGATTAATAATGAATGAATACGAAAGGTTATTCACCAACAGGCGGCAATCCGCTCCGTAAGGTTATTCCCACAATTTAATAGAATTTGAGTACAAAGAGTTATTCACCAAACAGGCGGCAATCCGCTCCGTAAGGTTATTCTCAGAGATTAATAATGAATGAATACGAAAGGTTATTCACCAACAGGCGGCAATCCGCTCCGTAAGGTTATTCCCACAATTTAATACATGGAAATAAAAGGCACGTCTTATGAGTAAGGAAGAAACAATATTATTATCGAGAATCAAATAATGATAATCCCTTACCATAGTATGTTTGAATAATGGAAGATGAAAAAGATGGTATCCCTTACCTCAACACGTGACTGGATATTGATTTAAATGAGGTTGATTAACTTGAACAGTACACGTATACTTATAGATCTTCACAAATACTCAAGATGACTTAAGCACACTTAGAGAGAACTTTCACAAGAAGTATTTAGAGAGAGAAAGAAAGAACAAGTAAGGAAGTTTATGAAAAATCCTTAAGTTAAGGCTTCTATTTATAGCCAAAAATCTTATCATTCATTTAATCTAAACCATTCATTTAAAGATCATCTTTTAATCTACACCATCCATTTCAAATATTATATTATCTTTAATCTACACCATTCATTTCATATCACCTAATAATCACCTAACTTTATATTATAAACAAATCAATTTAATTATTCAACAATAACTCACACTTTAATCTACACCATTCATTTCATATCACCTAATAATCACCTAACTTTATATTATAAACAAATCAATTCAATTATTCAACAATAATTTACACTTTAATCTACACCATTCATTTCATATCACCTAATAATCACCTAACTTTATATTATAAACAAATAACTTTATCAATTCAATTATTATGACTAATTGTTATAAATACAGTATAGTTAGCTCTTAGATATCAAGTCAATAAATTAATGAAATACAACTGTTTAAATAATATCATAATAGAGATAACAATAATGTAAAATAAAGCATACGTTACTGTGTAATGACAATTATTGATTCAATAATGTGAATTACTGTGCATATGTTACTGTGACAATTATTAGGTTCAATAATTTTAAAAACAGTGCAACAACAATTATTGACTCAATGATATAAAATACAGTGTAATGACAATTATTAAATCAATAATGCAAAATACTGTGTAACAACAATTATTGAATTGATAATATAAAATATTATGCAGTGACAATTATCGATGAAATGATGCGTAACAGTTACGGTGTCAATTATCAGACCAATAATATGAGACACTATGCAATACCGTGTGTTACTGTAGAGTACCGTGTGCTACAGAAAATACCATAAACTACCGTATGCTACTATTCTTTTATCACCGGTATTTTAACAGTTCCGTTGACTATTTTTATTTAAAAAGGTTACTTCTGTCGTTTTCTATATCCGACAAATATTCCGTTGTGGGGTCCACCAATAATTTATTATTTCGGCGCCGTCGTACGGCACGAATATTCCCCGACCAAACGAATATTCCCCGACAAAGCGAATATTGTCCGACAAAATAAAATTTGCACATAACATCCTTAACTTTCAATTTTGTTAATTTAACCACTTACTGTTTCAAAAAAAATATATATGAAGAAAAATTAAATTTTGTATTTCATAAAATTCGGGGTCTTACAAATGACGTGGTTTGGGTCCTTCACATATTTACGTAACATAGATATGTGAAAAACGTTATGGATGCGAGACATACTTGGTGGTAGGGCTAGTCTGTAGGCTACGGATCCTACTCGATCGAGGATTTCAAATGGGCCAATAAATCGAGGGTTGAGCTTTCCTCTCTTTCCGAATCTCGTAACTCCTTTCCATGGAGAAACACGTAAGAATACATGATCTCCGACGTTGAATCTCTCATCTCTCCGATGAAGATCGGCATAACTCTTTTTTCGTTCTTGTGCTGTCTGTATTCGTTGTCGGATCATTTGGATCTTTTCGGTCGTCAAGCGTACCAACTCGGGTCCCAACAGTTTTGCTTCTCCTACCTCATTCCAACATACTGGAGAGCGACACTTGCGTCCATATAAAGCCTCGAATGGAGCCATACCTATACTTGCTTGGTAACTGTTGTTGTAGGAAAATTCCACCAATGGCAAGTACTTATCCCAACTTCCTTTGAAATCTAGTACGCAAAGTCTCAAAAGATCTTCGAGGGTCTGGATTGTCCTTTCCGATTGTCCGTCCGTTTGAGGATGGTATGCAGAACTAAAACGTAGTTCAGTGCCCATAGCTTTTTGTAGACTGATCCAAAAGCGTGAAGTGAATCTAGGATCTCGATCAGAAACTATGGAAACTGGCATGCCATGCAATCTCACGATCTCATTTATGTACATACCGGCAAGACGTTCAAGTGAAAAGTTTTCTCGTATAGGCAAGAAATGAGCGGATTTGGTCAATCTATCTACGATGACCCAAATTGCATCTAAGCCTTGAGAAACTTTGGGAAGACCCGTCACGAAATCCATATTGATGTGTTCCCACTTCCATTCGGGAACCTCAAGTGGTTGTAAAGGACCCTTAGGTACTTGATGCTCTGCCTTGACACGTTGACAAGTTAAGCACCTTGAGATAAACTCTGCAATCTCCCTTTTCATATTGTTCCACCAAAATGTATGTCGAAGATCTCGATACATCTTGGTACCTCCTGGGTGGATTGCAAATGGCGTGTTGTGTGCCTCCATCATGATTTTATGCTTTAATTCAGGATCGTTAGGAACACAGAGTCGAGAGTTGACTCGAAGTATTCCTTTCTCGTCGATTCTTGCTTCGGGAATGGTACCTTCTTGTACTTTCTTTATCATGTTTATCAGTTCCGGATCGGTAGCTTGAGCAGCTTTAATTTTATCGATTAAAACTGGTTCTACTCGCACGTGAGCAATCTTCGAGTGGGTCCCTGGTGTCTTTAGCTGTATCTCCATCTTTTGCAAGTCGTACAAAATACACTTTTGTGTTGTCAGCAGTGCACTTGTACTCGCATAAGATTTTCTGCTCAAAGCGTCAGCTACAACGTTCGCCTTTCCCGGGTGATACTGGATTGTGTGATCATAATCCTTCAACAGCTCAAGCCAACGTCGTTGTCGCATGTTGAGTTCCTTCTGGGTGAAGAAATACTTGAGACTTTTATGATCCGTATAGATATCCACTTTCTCTCCGTACAAGTAGTGTCTCCAGATCTTCAACGCGAAAACGACTGCTGCCAACTCTAGATCATGAGTAGGGTAATTTTTCTCATAATCTTTGAGTTGTCGAGAGGCATAGGCTATAACCTTTCCATGTTGCATAAGGACACAGCCTAGACCTTTGCCTGAAGCATCGCTGTATATGACAAATTCTCCCGATCCTGATGGAATGGTCAGAACAGGAGCTGAAACAAGTTTCCTCTTAAGCTCTTGAAAACTTTTCTCGCATTGCTCGCTCCATATGAATTTTGTGCTTTTCCGAGTAAGCTGAGTTAATGGAGTGGCGATTCGAGAAAATCCTTCTACGAATCTCCGATAATAACCAGCTAGGCCCAGAAAACTTCGGACTTCGGTTACTGTCTTGGGTTGTTCCCAATTTAGTACCGTTTCAATCTTCGCAGGATCGACTGATATTCCTTGACTAGAAATCACATGCCCAAGAAACGTGACCTCCTCAAGCCAGAACTCACATTTCTTCAACTTGGCATATAATTTGTTCTCACGGAGCTTTTGGAGTATCAATCTCAGGTGTTGTTCATGATCCTCACGATTTTTGGAGTATATGAGGATGTCATCAATAAAGACAACCACAAAATGATCCAAATATTCCTTGAATATTCGGTTCATCATGTCCATGAAAGCTGCAGGAGCATTGGTTAGTCCAAAAGGCATGACTAAAAACTCATAATGCCCATAACGAGTTCTAAAAGCAGTCTTTGGAATGTCCTCAGCTTTAACCTTTAACTGATGATATCCAGAACGGAGATCAATCTTTGAGAAATGTTGAGCACCTTGTAATTGATCAAACATGTCATCAATTCGAGGTAACGGATACCTGTTTTTGATGGTGACATGGTTCAATTCTCGGTAGTCAATGCACAATCTCATACTCCCGTCTTTCTTCTTCACAAATAGAACAGGAGCACCCCAAGGTGATGCACTCGGACGAATGAAACCAGTATCCAACAATTCCTGTAGTTGGACTTTTAACTCTTGAAGTTCAATGGGAGCCATTCGGTATGGAGTTTTGGAAATGGGCTTGGTACCAGGTTCAAGATCAATACAAAATTCAATTTCACGGTTTGGGGGTAAACCAGGAAGTTCCTCCGGAAAAACGTCAGGAAACTCATTAACAATGGGAATATCATTCAAGTTTGACGTATTTTTGTTCAAATCAGTGACATGAGCTAAAAAGGCTTGACATCCGTTTTTCAATAAACGAATGGCTTTATGGCTAGAAATAACAGTTATAGATTTCAATGGTTTAGTTGCTTGAATTTGCATGACAGGTTGATTAGGAATATGAAAACTAATAATCTTATGAAAACAATCAATTTTAGCATGATGGGTAGTCAACCAATCAATTCCTAAAATCACATCAAATTCATGCATCTCCAAAGAAATAAGGTCAACAGGTAATGTGAGGTTGTTGATTTGAACTAGGCAAGATTTATAGACAGTAGATGTAATGGTCATTTCTCCTAATGGGGTTTCAACTGATAAGTCAAAGTCCAAATTTTCAGGAGTTAAGTTTAAACGCTGAGCACATGCAGGTGAGATAAAAGAATGGGTAGAACCAGTATCTAACAAAGCGTAGACTTCACGAGAATTTATGAATAGCTTACCGGTTATCACCTCGTTCGAGTTTCGTGCCATTTGGGATGTCACAACAAAAGCTCTCCCTTGAACTACAGATTTTCCCTTATCCGCGCTAGCTTTTGGTATCATCACTGCAGCTGGACTTGATTTTGTGGCAGGACAAAATCGCGCAAGATGACCCTCTTTCCCACAACTGTAGCACTTTTTGGACTGCAGTGTACAGTTTGGGCTGATGTGACCTTCCTGACCACACCTATAGCATCTCACTGGTGGTCGATCTTCTCCCCTTGAAACTGGGGTCGGTGCTGGTGCTGGTACTGGTGCCCTTCCATAATTATTATGGAATCTCTTTCTTTTGAAATTGTTCCCACTGGATTCTCCTCTTCTGTTATTTGATGTGGAATTACCACCGAAGTGTTGGTTACCTCCTCGATGGTTCTCGTTCCTGTGGTTGTTATCATTTCTCTGATCATTGACTCTTGGCTGTAATTTTTCATCTGTTTGCTCCACCCTTTGAGCCCTATCAACAACATCTGAATACAAACTAAATTTATGAGAGCTAAGTTGTTGACGGATTTCGAATCTTAGACCACGTAAGAACATCCGACTCATCCGTGCTTCGTCATCTACTAGATGAGTCGCAAAACGAGACAGTTCAGCAAACTTAGCTTCATATTGAGAAACTGTCATGTTTCCCTGCTCCAGCTTAATGAATTCCACTTCCTTCATATGGCGGATGCTTTCTGGGAAGTACTTTTCATTAAATAGCTCTTGGAATTCTGTCCAAGACATCTCAAGTGCTGAAGGGTGGATACGTTTTACCGCTTCCCACCAGTGATCCGCCTCACCTCGAAACATAAAAGTAGCAAAGGACACCTTCTGATCATCAGCGCATTGTAGGACATCAAGTATTTTTGTCGTCTGCTTCAGCCATGCCTCCGCTTTGAGTGGGTCAGGCTTCCCGTGGAATTCAGGTGGTCCCAATTCTTTAAATTGCTTGACAGTGACCATCCTCAAATTACCAGCATTTCTACCGTTATTGTTAACTGGATTTCCTCTTGCCTGATTCTGCATGAACTGCATGAAATTCCTAAAGAATCCATCATTCATCATGTTATCAGGAATATTATTTCCTGAGTTGGCAGGAGGATTGTTTGTGGCTTCTTGATTTTCGGCTACATTCGCTTCGGGTATTTCATAGTTAACCTCTTGATTTCCAGATGCCATACTAAACTGTGGTCACAAAATAAATGTTAGTTCAAATAAACTGACTCATCACTTCATGTCCCTATATTCAAATCAACTCATTAGATAATAAAATCTAATTTAGGTAGGACACACTAGTGACTGATTCTATTCGTCTCTCCCCTCCTAGTTCTAACCCCAGATCTCCATTAAAGACCATATCCCTAAGCTCTGATGCCAACTGTGACGCCCCCAAATCTAGGCCCACACAGCCCAAACTTGAGTCGTCAAAAGACTACAACAAAATTATTACAATGAAATACAACGTACAACAATACAGTGGATAATACAACACAACTAAGTCTTCATTATTATTGCCACACTATTTTATAACACGTGAAGACTATGATAGCTATCCCCGCACTCTCACTCCATTCCCCGGCTAGACCCCGTTACGTTCTCATCTCCTGTTGAAAAACAATGGAACGAAAAGAAAGGGTGAGCTCAAATAGCCCAGTAAGAAATATCATGACTAAGATAATGACGAATAATTTATCATTAGCCTTCAACAGTTGAGTTCTTGATAGAATACAATAGACTACAAGGTTTATATCAAAAACTGCAGTTAAATTCTTAAACAACGTTCAGATCAATAATAGCAGCGGAATGAGCAATCTATTAGAAGAATAATGCAGACTATAATGTCCACTCGCTTCTCTTTTTAGTAAAAATATCATCAACTTTTATCATCTGAAATACCATTAGTCAAGATAATACAACTTCACAGTTCCTGGTCATAATCATGCAGATCAACAGTTCGTCTTTGCACTACGGGCCAAAGACATTCAATATAACACCAACGATCATGATTATACCAGATTCAGCCTTTGGTCATAATCATACCAACCAATAGTTCATCTTTGCACTACGGGCCAAAGAGAACATTCACCACGTGCCATAAAAGACACCGAACAGATGTATCGCCTTTAACCTAGTATATCGCCTTTAACCTATCATCTGTTCAACAATTATATCACATCTGTGCCCCCGGCCACAGATATTCACAACAACTTGATTCTTGATGATTAATACAAATAACAGTGATACAAATGATGAACAGAAGAACAGGATAAACAATAAGTATCGGAAGTTTACTTTGTGCAGATTCAAATAATGTCCAAATTGCCAACATGATGTGGAGTGAAATTTAAAAATGATATTCAAGATCCACAGTTCAGAATAACGGTTACAGTTCAATAGAAAGGTTCACGTAAATAGGAAGGTTCAGTTGAAATAATGAAGTTCAACTATTATGGAACATATAATATTTTCAGGAATTATAGAAGCAATAGTTCCATAATAAGTTTCGATTTAGGAGTATGAAAGAAAATAATATCCCTTACCGTAGCAAGTTTGATTAACAAAAGGTGAAGGGAATTAATATCCCTTACCATAGTAAGTTTGAATAATGGAAGATGAAAAAGATGGTATCCCTTATGAGTATAAAGGAAAATGATATCACTTACGAATATGGAATAAAAGTGTCATGTGATAATTCGTGTAGACAAATTATTTCCACACGAGACAAATAAAAAGGGTTATTCACCAACAGGCGATAATCCGCACCGTAAGGTTATTCCCATCAATTTGAATACGAATAGTTATTCACCAAACAGGCGATAATCCGCGCCGTAAGGTTATTCCCATCAATTTGAATACGAAGAGTTATTCACCAAACAGGCGATAATCCGCACCGTAAGGTTATTCTCAAAGATTAATAAGGAATGAATACAAAAGGTTATTCACCAACAGGCGGTAAACCGCGCTGTAAGGTTATTCCCACAATTTAATACATGGAAGTAAATGGCACAAGAAAGAAACGATATTATTTTCGAGAATCAAAGAATGATAATCCCTTCAAGTAAGAAAGAAAATAATATCCATTTATGATGATGAAAAGAGTGATACCCCTTACCGTAATAAATTTAAGAGTGTGAAAAGAATGATATTCCTTACCTTAACACGTGACTGGATATTGATTTAAATGAGGTTGATCAACCTATATTTTTATAATAAAATTAGTAATTACCACATATAAATTTCAAAGTGTATGATAACTCGTATAATATGAATTATCAAAATTATATATATTTAACATAATTTTTGTAGTATAATATAACTACTTTAACATAGTTTTTAAAATAATATTCCAAAATAAATCTTCCAAAGAAAGCTTTTAAAAATGAATCTTCTCAAAGAAGAGTCTTCTAAAGGAAGATTTGTGAATATCGTGAAAAATAGGAATTTATAAAATTACTACTCTTTAATAAAAGACTTACTTGAAAATTTTCTGCACTCCTTTTGGCTTTCAAACTCTCAAAATAACCTTACTATTCTCAGAGAAAACTCATAAAATTCTTATAGAAAAATTTTATGTTTTAGGTGTGATTTTTCTATTCAGCTGAGCAAGCTATTTATAGGAGAAAAGGAACCACTGTGCATGGTAGGTGGCAACAGACGCCTGCCTACATTTTCTAAATTGGCAGCGCAGTCGGATGCCTTACCAACCTTCCCAGCAAAATGAAAAACTCATTTTGATTTTCATGTGGCCCCCACATAGGGTCCACATGTTACTATTTAAAATAATAATAATTAATTATTAATTTTTTTTTTTTTTTTTTTTTACATTTATTTATTTTATTTTATTTTTCTTCCTATGGATCCTGCATATAAAATAAAATAGTGCTACAATAATAATTCAACAATAATGCAATAAACACGTTACAGATCATATTAATTTAATAATATAAATTACAGTATATTTGCTACTGTGACAATTATTAGGTTCAATAATTTTAAAAACAGTGCAGCAACAATTATTGACTCAATGATATGAAATACAGTGTAATGACAATTATTGAATCAATAATGCAAAATACTGTGTAGCAACAATAATTGAATTGATAATATAAAATATTATGCAGTGACAATTATTGATGAAATGATGCGTAACAGTTACGGTGTCAATTATCAGACCAATAATATGAGACACTGTGCAATACCGTGTGCTACTGTAGAGTACCGTGTGCTACAGAAAATACCATAAATTACCGTATGCTACTATTCTTTTATCACCGGTATTTTAACAGTTAACACCGTTGACTATTTTTATTTAAAAAGGTTACTTCTGTCGTTTTCTATATCCGACAAATATTCCGTTGTGGGGTCCACAAATAATTTGTTATTTCGGCGCCGTCGTACGGCCCGAATATTCCCCGACAAAACGAATATTCCCCGACAAAATAAAATTTGCACATAACATCCTTAACTTTCAATTTCGTCAATTTAACCATTTACTGTTTCATGAAAAATTTATATGAAGAAAAATTGAATTTTGTATTTCATAAATTCGGGGTCTTACAATTTGCCTACATTATTGTGGGAATGATTTTGAATTCTCTTTTTGTGAGAGATTGAGACGACAAATTTGAGTTAATTCAATTATATTTATCGGAGGATTCAATAGAGGTTAATATGACAGTGAAACTATTAATCATGCTCGTTGATTAATCGCAATTATTGTATAGTTTAATTGTTGGACAAAAATAATGCGATGCTTGTAAATAAGCGTGGATTACAAACATGTAATTTAATAACAATTAAAAATTGCACATGTTAAGTCAAATTATATTTATCCGATTATTGTTGTCCAATAAAAAGAGAAGATTTATCCGATAATATTTAATTTTATGACATTTGCACACTTTACGTTTTTAGTTTTAATAAATTATGCTAAAAAATTAAGTATGGTTGAAAATGAATAAATAGTAGGTGAGTGAATTTGAAATAGATTGATTACACTGATCAAATCTAAGAAGTCAAACTTGATATGAAAATTTTAACTTTATTTTTTAAATTTCTACTTAAAATCAGCATATTTTTATTGTAATATATAAAAGCGCTCAAATCTTTTTCAATATATACCCAATTCAGGTTTCAAGAAAGTTGGTAAAGATGGCAGATTGGTTATTTAACAAAAAAGGAGGGTTCTAAATTACAGACGAAGAGGATTGCTGAGGTGGATGGGCGTCGCAGGATTGCACGAGGTCAAGACAACGAATCAGACTAGGTTAGACTTGGTGTGGACCGGAATATTATTCATTTATTGTACACGTTTTATGTGTATAAATTATATAAAATAAAAATAAAAATAAAATTTTATAAATTAAAAAAAATAAATTTTATGAAAATAAAATTATGATATATTTAAAATTATAACGACAAAAGAAAAAAAAATGCGACCCAGGTTCGTTTTAATCGGATAGTTTGCAAAAGTCTAGTTCAGAATGAGAAGATTAATCCGACTGTAATTGAGAAATTTTATATTAATAAAAAAGAAGAGATTTTATAATATAGATTATTACAAAGAGTTGAAATCCATGCTGTGCTGTAGTAGCGTGACACGTCTCACTCTATCAACTCAGCACTAAACAACTTTTAGAGTTCCTGTAAGTGCTTACTTACAACACGCGATTGGCCCATTTTAGCACAAGCTTTTGTCTATGTGACTGCGTGCTTCATTCGCCACCTGCTTCTCATTATAAACCAGCTCCCAATAATTTTAGTCCATAAGGTGGGAAAAGGAGAAGATATTAAAAAAAAATTGAATTTTTTATAAAATTTATATATTTTAAATTATATTATATATAGAAATCAATACAAATAAATGAATTATGTTAAAATTTTAAATTCTTAATTTAATGTATAGTATACATTTTTATATTAATTAATAAATTTCATAATGTTAATTTAAAGTTGTTATTAATTATTTTTTCATATATTGAATAATTTGAACCTAAGAAGTTGTCTTTTGATATCAATTAGTTTCCAAATTATGTTATACATGCGTGTGTGTGTGTGTGTACATACAATTATTGTATATATTTCATAGAGTATGAAGAGTTTGTATCAAAAAATATAGATAGACTTAAATGATTAATTCGATATTAACTCTGATTAATTAAAATTATTAAATAATGTCTTTTAATACCGTGTTATATATATAGTTATTAATAAGATTAATCTATCTCTTTGTAAAAGCCCTCCCCCCCCCCCCCCCCAAAGTTAATTTAATATTTGCAAGTATCTTTTTTTTTTCTTGACTTAGTGCTAAGATGACAATTTATGTATTATATTTTAATTTTTAAGATTATTTTAAACTTTTAAAGGAGTTATAATTTAATTTCACATTCTCCTTGGACTATATAATCATGGATTGTCTACTAATTTAAGAATTAAAAAATATATATTTAAATCTATTAAATTAGTATAAATAAGCACAAATAGTTCTATTCCGTGCATCATAATTGAAAACAAATATATAAGGTAAAGTTAAAGAATTGTTCCCTAATTTCAACATTATCTTCCGAAAAAACAAACATATATGATTTGTACCCAAACAAAAGGAAGAAAAGCTAATTAATTTAGTATATAAGAAATTTCCTTCACTCTCTTTTCTAATAATGTCTTGAAAATTCCTTTAATTTTACCCAAACTCACAATCACAATTGCAAAGGTTAATTTAGCAACGGTGACAAGTGCAGGAAAAATAAGTACTTATATTTAAAACAATCTTTTATCAATTTCAGCCCGGCCAGCCCCTGAAGATGCTAATTCCTTTCTTGGGCCAGAAATGAAAGGCATAATACTAGCTATATAGTTGTAAGATCACCAGGAGGAGCGAGCCCAATAGCCATTTCATGCAAATATATGTATACATGAATTAATTGGGTTACGTAAATATGGATGGCATCCTAAATTTTAAATATATATTACCCCCTAACTCGTAATAAAGTAGTCAAAATAATGCAGTAGGTTTTCTGCCTGATGCTCATAACTAACTAAGAAGTAAAGTTAATGTAGTAGATATATAACTAGCTAGAGGAATTAGCATGGATAGAGGTGGTGGAAACAACTCGATCTGGCGGTGGAAAGAGCTCGCTTGGTCACCTGTTTGGTTCTCGAAATGAGCAACCGCCTCCTCCGATATATAGGTATGACCAAAAAATCAAAATTAGCACTAATGGTTCTGGTGAATATGACAGTTTTAATAAGATTGAAAAATTGTATTTGTAGTTTGATTTCTGCGATACACCGTACCGCATTAATAATAGCCAAAGCGATGTCGTTTTGACCTTTTTAATTTAATTTAATTTTTTTTATAAAAAAAGTTGAACTTATTCGATATTAAGTTAATTACTCTAAAGAACAAAATGATTAAAAAAAAGGAAAATAAGAAGATCCCCATACCATCCTAATATTAATGTAACACAAACTAATATTCTTACATGAAATACCTGGTATTAATCGGTCATTACCGTAGTACACATACAGCTATCAGTCATGACAATGCAATTAGTGAGAGAACCATATTTGCAACCAAATGTAATAATAAATGTTATATTTCACAGAAACACGCAAACATGAAAGACGGCTAATTTTAAGTTGGGCGGTGCTACAACAATAAAAATTGGCAAACACTACTCACACGATTTATCATATGTGCATATATATATCCACAGTATTTGTCACATATATGGAAATATAAACTTGCCATTGTATTGCCGAAAGTCATCTGACTAACTTTCTCACCCACAGTTAGGCCATTTCCTGGCATGCTTAGCGACTTTCTTTTCTGGAGTTTTAATTGCTTTCATATCGTCTTGGGAAGGTGTCACTCCTTTCCGTTTCGGTTGTTTTGCTTATTCTTATAATTGGAACCACTTACACGAAAATTAGAGTCTTCAAATAACACCACGTCGTCTAACATTTTCTAATATAAATTAATTTTTTCGATAATTTTCTCCACATGTTTAAATAGTTTTATAGAGATAGTTGCGTATACAAGATTACATAGGTAAAGTTGTGTGTTATTAAAATAATATTTAATATTGTGTGATGCTAAATTTTTAATTTAACTGCATCGCACATTTTAAAATCGCACCAAACTGCATTATGCGATTTCATGTGAAGTTTTAAATTTGTCAAACCATACCTAAGCGATTTCATGTACGATTTGAAATTCAAACTGCACCATACTCACCCCTACCTATACATTCGTCACCAAAGCAAGATAGCAGCACAAACAAACTACCTACGTACGTACCAAGCATTACTCCTAATTATTCCCGTGTTGCAAACCAATTACCATAGAGCTCATGGCGGCCCAAAACTCTGGCAACTAAGCTATCTACCTGCTCAAATCTATCTCCAACTTAATTGCATGTGCCTTCTTCTTCTTTTTTTTAACCTAAATTAATTACTCCTTCGGTTTGCCGAAAACCGCAAAACGAGTTATTTTTAGTCAATTTGTAAAATTTTAAATTTCAAAATTTATGTGAATTTATTTAATTTTGATGAATGCAATAGTTAATATTATACGTGAACTAACTAAAAAGTATAAGTACTAACAAAATTTTATTTGAAAATTATTATAACTTCACAACACAATTTAAATTTTAATGTTTTGTAGGTTAACTAGAATCATAAAAATGACTAAAAGTACAATTTTTTTGTTCTCAAATGAGTCAATAAGTTACATATATAAAGTAAAAGATAAGTATATCATTTAATGGGATTCCTTAGTATAAAAAAATAAAAAGATTCATCACTTTATGTAATCTTTTGAAAGCACTAAGGATAAATTTAGAAATTTTTTTATTCTTTTTTCTTCTTTTAATTTTTCTTAATTGGTATGAAAAATATGTTTTGCTCATCTTTTGAGGATGGAGCTAGGGATGGGGCCAATAAGAAAGAGACACTTGTCACATTCTTTGCTTACACGCCAGTTTACATACTCACACTCCCGCTGCATGGAAATATTGGAAAATCTCAACTGACGCTTCACGTTTATTGTCAGTTATTGAATTGTTATTATCGTCTCCAAACCCAAAAGGATTTTGTTAGTGTTTATTTGTGTGCAAATAATTTATTTTAAATGTAATTTATTTAATTAAAAAATATAACATTTTAAAAGCGATATTTGAAAATTTAAACATTATCGATGCCAGCCAAACGAACCCATTGTCTCTGGTAAATTATACTTTCAAGTTTCCTAATTTTTCTCTCTATATTTATACTCCTTTTCTCTCATCCTCCTTTCGCATTCCTGCAGCAATAGTAAACAGTTGAAGCAACGGGGTTGTGCCCAGAATCGAAAAAATACTCCCATCTAATTGTCATGTCAAGGTTTAATTTGTTTATGAAAATGTTTCAGTTCATTTAAATCATTTTTATCGAACAATTCATGTTTGTTTGTGATTGTGCTAAAATGTTACATGGTAATTCAATTTATGTCACTGGGAGTTTTAATCTTACCAGCCATTTTAATCTTTATATCCGAAAGGGTGCAGTTATTCTTGGTCCGATCTCAGGTGAAGATGACTTTTTTAACTGCAACCTCAGTGAATTTTATGGTAAATTCACTTCTTGACTAATAAAGTACTGATACGTAGATAGAGAGAACACTTCTCAACCTGCTGTTAGCACCTTATTGGTCTAGAAGTGAATTTACCATGAAATTCATTTCATAATAATCGGATCCATGTTTTTTTATTGCCTGAAAAATTATTGTTCAAAAATACATCATAGTGTTGTACTGTACAACATTGTGACAATTGTAGTGCATGTTGTACTTATTTTTCTTTTTTCACTCTTGTTGTCAAGTGATAAAGAAAAATAGGCGCGCTACAATATTATCATTGATTTTTTTAGGATTTAGGCGGAAAAATTGTTGCAATTTCTTGATATCAAATTTGAAAAAATATGCTGATTGAGTTGCATAATTTCTCGTTACAGAAATAGATTTGGGTGATTAATTATTAATTATATGTTCAAGATAAATCTGAATATCCTCTAATATATAGCACCATTGCCATCTTATGGGAGAGGAAGAGATGGCACAGGGGGAAGGTATATTAGTCTTATTTCTGGAACACACCTTACTGATGTTGTAATCACAGGTGATTGTTATTTTTACACGAATTACTTTATGTTTAAATCATTAATTTCGATTAAAATGACCTCGATTGAGTCATATATATTACAATAAAAATATGTAGACTCTCGTTATGAACAGACACCAAGACATAATTTTGTAAATTAATAATAATATTATCAGGTGATAATGCCACAAATATTGACGGCCAGTGTACGTCCATCCTGGCGGAAAAAGTTCCATAAGAACAAATTGAAAAATACCAGGCCTTATCTGATTGAGATAATGTACTCAAATCAAGTTCAGATTTCTAATCTTATTTTGATCAACTCTCCCTCCTGGAATGTTCATCTAGTTTATAGCAGGTTAATTTCCACACTAATATATTTTGCAATACAGGCTTATTCCTTTTGTGGTTTAATCATCAAATTTAAATAAAAATGCTGCAGGGAATTAAGTAATAATCCAATGTTTGACAATCCTTGCTCCAATCGATTCTTCTAATACAGATGGGATTGATCCAGGTCTATTTTCTCTATTCAAATCTAACTCATGATTAACGCACAAATTGTTTTTTTGTTTTTTTTTTTAAAAAATATATACTTTTACAATTCTGTAATTCTATGAATAATTTTGCCGGGGGAATCTAGGAAAGAGTGGGAAACTAACGAGAAACTTATCTTTATTATGTTGCGTCTCTATTATTCTGACAATCATAAACTTGAATTATAGTGACATATCTTGCTACTCCATAACGATTCGAACCGAATCGAACATTGTCAAATTCGAATCAAACTCGAACCTCATTAGTCGAATTCGAACATGTTCGAATAGCATTATCAAACTAATGCACTTGTGCGAGTTCGGATCGTTAGTGTTCGCGAATATGTTCGAGTTCGCGAGCAGATCAAGTTACTACTAGTACTAGATACTTCTTCCGTTCTTAAATATAAGTAATAAGATCAACTGCTCAAGTATGAATTTTTAATTCAAAAGAGACGTGGTAATTAACTTTTGAATAAAATAAATCTTAATAATTATTTTATTAAAAAATTATAATTTTTATAATTATATTGTTTAAAACTAAATAATACTAAAGCAATATATTAAATTTTATAATTTTATAAATTAACTATAATTCTAAGATCAAAGTAATTTAGAGGCTTTGTTTCTTTTAGTGTTTTTTTTTTTTTACCTTTTTACTTATTTTAATTTAAATTATTAACTCATTTTAATTTCATGTAAACGATACTATGACATTGCTTTATTGGATTATTAAACTTTTTAAACACTATTTTTTATACTAAATATGATTACTTAATTGCATAAAACAAAGTTAGTCAATTATTTTTTCTCATTGTCTCACATATACACCGTAAATTTGTAACACTAAAAAATTCAAAATTGTTAAAATCAAGTTTGCACTTTTAATTATATAGTTGATAGATGATAGGTTGATGTAATGTACAATAGTAATTGTACAATGACTATTACTCTATTAGTGAAGTCTGATACATTGATGACTTCATTTCTCTATTATCTATCTTGATTTGACAATTTCAATAACTCATACAAATGTAAGCAATTGTATTGTATCATTTTTTAATTAATATCAAATTGTCATTGTATGATGATTAATGATATTATATTAAAATTTATTAAATTATCAGTGATATAAATTTTAATAATCTAACAATCATTGTTAAAAAATTTATGAAAATATTATAATTACTTTAATTAAATTACAGGTAACGAAGTACACATTATTATTTATTAATTAT
Source organism: Hedera helix (assembly GCA_947179155.2). NCBI lineage: Eukaryota > Viridiplantae > Streptophyta > Magnoliopsida > Apiales > Araliaceae > Hedera > Hedera helix. The sequence goes on from OX359268.1 coordinate 38,507,222, forward strand.
TTAATAAAAATGTGTACTTCTAATCAATTATTAAAAAAACAAAAAGATGTTTATGTAATAAAAAAAATTACTAAAAATTTAACAATTATTGATAAGACAAACTTTAAAATTTAATATGAAATAACTAATTATTTGTATTTATAATTTAAAAACATTAAACATGTAATAAGTACAATTCGAACTCGAGCAGCTAACGAACCGAACTGAACTGCGCTGAACACTAGCATAGTCGAACCGAGCTCGAATTGAACTATTCACGAACATCGTCAAATCGAACCACATGGTTCACAAACATGTTCGATCGAGCAATTGAACTCGATACCATGTGCGAGTTCGACTCAAAAAGGTCAGATAGTCAAACTCGAATCGAACTGAACCAGTTCACGAATAGTTCTGTTCGTTTGCATGTTTATGTCCAAATATGACAATCCCACATTTTTTTTTTTGCTTTTTTTAGCATATTAAGATCTGTCTAGGGCTCTAGGCAACACTAGGACATAACTTTTACTGCTTGGCTAGCAAATTCTTGCACAAACATTAAAATTAAGGACTCTTACATACTTATTATTTATTTTATGTACCTCACGTCATTTTTTTATAGACAAAAAAAATTATATTTTAAATCATCTTTATAGGGATAGACTTGACAAATAAGTTGGGTCAATCCAAATAGATTAACCCATGACTGAATTGGACTGATAATAAACTAAACTAAAAAGGTGTAGTTTTTATTGGGTTAGAAAAGTGAGGCTCATTGAGAAACATTTTATTTGCCACACATATTTATAACCCGAAAGAAAAAAACCCATAAGAACGGCACCGTTTCGGAAATCCACTAAACTTGTTTCAATAAATAAATATTCCGCTATAAAATGTAAAAATTCGAAAATCCAGAGGATCGTAGAAGACTCGAGAAGCCGCGAAGCTCCCTCCAAAAATAACGCGAGTATAGAACCTCCTAGAACTCAGCAAAAGAATTGTGATCAGAACCCTCCCCGATTTATTATATATATAAACCCTTCTCCTTCATACCCAAAACCACCTCGAATCCAAGGATATACAATTCGCAAACAAATTATCGATTTCTCTCCCTTTGCAGACAAAGCTTCTTTCTCAATTTCTCTCCATTTAATTAGCTTGTTCGATTCTCCAATAAAGATCTGATGGCGGAGGTTCAGATGGCGGATGCCGAGACTTTTGCCTTCCAGGCTGAGATTAACCAGCTTCTCAGCTTGATTATCAACACTTTTTACAGCAACAAGGAGATCTTCCTTCGCGAACTCATCAGCAATTCCTCCGATGCCTTGGACAAGATTCGCTTCGAAAGCCTGACCGATAAGTCCAAACTTGATTCTCAACCGGAGCTTTTCATTCGGATTGTTCCTGATAAGGTCAACAAAATGCTGTCTATCATTGATAGCGGCATTGGAATGACCAAAGCAGGTAAGACTAACAATTCTGCTTAAATTTATTAGATTTTAGGAGTATTGTGTATGTTTGTTACAATTTATAATTGCTATGCATTAAATATTAATTGATACTAAATGCTTTTGTTTGTTGATTTAATTGTGATGGATAGATTTGGTGAATAATTTGGGAACGATTGCGAGATCGGGGACTAAGGAATTCATGGAGGCATTGCAGGCTGGGGCTGATGTCAGCATGATTGGGCAATTTGGTGTGGGTTTTTACTCTGCTTATCTTGTTGCGGAGAAGGTTATTGTGACAACGAAGCATAATGATGATGACCAGTACGTTTGGGAATCACAAGCTGGTGGCTCTTTTACTGTTACAAGGGATGTGGAGGGAGAGCCACTTGGCAGGGGAACTAAGATTACTCTCTTCCTCAAGGACGATCAGGTTTAATTCTAATCTGGACTTGTGTTTTTAATTATATTTGTTAAATATAATCGTAATCCAAGTAATTATGCGCTAATAATTAATTCATTTGTACAAAACAGAACTTGAGATCTACAAAATTGTTAGGGTCTAATACGAGTAATTGATGTAGCCCAAAACACAGGTTTTGTTTGACTGAGGAAAGCAATTTTATGTATATTTGATATTACATGGTTTTGTTGCCAGGGGAAACTAAATATATAGAGGAAAACATTTAAAGGAATTATTAGTTAGTTACACAGTGTTGGCAGAGTCAAACCAGTATTTACGTGGTTTCTTATTCTTTTTTGGCAAATTCTTATACGTAGTTGATATTAATTTTGCATTTTGGCTCTATTATGCAGTTAGAGTATTTGGAGGAGAGGAGAATTAAGGACCTTGTGAAGAAGCATTCTGAGTTTATTAGCTACCCAATCTATCTCTGGACTGAAAAGACTACAGAGAAAGAGATAAGCGATGATGAAGATGATGAAGTCAAGAAGGAAGAGGAGGGGGATCTGGAGGAGATTGATGAGGAGAAAGAGAAGAAGGAATCCAAGAAGAAGAAGATTAAGGAGGTTTCTCACGAGTGGCAGCTCATTAACAAACAAAAACCAATCTGGTTGCGCAAGCCTGAGGAGATCACAAAGGAGGAATATGCAGCTTTCTACAAGAGCTTGACAAATGACTGGGAAGAACACCTGGCTGTCAAGCATTTCTCTGTCGAGGGTCAACTTGAATTCAAGGCCATCCTCTTTGTTCCCAAGAGGGCTCCATTTGATTTGTTTGATACCCGCAAGAAGCTAAACAATATTAAGCTCTATGTTCGCAGGGTGTTTATTATGGACAACTGTGAGGAGCTAATCCCCGAGTATTTGAGTTTTGTTAAGGGTGTTGTTGACTCTGATGACTTGCCTCTCAATATCTCTCGTGAGATGCTTCAACAGAACAAGATTCTCAAGGTCATCAGGAAGAATCTTGTAAAGAAATGCATTGAGATGTTCAATGAGATTGCAGAGAACAAAGAGGATTATTCAAAGTTTTATGAAGCATTCTCCAAGAACTTGAAGCTGGGTATCCACGAGGATAGCCAGAACAGGACCAAATTGGCCGACTTGCTCAGATACCACTCAACTAAGAGCGGTGATGAGCTAACTAGTTTAAAGGATTATGTCACTAGAATGAAGGAGGGTCAAAAGGACATCTATTACATTACTGGTGAAAGCAAGAAGGCTGTTGAGAACTCCCCATTCTTGGAGAGGCTGAAAAAGAAGGGTTACGAGGTGCTATTCATGGTGGATGCTATTGATGAGTATGCTATTGGACAGCTGAAGGAATATGATGGGAAGAAGTTGGTTTCTGCTACAAAAGAGGGGTTGAAGCTTGATGATGAGACAGAAGAAGAGAAGAAGCAAAAAGAAGAGAAAAAGAAGTCTTTTGAGAATCTATGCAAGACAATCAAGGATATTCTTGGTGATAAAGTGGAGAAAGTGGTTGTGTCTGACAGGATTGTGGACTCTCCATGTTGTCTTGTGACTGGTGAGTATGGTTGGACTGCAAACATGGAAAGGATTATGAAGGCTCAAGCTCTGAGGGACAGCAGCATGGGATCGTACATGTCTAGCAAGAAGACCATGGAGATTAATCCTGACAATGGAATCATGGAGGAGCTGAGGAAGAGAGCCGAGGCTGATAAGAATGACAAGGCAGTGAAGGATCTTGTGTTACTTCTTTATGAGACTGCTCTGTTGACTTCCGGATTTAGTCTTGATGATCCAAATGTGTTTTCAGCTAGAATCCATAGGATGTTGAAGTTGGGGCTTAGCATTGACGAGGAAGAGGAGGCTGGAGAGGATGTAGATATGCCTGCATTGGAGGAGGAAGGTAACGAAGAAAGCAAGATGGAGGAAGTGGACTGAGATCACAGCGGGAGGATTGGCTTTTTGGTTTTCAGGCAGAGGGATCAAAGTTATGCAGTGGGAGTCTTTTGTCTAGTGTCTGAGTAGTGTGTTTGTTAAAGTCGTCTTCTTTTCGGTTTCTCTTTTTATGCTTTTACTTTTATTTTCCTGTTCAGTGTTTAGTGTAATCAAGGGTGGTCGTACAAACTATTCATCCGCATTGTACCTATCATCTATATCAATATAGTTTGTGTTCTGGTAATTACAATGTTGATTTGAACTACGAAGTTTGATAACTGCTTTAAGGTTACCTGTTCACAAACATGTTATATTTTCTGGACTTGGCACTCCATTAACACCCCCGCTCAAAAGAAGAAAAAATAATAGTTATGGTGTTCGAAGAATGCTCACTTCATGCAAAGATGGCTGGAAAGTTGGGAGTTTAAAGATGGTCTTTATGACCAGGATCTGTTGTATATTAAATCCCAGCATAAATACAACAAGTACATTAAAAGACAATACCTTGTAAATCTGAGGTTGTCACAAATATTTAAGATAACTATCTGAACGACAGCTAACCATCCAATCTTGCTTTGTTTGAAATCTTAATGGAGAAGGTTGCATCCCGACTTTGTTATAACAAATTACAGCTTCACCAGAAAACATAAGATGTTGATTAACACCCTTCACCAGAAAATAGAAGATTTTGATCCAAGTCTTACCTGGTATCAAAATACATCATCCTAGTTTTACAGGAACTTTTAACGTTTGTTGTCGTTTGTGGTGTATTGTTTGATAAGGGAGAGATGAAGATGGTGGCAAGAGAAAGTAACTCAAGAAGTGGCGCAGCCACCTGTTGGACCAGCAGGTCACCAATTTTATTTTTAAAAGTACGTAAAATACAATCCAGTTTAACGGGACTAACCGGCTCTTGCCGACAGATCCTGGTGCTGGCAGTTCCCAGCTGGTATTCTCCATCACATCTGATAACCTTATTCCATGATTCAGTCTTATTGCATCATCTTTCAACAAAAAAATTAGGAATTTCGAGGATAGCCGCATCTACAAAATATCCACGTCTCTGCGCTTATTTATATAATGTGTCGTTGTATCAGGTCAAGAAAAAGTACCAATACTTTGCAACAAATATATATGTATATACCTGTCTTAAATAACATATATTTATTTTATATTGTTTTAAAAATTCTTTAAAAAAATAAAATAATATTAAAATAGAGTTATCACACTTGTTTTTCTTTTATTTACAAAAATGTCATCCGCAGTCCACTTATTTTTTAAAAGAATCTCTAAAACGACATAATTTTAATAAAAATATAATATTTAAAATATATACTTTAGATCCGTCAACTATATATATATATATATATATATATATATATATATGCAAAACTAAATATTTAGAACTCAAAAAGAATAGACGAATCTATACTACAATTTGGAAGGCAAAAATATTAGACTAATTAGCAAAAAATCCAATCAAGGAATATCATAAACAATTTGTAATCATATCAAGTTGTCAATATTAAGATAACAGAACACACTGTTCATTGTATGCATATAACCATCAAGAAGCCAAACTTTAGAACACAAAAATTTTAAATATTGTGCTTTAACAAGACAATGATGCACTAAATAACAGCTAATAAAATGTTCTAATTTAAACAAACCCCTTATTTGCAGCAACTACAAAACTTAGGGGGATTCAACATCTAAGAAAAACTTGAACTAGTAGGTGGTGCTCCTCCAAAACTCCCAGATCCACGTCCAAAGCCACCCCTTCCACCGCCCTACAAGTTCACAATACACAAGTCAGACCTGCTATTTCTATGTCTCCAACAGCAAATTTAGCTGTCAAGAGGTATCAAATACTTGAAACTAGAATGCATCAAATTTCATGTATCACATTTGTGACGATAGTAAATTAGCAAGGGAATTGTGGCATTACAACTTGCACAATGTACAATATCAAGCATGAGCCATAAGGATGAATAATTCAGCCATGAATGTAACATGGAATAAAACTAATGAAGAATATACAATCCACGACAAGTACACTCTACTCTATCATGTCTCTAGGACTGATCCAAATGCTGCAAAATCATTTTATTTATCTTAATCGACAGAAACATACCAAGAAATTAAACAGGGTAAGAACAATTATTGACAATTCGTTATATAATCAAATTTATGTATGCAAATCGATTATAAAGCGAGAAGGTTCACAAACAAAGCTCAATATTAGATTATTCCAAGTTTTAAAATTTGATAAAACTTAGAAAATAACAAATGTAAAAACGAAGAACTAGATATCCAAAATCACCTGCTTCCCTAAACCCTAAACTTGTACATATGTATATCATAGCATTTCAATGATGATGTATCAGGATATAAGAGTAGAATAAGAGATGGACGATCATGGTTCTAGATTTCATCCATCCTTTTCTAAACATCTCCAAACACTAAAGAGTCCTGTAATAAATTCGGAACTATTAATTTTGTATAAACTTGTCTACTGCTAATATTATATTTAGTGTTGAATTCACACCGAGACTTAAGAATATAAGAGTAGGAAATTCAAAATACAAAATTGGAAGTGAGGCAAGTTATTTTAGCTTGCTTAATTGTGGTGTTTTGGAATACATTACTCTAAGAACTGCAAAAGAGATTGGATATTATAGTTTCCTACATATCAAGTTGCTGCTAATTATCAAAGTTACGCATTCCATTAAAACATGGTCCAAAATCATGTCATCTTTCTGGAAATCAGTTTCATAGTCCATGTTACATTTATTGACGGTAAGGTCATGCAAAAGTGAATCAATATGCTTCATAAATACTTTACAGAAACAAAAGCATTTATTGACAGTAAGGTCAGGCAAAAGTGAAAAAATATGAATCTTAAATAACTTTGCAGATGCAAAAACACGAAGTAAAACACAAATACATAATTTTTCTTATAACATACATTATAAGTAGCTAAAACCAACAAAAAACAGCTGTAAGTTGCCCATAAGGAAATAGAAATTACCCTAAATGCAGGCTGATAATCAGCAGGAGCTCCACCCTTCTCACCACCAAATTCACCGGGAGGCCCTCTTGGTCCACCACGATATCCATCCCTGTCACCAAACCTTGGTCTGTCCCCTTCAAATCTCGGCGGGCCACTGTAAATCAAATCACCAAAACCAAATCAGTTCAAACATAACAAATCCATTAATGCAAATGAACTATGTAATCAATATACCGTGGGCGATCGCCTGGAGGGCCACCCATGGGACGGCCAAGTGGCTTAGCAGACTTCTTCAAAGTAGAAGGAACAATGTCAGATGGAAGATTGAGATAAGTCCTGAGAAACTCAATCCCATCGTTGGTGAGGTACCAGTAGTAGTGCATCCAAGCGAAGGTCTCACGCACATATTCCTTCGATTTGAAGCTCTGCATTAGCTTTATCACCTGCAGATTTGGCACATCTATGTCGGGGTGTTTGGCGAGATTGTAGTCCTTCTTTGCAAAGCAAACTCCCTCTGTTAATTTAAAATGACTCCCATATATAAACACAATCAAACTTAAACAAAAACATTATAAATGCCTAAATACAAAATATTCATAGAGGAGAAATAGTTTACCTTGGAAAAGGTATTTGGAGATCTCTCTCCGGTTCTTCTCTGGGATAATCTGAGGACGAATTTAGACGTAATTGTTATTTCATTTCAGAGTTAGAATTATATATATATATATATATATATATATATATATATATATATATATATATATATATATATATATATTCACTATGTGTGTGGAGAGAGAAAGATGACGAATTTTACCATGGCTTCTGCTACGCTAAGGATGGAGGCAGAGAAGGACGAGGTTCTGGTATTGTTCTAGCAGCTGATAGTAACAATGAAAACCCTAGGAAAGGAAATTTTTATAGCTTAGGTTTTAGGGGTTTTAATGGGCTCCGATTCAATTTTGATGAAAAGTTGGATCGTCCATCAATGTGAGCCTGGCCCAGAATTATGAAGTGTGTTTTGAGTTTGTTGACATTAGACTTGGCTAAATAAGTCGAGAACCATGAGTTTGCAAAACCACTTATATTAAATGAGTTGGTTATCTATTTTGTAGAATATAATTCAATTAAAGTTTGAATTTATATTTTAGAATAGAAATTTAGGCCCAATTCAGATAATCATTTTCAACCTAAATTGTACACGGCTTACACTCTTCTTCCTCTCTAACTTTCGCCCTAAAGAAAGACAACACCATAGCTAGTTTTTTAGGTAATAAGTTTGACTGATTAAATAAGGTCTCAGCTACAATTATTATTGACAGAATTATATATATATATATATATATATATATATATATATATATATATATGTTGATGAATACATAATTATGTGAAATTGTATTTACATATATGGAATTTTTTCTACTTAAACAAAGCTTATAGATAAAGTGTAAAAAATGAGTTTATTAAAATTTTAGAGAGTTTCTATAAAAAATTTAGAAAGAAAAAGTGTATAAAATTTTAGAGAGAAAAAGTGTATAAAAAATTTAGAGATAAAAAGTGTGTATAAAAAATTTAGAGATAAAAAGTGTTTATGAGAATTTAGAGAGAATGAGTGTGTGTATAATAATAATTAAATAAACTTTAAAATAATTTTTTTCATTGGAATATAATAGTAATAGAAAGCTTGAAATTTTAAAAAATAGATTGACCTATAGTGTATCTATAACCATTTGGGTTCAACTCACGTGACCCATATTTAAAACAGATAATGTGATTTTGATTTCTAATGAAATCATAATTATATTTTGTAATCCAAAACCAAATCAAATCTCCTTTTTTCTAGGCTTAGTTGACATATATAACAAGAATTATATATATATAGGGTATGATTCATAACAAGTATTTGTTATAGATAAAAAATAGACAAACATCATCATATAAAACATGAAATAACGACTAAAATTAGAAGTTAAAAATTGATATTCATTACTAATAGTAGCGGATGTCTATTAAAAAGCCAAACTCTAAACCTTGATTAATAAACCCTAAACCCTAGTTAATAAATTTTAAACATTGGTTGACAAACCCTTAACCCTAGTTAATAAATTCTTAATTTTGGTTAATAAAGTCAAATCCTTATTTTGATTAATATCCACTACTATTAGTAGTGGATGGTATGTATTTTTTTTACCGTCCGCTACTATTAGTAACGGACGTCGATTTTCAATTTATAATCTCAATCGTTCCTTCTTATTTTCTATATATATATATATGTGGGAGCCCATACATGATAAACGTTTGTTGGGACACTGTTTCGACAACTAATGCAAGGGTTACTTTTGTTGTGAATTGACCATACCGTTTATCCTTATTGCGGCAGACAAAATTACATATGATTTTAGCTTTATCGCTCATCTTTCTTATGACAGACTAAAATTACACGAATTGGCCCTGCCGCTCATCCTTGTTGAGAGAGGCCAATTTTATTTGCCTCTAGTAATGGTTTGTCATGGATGATTTATATTAGACCTGGCAAACGGGCGGGCCGGGCCAAAACGGGCCGGGCCGTTTTTGGCCCGGGTTTTCACGGGCTGGGAAGTGTTAGGCCCGTGGCCCGCGCGGGCCGGGCAGGGCCGGCCCGCGGGCCATTTCCGTAATTTTTTTTTTTTTTTTTTTTTTTTTAAAATTATTGATTTAATTTTTAAATTTTTTTATTATGACTTAGAATTTAAAATAAATACTAACACTAATTATTTATAATTATGACACATAATTTTTATATATACCAAAATCGAAAATGCTTTATTGAATTATTGCTATCAAATTTGAAAGAATCATAATTAAATGTTTTAATAATAATAACTTAATTATATATATATATATATATATATATATATATATATATATATATCACACAGTGGCTATATATAACACAGTGACTATTTATATATATTGTGTTATATTTATATATAACTAATGTGTTATATTTATATATATATATATATATATATATATATATATATATATATATATATATATATATATATCACACAGTGGCTATATATATACAGTGCTACTATATATATATATCCTAATAGCCAATAGGCTACTACGGTACTACCCATTATTATATATATATATATATATATATATATATATATATATATATATATACTACTACTTACTATTAGTCTATTATATATATGTATATTAATTATATATACACTACCGATTATATATTTAATATATTATATTCATAATATTTTTTTACATTATTATTCAAGATTACATGTTAAAATTTACTCTTATATTTTTTTATTTGATTTATTTTTAAGTTAATATTTTTTTTTTGTCAACAATAAACAATAAAAAAAAGTAAAAAAAAAAAAAAAAAAAAAAAATTAAGCCCGCGGGCCGGGCCGGGCCAAAAACGGCCCAGCTTTCTGCGGGCTGCGTTTCTGAAGCCCAAAGCCCGCCCAAAAACGGGCTGGCCCGCGGGTCCGAGCTGGCCCGCGGGCCCGGGCCACTTTTGCTAGGTCTAATTTATATATATATGGTGTAGTGGCTAACTTATTTTGTGTTTTTCATTTTGAAAAATTCAACAAATAAAATTTTACAAAAGAAAGTACGCACCATTATAATGCATATGTAATTTTTTTCACCATTATAGACACACGCCTAACACTTCTACCTATGTCTATAAGTTGCAAAATTAAAATTATTTACCTATAAAATGAATTCACCAATTTGGAGTACAATTCATTCAAAGTGCAACAACCACATTCTAACGATTCAAATCATGTTTAAAAGACACATTTGTGAATTTCAAATATTATGAATCTATTAGCTCAATGGCACTTGAAATACCCAAATTTCATATTGTGATTTACATAGGACAAAATTATACATTCTTGATTTCTTTTCATATTAAAATTTATATTAAAACATTTAAACTGAATTCAAAAAAGAATATGTTAAAAGGAGGTGACATTCGGATTGCTATTCAAGACAATTTTTTTAAGAGCAAGTGAACCATGGTTGAAATGGAAAACTATACCAAGTAGCGTCGTAAAAGTAAGGTTGTCCAATTTTTTCAATTTTTTGAGTTAATTGGATCGGTCTGAACCGGTCGATTCAATATAAAATTAATCGATTAAGTATAGATTCAGTATCGATTCATCATTTTAAGGTTTGGTATGTACCGATTTTCTTATTTTATTAAAATAAAAAACTGAACCGATCCAACCGGTTCCAATACCGGTACGAAAATTTGAATAATTTTGGTACCAGTCTAGTTCGATTTTTACCGAATGAACACCCCCACATAAAAGGCAACAAAAACTAGACTTTCTATTAAAACATAAGAGGACTTGACCCTGTATAGAAATTAAACTCGATCCTTGCTTATTTTTACTTCCCCCCAAATAGCAATTTTTTGCACTCTCGTGGGTGATTTTATGAGGAATTGTCACTATAAATATTAAATATTTGATATTTTTTTCAAAAAAAATTGATATTACCGCAAAATTCTACTCACGTGAAGAATTGTCCCACTTACTATTTATATGAATAAAGCCTTCAATCCCCTGCATATATCTTCCAACTCCCAAGCAAGGTATAGTTTTGGAAGCAATCCCTTCACTAAAATTTTAAAACAAAACAATTATCACAATTATATATGAAAGATTAGTGTAGCAAACTATCATAAAATTGCAAATTAGCACCAAGGAACAAAGAAAACCAATCTCTTCACAATGTTACATACTGGAATTTAAGAACAAAGTCGAAATTTTAGCATAGAGAAAACAGCTTTACTTTTTACATTCCAGCCATACTTTCTGTTTTCTTTATTGTATTGGAGGGTGGTGGGGTTGGCTTAGACAGTTTGTACATTAAATTTTTGTGTATGATTGATGAACTGCACAACCGCATATTTTACAACAGGAAATTATACATAATATAATACAACAAGAACAAAGTACTGCTTCCTAGCTGCTGCTGAAGCTCAGGGACCCGCAACCTATGTCCTGGCAAATAACACATTAAAATCAGCATGCATTCAACTAAACCATTGAATCAAAATAAATATATAAATGAGGAGACTAATTTGGAGGGGGATGATTTTGTTGCCTACCCGAATTGAGCATCATGATCAGATTGGTCGTCGAGGAGGGTGTTAACCACATCATCAGAGTTTTCCTTCTCAGAGTCAATCTCATAGGACAAAAGCAGTCTCCTCTGCATCAACACAAGAAGTATAAGACAGAGAGTGATAAAAATGACCATCATCGTACTGTAAAACTGTAGTTGGCAAGTAGATATAATCGCGAGCAATGCCAATTGTCCCCTTCCAGCACATCCAATACTTTAATTCCCAAAAGTAATAGTGAAATTTTGTTTAATATGGATACACAAAATGTCAAAATGCATCAAAGATAGGCAGAAAAGACGCTGTAAACAATATCAGGCTAACTGCAGGGCTTTATAAAGAAAAGAGTAGCTTTTGAAACAAGAGTTTTCTTCAGTGACCAATATCATTCACAATACACTAAAAATAGTTGTCAATAAGATCAGTTGCAACTTGCAAGATACATGTGAAAGAGAACTTACATGCTCCTCAAACTTAGGGCTGGTCAAATTGATGGAGAGGTTTCTCATCAACAATAACACCTGGACATGAGCCAGAAAAAACAATTATATTAAACGAGGGGTTCTTGAAGCATAACCATGTACATGCAGAAACAGTCTTCAAGTTCACAGAGAGAGAGACAAGTGACAGCACTATCTACCACATTGTTTAATATTTACTCATCCTTGCGGCTGTTGTAGTTTATTCTCTAGGAATGAATTAAGCATTGCATTCCCACAAGGTAATTATCAAACATTCAACAATCTTACTACTCTGACTACCTTAGGTCATTAATAATGGTAATAGTTTTGTGTGTCGTGTTAATTGCATTTCTGATATTTTTGAAATATCATCACATCAGAATTCTGAAATTGGAATTTGTAAGCTCTTAACTTCTCACAATGAACCAAACTTAAATTTATTAGTTTATTGCCTTATTGGTTGACTACCCAGCTCAAGTAGAGAAATTAATAAGATCAAGATTTACATAACAGCTATCATCTTAGGAACGTCAAACACAAGGGACAGATAGATTAACATAATTTAAAAGTTATATTTTAATAGTTAATAAAAACATCCAAGATAATCCGTCTCTAGGAGCTTGTTCAAGTAAATAAACAATTACGAGACCAAGGACGGGGAAAACTGACGCTTCAAAAATAAAGCATGTCTATGAATCCATCTAACTTCAGCATTTCTTTTAGAAAAGAACTGTGTGTGTTCTACAATGTGAGAGAACAAATTTAAAAAGGCCAGTTAATTTTGTTTTTCATGCACCAACCTTTGTTAGAAGTACTAAAATGAAGTTTAGTACTATCAAATTATTGGTTTGAGAAAGTATACCGTTTCAACATCAATTGGATCCATTTCTTTAAGCTTTTGCACATGGCCAGTTGTGTTTGGGTCAAATACACTGCCAATGAAGCTATATACTTCAGCAAAGTCAGGCAGAACTGCAAGAAACAAAGGGTGAATTAATGTTAAGAGCAGCATGAGGAGAATAGAAAAGCGATAATCTAAAATGGCAACCAACATACATACATACATATACCATTATACCCTTGAGCCCTTAAAATTTTCAGTGAATGGGGATGGACTTTGAACTAAGTAAACAAAGACAAATCTAACTATAACTTCATTAAAAGAGAAAAAGGAACCCTGGGATGGGAGAAATGGCAGAGGCCTTGAGGAATAACCACAAGGTTGCCGGTTCCAATCCCCATACATAGGATCAAATTACCTATAAAAAACAAGAGAACAAAAGCAAACCAAATGCACAAATATATAATTTTTAATTAAGTTACTTGATATGAAAGAAGACTACATTAGTGAGAAACTGATACAGGTTTTGCACTCTTTGTTTTGGATAAGATACAGTATCAGACTCCTTTACATAACCAATTAAAAGGGTGTTGTCACTCTAAAAAGTTTTCTTACAGGTGCTGGAATCCACCTAAAAGACTAAAACTGTAAACAACGGAATCAAATCTTCCATCACCTGATATTTAAAAAAATGTCAGTTAGTGGACTACTTTGAAAAGCTATTGATCCCCAAGTCTTGACCATTCAATGCATACATGAGGTCAGACCCTAAAAACTTGTTCGGCAAATGATAAAAGCTCAAATATAAATTGATATGCCAAGCTCGAAGTTCAAAGAATTCGTGATGTTTCAGTATACTACTTCTACACCCAAAAAGACTAAAAGAATCTCTACTTTGAAAGCCAAACTTTGTCTGGAGAAAAGTGTTTTTAAATTAACAAAACGATCCACAAAGTAAATTAGAAGGCAAAAATACACTTAGTTATATTTTTCAGCCTACGACAACTAGTTTGGGATAAAAGGCACTGTTGAATTGTTGAATATATGTATCTCCTAGTAATAGAGTTCAATAAAGTATGAAACACGAGTGCGCATAAAAGTTCCCATATCAAGCTAACTTGCTATTTTCCTTCTTTTTTATCCCAATTCTAATGATGAATTTCAAGCCAAACTATAAACTAAAACGTCAAACTAATGCAAAGCATAATAGACCCAAGGAAAAAAGGGAGTTTCTTTATGTTCATATGCAATGATTTACCTCTCAACGAAGATCCGTGATTCCTTTCATCATTTATTTCGCCTGTTGGCCGTGTTCTTGGTGTGCTCTCAGTACTACTGCAACAGTTATTTACCATAGGTTGCCTGGTAGATCTAATATCACCTGTAATACAACACATGATCAATACATTAAGTCAGTGGAAGTGTAAGAAGCCACAGATGCCTACAAAATGTGATAAGGACATATTGTCCAAAGTACGATAGGAAATGAACGAACCTTTTGTCATATGTGAAAAACCAACTGTTTGCAAAGAGTTCTCGGTCCCAGAAGAAACAGCTGTGCTAGCAACAGGATTCCTTAGTAATGAAGAAGAATCAGGCCTTTGCATAAAACCAGGTTCAGATAGAGCAGGCGAGGTTTGGAAAGATGCCGTTACTTGCGCGAGCACGGGATCTGTCAATGATGTTACGTATGATAAGAGTTATCTTAAGTTTGATTATTAAAATAAAGATAACAGAAATAAACCATGCTAACCATTTTTAGAAGCTTTTTGTGGATATGGATGAGCAGCTTTCCTTTTCGGCCTCGGGGGAGGTAAATGTTCATTAGTTCCACTTTTTTGAACTTTCAAAAAGTACTTCTGTGCATGACTACGTATCTGCACATATTATTCCCCACTTGTTATTTGTTTCCTTTTGCACATGTGACTCAATTAGGCCTTTCTAGTCATTCTACAGAATTGTGATTAAAAAATTTACCAAAAAAATGTCTCATGTGAAAAAGCAATTAAAATTGTTTTCTTTGATATAGAACTGCAGAATGTTTGTGCGAACACTTAAATAACATCTTGCAAACTAGCCAATAAAACACACTGCATCTTCTATAAAAAAGTAAACATAATGTTCAATATTCCCATGGTATAATTGAAGGAACATAAATATAACAACAGTTCATTACAGTACACCAATCATATAAACCACATCCAAGATTCCAAACTTAAAATAACATAACAAGTTCAAAACGGCTGCAAAGAATCAGAAAGGATTTAGTATAACCTCAACCAGGGACAAGGCCACAAGTACTGCATGGTCAAAATGCCCCTTATATTTTTTTGTGGAATCTATTCTCTATAGTTATTAAATAAAATGTTTTTAAAATCCTAATTTCATAGGATAATAATTTAAAACTTTGACCCCTTATTTTGAAATTAAATATTATGAAGTACTTGAGTTTGACCCTCTTACATTTTTAAACAGCTCATATTCCAGAATCTAAGTGTAAGCTTTGAATATAATAGAATGTTTACATTTAGAAAGAATTTAATAGAATGTTTGAATTTCCTATATACAAATAGAAACAAACATTTAAATGTAGAAATACTTTTGCATTATGGAGAATTTTTTTTCTTGACTGACTTTTTAAAATGCGTATAGATCATAAAACTTGCAAATTCTATTTTTGTATACCATGTTTACCCTCTTTTGGTGATATAATACAGTATTATTCCACATAAGATTTTGTAATTATAGACTCACTAACTCCCAAATTAAGGGTTTATTTTCATCTCATTATATTAAAATAAGTTGTTTTTTTTCACATATTGTTGATTATATTAATGTTTAATCTTGTCTTCAAGATTATTAGTTTTGAATGTGAAACTACTAATTTGACAGAGGGAGTCTACTAAAATTTGAAGCTAAAATACTTATTGTTAGGTATAACTTAACACAACTGCACCTTTTATCCCAAATGACCAAACTAGTTAGGCATGCTGAACAACAATCACATATGAAAGCGTATTGTTTAATGTTCCAAAATAAAAAAAATCAATACATGCATATTTTGTCCCTCTTACCTAAAAATTGTGGTCTGTACCTCAACAACCCAAGCCAAATAGCAAAACTGAGATAACTGTTTGATGAAATTTTAAGCATTAAATTTGCTGAGAAAGTTGGACTAGAGAGTAACCAAATAATTAAATATGTTTATCTTCTGTCTTATTTGCATCATGAGAGACCACTATGGGTGCCTAGTTAATGAATCGTGCCCGGTAGAATCTGTGCGTGAGAGCATGAGAGAGTGAGAAAATGAGAGTGAGTGCATGAAAGTGCATGTGAGAGAGATTAAAGCCAAAAAAACATGAAATTGGTAACAATGAAACAAATGATAATGACTGCTCAGCAAAGAGCATGAAGCTATGAACAAACCAGAAATAGAATGCCAAAAATATATAACAAAAGATGTAAACCTCCGAAAATTGTATAAATACGTATATTACAAACATATTTCTAAGAACAAAACTTGTGCACTTGAAATTACCTGGATGACAGTCTTTGACCCAACAAATGCTTCTATTTTTTTCCAATCCCGATCGAAGCTATAAACATCACACGAAAAAAATTAGGTAATTTCCTTCAAACAACGTGACAATGAACATGCATTAAAGGCTTTTCCCCTTATATATTCTCACAATAATACACATCTAATAATTGGGGTTATATCAGTTTAGTACCAACTTTTATGATAACATTTAAAAAGTTAAATGATTAAATGAAATATGGTAGCTAGAGGTCAGAGGGGAGTAAATATGATATGAGTAATGACCTTATATAACAAGTCTGGAAAGCGAGAAGCTTTTCTTTAGCAAAAATTAAGTGATATTCCAAAATGATTGTCCCGTTTTAAGAATTTATTCGTATTTGAGAAGTTGTCAATTTCCTGTTTAACCTTCTA
The DNA here is from genome assembly GCA_947179155.2 of Hedera helix. NCBI lineage: Eukaryota > Viridiplantae > Streptophyta > Magnoliopsida > Apiales > Araliaceae > Hedera > Hedera helix. The sequence continues at coordinate 38,524,435 of OX359268.1, forward strand.
ACTCGATTAAATTGAGAAACTTGATATGAAATGAAGGTTAGACCTAACTACTTCACATTAGGGGTGAAACATACCACATATAAATCTATCTGACAAAGAGACTACCATTCTGGAACATTTGAAAAAGGAAAAGGAACTCTGCTTTTTGATCATATGGAAAACGAAATTGGGTCTTCCATTTGGGAGGAAGGGAGTACATTAATTATTTGGGAATCTCGTCTTAATGCAGTGACCAGATACATTATAAAATCTAAGTTCAAAGAGAGGTATTACCTTAGTCTTTATATCAGTTTTTCTCCAAGAATTAACTACTTTATCAAAACAGTTTCTTAACAAGGTTTACACCAATTACTGAAAGTGATTATGATTGTATACATCAAATATACTCGCACTCTAGCTGAGAATACAAGACTTAGCATAACTAAGAAATAAAGTCCCACGACAAAGGGGAAAGAATAAACTTGAATCCTATTGATTCTAGGGTCAGTAAGACGAACTCAAAATGAGATTCTTAACAAAATTACATGATTACAAATACAAACTCTCCAATTAGGTATCAAAAACTCCAATTAAGCATAAGCTCATTTCGAAACAACAAAACCTAACCAAATTTAAAACCCGCAAAAAAATTCACCCATCCCATCTATCAATTCAATCTCAAAACCCTGTTTCATAAAATCAAAACAGTCAAATATATAGCGGAAATTGAAGTTCACTCACAGTTGAAGAGCTTCAAGGAACTTGTCGTGCTCGGGTTCGGTCCAGCTCTCCCTGGACTTGGTAATGGTGTAGGGTTTTCGGATCTTCTTCGGATCATCCGATGAGGTGTTGGTCGCAGCGGTAGGAGTAGAGAAAGAACCGATATAGGGCAGAGCCATGCCCATCTGAGGATCCACGTAGAAGGTTTCCGGTGGGTTCGAATTCAGAGATACCATGTGCAGTTTCAGTTCGGCGTCGCCGTGTTTTTGCAGTTTAGAGTTGTTTGTGGTTTCTTCAAGCTGGCATGTGTTTCGGGTGGTCTCAAGTGCTCTCCGCGATATCCCGCTTCAACAGGAGAGAGAAAATTGTCTTGTGGTTTCGTTAGATACACCCGACTTTACACGGTTAGTTTCGTCTACGACAGCCTCAATAGTAGTGCTTTCCCGGCCAATTAAATCGTGCCAAATAATCGTCATCTAAAATTACACTTGATACTCTCATAAAAAATTCTAGATTTATCTAAAAAAATTATTTTCAAAAAAGATAAAAGAATATATAGCCCATTTTATTTATATTTTATAAATAAGTGAGATTATATTTTTTTATCTTTTATAAAAATAAGACTTGTAAATAAATTTTAAAGATAAATGTAGAAGAACTCTATTTTTATAGGTAATTTTTATACGTAAGTTGGATGAAGGACCGGTCAATCATTATGTTTACACAATACTTAGTATTTAAAAGTGAGGTATTAATGATTAAAATTAAATATATTTGCAGTAATTTTTACTAAAATGTTGTAAAATGTCCCTAAAATGTTTTGCAAAAGTTTTTTTTTTTTTTTTGGCAGACAAGCCTATAAATATAAAATTTTCATATAAATTTTATTTACACTATTAAAAAATAGAGTCTAACACAAATTTTCCTATCAGGCTTTATTTTTTAATAATTTAAATATAAATTTGTGTTTAAATTTATGCATTTAAATTTTTTCTTTTCTAGCTCTAGAAACAAAGAATAGTCCTATTTAATAATTACATGCCAACTAATAGAGATTTGTTCCTCTTTGACTATATTTTTACTTCCTCAAAATGACACAATAAAAGAAAAGCCCATGCTTGAAGTAAAAGGAAATTTAAAACTGTTGGTAATAAGAATGGGAGTGTTATCTTAGCATCATTTTTCTTAAAATAATGTTATAAACATGATTTTTTTTTTAAAAACACATAAAATTTCATTAATATATATCATCACATGAACAACAACAGTTCAAAACTTAATTATTACAATAACATATTTATCTAAAACTTGAGAAACAAACTAAACCATACAAAGACCATAACCAACTATACAAACCATTATAACATACCAAGTCGCGTCATAAAAGTAAAGTTGTCTAATTTTTTTAATTTTTTGAGTGATTCGAACTGGTCGATTCGATATAAAATTGACCGATTAAGTATAAATTCAGTACCGATTCGTCATTTTAATGTTCGGTATATACCAATTTTCTTATTTTATTAATAATAATAATAATAATAATAATTTTCGAAGAGAAATGGGAGTTTTCTAAACTTTTTTATGGAGTATTTATTTGATGGATGAGAAGGGTAGAAAATCCCTAACATGGTAGGTACGACTGACTTTTTCCTTTAAAGGGCATAAATGTTCGTACCAACCCATTTATGATTAATGGGGCACTAAAACGAAGTATAATGTAAGTCAGTCTGTTTCGGAGAAAAGCCTACAATGGTTCTCCTGGGCTAAAACAACATTAACAGTTGAATGCCAAATGTGCGAATTAATCATGCACATTAGTGGCCCAATTTATTTTCCGCCCTTATTTCACTGCCCGGATTCAGCTCACAAATATTCCGTCCACCACGGTTTTTTGATGTAGCCAACTTATAAAATTTACGTATATATTTTTAAAATTAGATATACATTTTTAAGTAGATATATTTAATATTCTCAGAATTGATTCGTTAAGCAAATTAAAAAATATACCGAGTAGATAGATCACTTGTTCAACCAGTGATTGAATCGATGACATCATGAATATATAAAATATATATTATTAATAATTAATAAAATTTTAAAACTTCTATTTTTTTGTAAGCTAAAATAAAGTAAAATTATGTTAAATATTACTAAAAATATCTAATTTAAAATAAAATAAAATAAAATAAACACTTAAAAATCGGGTCAACCGGTTCAGCTACTAGGTCAACTACAGATTTATCAGTTAAATCGATGGTCAATGAATTTGACCGATTTTTGACCAAATTAACTAAATCGATTTAAATTGGACTGGATATTGGATCGGGTCCAGTTCGACTGTCTGATTCGACTCAAATTTCAAAACATTGAATATATTTGAAGCACCATAATATTTAAAGACAATCATAAATTACACAATTGAGGTTGACTCAACTAATAAACTCATGCTAGTGCATAGAAATATATTTGGAGTGAGTGCTCTATTATTTTTACCGATAAGACGATACACAATCAATTGTTCAACGAGCGAACTAAGACATAGGGGGAGTCAACTTTAATAGGATTATTATTAAAGTTTATTGGACAGTATTAATGCGGAAATATTTAGATCAGTTTGTTTTTTCGCACGTGCTAGTAAGAATGTGGCCTTCCGAGGGAGTTCGCAATTTGATCATGGGTTGGGTTGGCCATCTTCAACAATTTGAACTTTTCTCATTCGAGAAGAATTAAAGTCAAATACTTTTTACATTTTTTTTTATAACATAATACTCATTACTGCCATACAGTAATTAACAAAATATTTAATTAATAGGTGATTTAAGACATAGTTATGTATATTAAAATTTTTTATTAATACTAATATTAAATAATTAATATTAATTTAAATTTTATTACTACTCATGTATTAATTAATTACTCTTCTTCTTCTCTCTTTCTCAATTACTCTATATTTAAGGATAAAATAAAAAATAATTATATTTTTTCTCCTAAATATATGTAAAACGCAATTTTTTTATAAGTAATGATACATTTAATGATGTGTACAATGACCCAATATAAAAATGGTGAGATCTATAATATAAAAATAATGGATCCTATCATTTTAACATTAAATTATTATATACATCATTGTATGGGTCATTATATATAATAAAACTCTGTAAAACGCTTTATATTTTAAAAATAATTTTTTTTTAAAACGATTTATATAATAAAATAATAATTTATTCATTAAAAAGGATATGCAATACGTCAGCACATTCAAAAACCTAAAACCAAAAAAATATTCCTCTAACCCTACTTACCTATTCATTTGCTTGACTATTTTTTGAAATGGAAAGTGATAAAGCAGCCAATGAAATATGGAAAGTGATACTAATGGGGCGGCACGCGTTTTTAACTTTAATTAGACAAATATACCCTTATAGTTATTTTCACCAATCAAATCTAATTACCGTCCAAACACCACCAAAACTTAGGGAAGCAGTGGACGGAGGAAGGTGATCGTTAATTGTGGAGGGGAACTTGATGAGGAAGGCGACGGTGGTGCAGCTAGGTGGGTTCGGGTGACGTTGTACAAGGGGATGGTGGAGAGCGTGGTGATATATTGCGTATCGTGGCGGAGTAATTGTTTCGTTGAAAGTTTTGGAGGTTTGATTTGATGGAGGATTTTTTCCGGTGAAAAATTTGGAGGAAGTCGAGACTATTTTCAGTATTTTGACACGGCAGACAATGAAGATGACGATGAATTGTGTTTAAAGCTTACTTCCCTATATAGTAAGGTGGAATTGAAATATACCAGTTGGAAATTTTCTTGAACAAACGACTATTTCTGGCCCACGGAGATACAGAGAGAGGATAATGGGCTTCCCCTATGTCGTCAATAGCCTTAATAATTATGAAGGGTAAATTTGTCCAAACAAATTTTATTGCCCTGTGCCCAACAATTTTTCCCTATTAATATCATTTTCCTAAAATCTAGCATGGAGACCAGATTTGGTGTAAACAAAGTTTTGAAACTTTTTGGCTTTTCCAAAAATGTCTTTTAATTTTTATTATAATTCTTATTTCGTCTTTTTTATATTATTATTTTATTATTTAATCCTTTAAATTTTCTGAAAATTTTATTTTATCACACATTATTTTATATCAATTTTGCGTGTCACAATGCTAATAATATATAAAAGTAAGGAATTGATATTTTCATAAGTTAATTTGATATTTTTACTATATTAAATAGGACCCACTAGTGGAAATATCAAATTAACTTATGAAATTATCACTTTTCATATGAAATTGATATTTTCACAAGCTAATTTTATATTTTTGAAAAATTAAATAGGACCCATTTATAAAAATATCAAATTAATTTGTAAAATATCAATTCTCTTCGGGGTTGATTAGTGATGTTTAAAAGTTGGAAAGCATATTAAAAAGAAAAAAAATTATAGTTTATCAAAACTTTTTTGATAGTAATCTATTACACTATTAGATATTATATATTATTAAGTGGACTGATTAAAACGTGCTAAATATAATTAGTTTTATAAAATATTATTATAATAATTTGTTAAAATATTGTTGCACACCTAATTTCATTAAGTAATAAAACATCTCATAATTAAATCGTGTGAGAACAAAATGCTTAATAAGGATTCTTACTCTTACAAAATGGACAAACTAAATAACATAAACAAACGTTTTAGGGAATTGATATTTCTATAATTTATTTTGATATTTTCGCAAGTAAGTCCTATTTTTATTTGTTAAAAAACTTACAAAAATATTAATTTCATATAAAAATTAATATTTTTACAAGCTCTATTTGCGAAAATATCAAAATAAAATACAAAAATATCAATTCCCATATTTTATAATCCCTAATTCCCTATTATACTATCTCAATGCAAACAAAACAAAATTAATATAAGGGTAAAATAATAATCTCATATGAAACATAATTTTTTTCTTTTCATTTATAAAGTCATTAAAGACATGTAACAAGACTTATAAAAGTTTTATTTTTTTCTTTTATATCCTAATTTAAATTTTCTGTTATTTTTCTTTTATGTCCAAAACTCAAAACCCAAAGTTATTGTAAAAGGCTTGTGTGAAGCTAATTAGCCTAAACTTAATGCCCCCTTGACATGATAATTTGTTGGTTAGAAGTAATTTTATTTTGAAAATTTATATTTGAAAGTGTCTGAAAAACATATTGGAAGTGAATATATATAATTTTAGTACTTTTGAAAGTATATTTATGTTTAAATTTAAAAAGAATGAAAATCTATCTATAAAGATTTTTTTAAAATTATTTAATTATCAAAAAAATAATAATTTTACACTAGCATACTTTTTCGTACAACGTTAATGACGTAAGTGAATTTCATGCACTGCTTCATTAAACAACCACTAACGTTTTAGTTTTTATTTATTTTTATTTTTTTATAAATAAATTCAATAATCATGTTTATTTTCTCATTATTTAATTATTTTACTCTTTCATAAGACTCCATTTGTTACAAATTCTAAATGTTCAAAGTATAGAAATATAATACAATGTATAAAATTGACATCGACAAGTTGCAAAAGGGGCATTTGTCAAGTTGTAACATATCTAAAAGGAATTAATATTTTTATAAGGTTTCATTCACGTAAATAGTAAGCAAGACATATTTTCAAATGAATAAGATATTATGAAAATATTAATTTTTAATTTAAAATGAAAAAAAACTTATGAACTTTCAGTGATGTCTTAAAACAAATTCATGAAAATTGTGGCCAAATTATTGGTAGTGTAATTATCATAATAATAATCTGAATATTAATATAAAAAGGTGTGTAATATAATATATAATAATTATTATAATCGGAAAAACTAATAAAATAAATATCAAAAGTGTTATTAAGATTACCCTGTATAATGTTTTCCAACATAAATAAATAAAAATAAAAATAGATCGTAATCTACAAAGTAAGCTTTTTAGACCTGCTTTTGGTAGCCTTCTTAGAAAGTGCAGTAGACGCCGAAGCTAATAATACTTGAGCGAGTGGCCAAGATGATAACGCATGTTGGGAAACTCCCAAAACGGCGACGTATAAATCGTGCAAGAACTCAAACAACGTCGTTTTTTCAACGTGAAAGGCAGTCAGAGAGTGTGTACCTTGTGAAAATATTGACCGTTGACCGTGCTACCCTTGACTCGGCCCTCGAGTCTCCCTCCTATAAAAGGCCAGCCCATTTGTTCAAGTTCTTACAAGTTCTTCAAATTTCTCTAAAATTTGCACAAAAACTCTTGCTCAGATCTGTCGGTATCAGCAGCAACAGAAATATGAAGGTTAGTCATCTTCAATGAGTTGATCGGTCTAAATTAATGTCTATAACTAAGCCAGTTACTTATTTGTTAGCCTTTTCATGTGTACCCATCCCATCCATTTATTATTTTGATATATAATTTAGTGATTTATTGAAGCTTTTAAAGTCTAACTCAGATTTATTTACTCTTTTGTTTTTGTAAATTGCAGAAGGTTGTGTTAAAAGTGGAGTTGCATGATGACAAAGTGAGGCAAAAAGCCATGAAAAGAGTGTCTGGCCTCTCAGGTATATATATATATATGTAACTAAAAGCAAGAAATCCCCAGATCTTGTAATACCAATAAAATATCTGATTATTAATGTTGGTATGTGATTTTGCAGGGGTGGATTCAATTGCAATGGATATGAAGGACAAGAAATTAACAGTAACAGGGGATATAGATCCAATTACTATAGTGGGTAAACTGAGGAAAATCTGTCACACAGAAATACTAACTGTTGGACCAGCAAAAGAGCCTGAGAAGAAGAAAGAGGAGCCAAAGAAACAGGAGCCAAAGAAAGAAGAGCCGAAAAAGGATGAGAAGAATAAAGATGATGGCCCACAAGCTGTGAAGCCCATGGCTGCTTACCCAGCCTATCCGATGCCTTATTACCATCAGCAGCCTAATTATTATTATCAACAGCAGGCTTATACTTATCAACAACCTCCACTCTCAACTCACAGTTTTCAGAGAAGTGTAGAGGAAGATCCCAATTCCTGTGTTATTTGTTAATATATATATATATATATATATGCAGACGATCTATTTCAAGAAGGGAACAACATGATGAAGAAATTAAGTTTATTTTCTAGTTGATTTTGGGGATAGTATGTAAAAAAATAGAGTTTTGTACGGCAGGTAATGGTTCTGTTGTGTGTATTAACTTATTTGTTGAATATTTCATTTAGACATGTTTACGTTTTATTTAAATAAACGGGCGTGCTCAATGGCTTTGCACTTTATTCTTCTATGTATACTATAGATTAAAGAATATCATTTAGACCAACAATCTTTGGTATGATCATTTCGTTTTATACTACCATCATTTATTTAATTGGGTAGCACTCCCTCTAAACATGACCTCATATATCTCAATGGATGAATGGTTCGTGTAGTTCTTTTGGTAAACGATAAAAAGAAGATCATCACATCATGAAAATTACTACATCGGAAAAAAGTGAAAGTAGGTTGGTTTATACACAATGAATAAACTTCACACTTATACTTGGCTTTGGCTAAACCGGTTTTGAGCACTGGTCTACCAATTCAGTCCTTTTGCCACCTCATATACTTTGGAACAGTTGCATTTAAAAGAAAAAAAGGTAAGGCTGTTTTTGTCAAAACACATTTTAGTTTGAAGTTAGCGTGCGAACAATACATTAAGTTCAACTCCATTGAAAAGGAAATTGATATTTTTATAGGTTTTTTTTAATATTTTTACATAAAAAATGTTGTTATATGTCTATAATAACGATTTTAATTGTTTTTATAAATTTATAACAATAATTTACATATAAAAATATTAAAAAATCTTATAAAAATACCATTTTTCTATTAAAAATACTCGTTGAATGAGTAACTGGTACACTTCCCAATATCTTCCCAATACGCTAAAACACGATGCTGATGGGTGAGAAGTAACATTGGCCGGATAGGACAAGGTGGTAAATCTTCAAAAAAGTGCTGATGCATTAAACCAAATTTTATACTATAGTAGTATTTTTATATTGTGCCTGTAAATGGTTTTATATTAATTTTAGCCGACGGTTGGAATAGATAGCACTGTCTTTTGAATAAATCTGACGTCACTATCAATAATTAATTGTTTGAAAATGATTCATCTGGCCCTCTTCGATATGCTAAAACTCTCCCACCACATAAACGCAAAGAAAGTCTCCAAGTAGGAGAAATTCAATTTTTATTTGATTTCTTTTAGCAAGTTGATCATTTATGTAACCTGTAATTATAGATTAAATGAATTGATATTTTTACAGAATTTTTTTAAATTTTTACATAAAAAAATATTATTATAAATTTATATTGATGATTTTAACCGTAATTATATCTCTATAAAAATATCATCATTTGTATATAGCAGGTGTATTCTTCAAATTTATATTTTTAGGAATGTCCATATTATGGTGTATCCTTTCTATTTGTTCATTTCCTTGATATATACATGCATTATTCTTGAAGATTAACCTACTATGGTTTCAACATTCAAAGCCTAGATGCTTGTAAGTTTGTCATTAACGATAGGAGGATCTTCATTAGCTTTGAATGCTGGGGCTCAGTGCACTTCTGGCGGATGTGTGGAGTAGCCTGCCTACGTATTTAAAATTGTTTCGACACACAAATTTAAAATATGCAATTAAATTTTGGTTCCATAGGTTAAAACTTTAAAAATGGCGATAGAAGAGTGAGATTTAATATTACAAGTTGAGTACTTATTGCAGTACTCACTACATTACTTATGTGGCGTTTGGTTTAATATGTTAAGTTTGGTCAGAATGACCATTTTAATAAAATCGCGTTTCTTTTATATATTGGAATCGTGATTCCTAAACTCTCTAAAGAATCGCTATTTCAATGAGTAAAGAAATAAAAAAAAATATTAACACAAAAATGCTCTTACCCATATAAATAAATAAATAAATATATATAATATATATAATGTGTCATATATATTAATAGGTATTATATTTATTTTGTTTTATATTATATTAATAGAATATATATGGTATATATTATATTATATATTAAATATATTTTATATTTAATATTATAACATATAATAAATATATTTAATATATAATATGATATTTTTTATTATGTATTAAATTTATTTTATATTATATATAATCGAATAATATATGATATATGTATATATTAAATAATAGTATACATATATATATATATATATATATATATATATACACATATTTATTTATTTATTTATTTTATACTAAGGGACTGTTTGATTATAACTTAATAGGACTGAATGACTGAATGGCTAAATCGGTCAGTCATTCAGTACGTTTGTTTAGAGTTGAATGAGACTGAATGACTTAATCGGTCAGATTTTTGGACTGAATGACTAAGTCTAATTTTTTTGACTGAATGATTAAGTTCTCACTGAATGAAGTAAAAAAAAAATTAAAAATTAAAAATTAAAAATATATATTAAATATTATATTAAGTAACATTAAATATATTTACAACAACTTTGAATTTTTTCAGATAGGTAAAATAGTAAAAATATGTTATTTAGATATTTCTGACATGTCACTTATCAAACAACTTTTTTCATTTAGTATTCAGAAATCTACTTCATTCGGCTCATTCAGATTACTTAAGCATTCAGAAATATTTCATTTAGTTTTTATCAAACACCCCCTAAATTGTATGTAGTTTATAGTCTTTTTACATATATATAAAAGAATAATAAGATATATTGATTTGAAATTTGGTCAGTTTGACCATAAAAGTCAATAAGATGACTTTTATTCTGAAACGGAGAGAGTATTATAATTATATAAAATATCTAATATAACATATAATATTTTATATAAGTAAAATACATATTAATATGACTCTCATCGCCCTTTAACTATGAATCATTCATCTCTCTCTCTCTCTCTCTCTATATATATATATATATATATGTATATAGTTAGTTAGGTAGTTAAATATGTCCTCGGCCAAAATTTTATGTTCATTGACAAGTTCCCCGTTTGTTAAAATCTTTCTTAATAATATTACGATCGAGGACTTGAACTGATAAACACACATGGCCTCTCACATGTATTCTTCATCACATAGCTCCACTGAGCTGCAGCTTAACCTCTGGTTAATTTACTCAGAAAATAGTGGCGGACTAGTTATAAGCACTACTCCACTTATTACCAATTTACCATCAGGTAAACCTGCAGAATACGACAGTTTGTGGATGTTATGAGTTATGACTATGGCTATATATACGGAGCAACCCAGTACGTAAAAAATTGAAAAAAAAGAAGGAAAAAGTGTTCCCTCTCTCCTGCAAAGATTGTCTAATAAGTCCTTGTGAAAAAAGATGACCCTTTTTTTTTATTGAAATTCATATATATATATATATATATATATATATATATATATATATATATATATATATATCCATCCATGTGGATATGTGGTACTTATAGTACAAACGCATTGTCTATATTCAAGGGAAATATTGGAAATTGTCTCATCATAAACTAGATTAATTTTTGGTTATTTAAAATTTACTTCCTTAGTTTGGAAGAAATCACTAATTTTGACCATCAGCAGGACACACGAAGTAATTGAATTATGATATTTGTGTGAAATACTATTTCTAAAGATTCTGTAAGATTAAAAACAACACTTCTTAATTAACATTAGGAACTCTCCATCAAACTATAATCTTTTGGAATTGAAGATGCTAATTTATACTTTTTTCATCGTCTCACAAAATCAATCAGTGTTGATGGTTCATCGTCTCAAAATAAGTTCAAATCCCAGCTCTAATAATGCTTGAAAGCACACATTGTACACCTCATTCTCACGGTATCACAGCTAGCTAGTGGAACATTATTATAATTTTGTTACTTTCTTGGTCCTTAAATAATCAGAATTAGTCGAGGGATATCTTGGTTGGGTTTATGCTATCATACAATTGGTTAGTTAGACTCAATTTCGCATTCTGTTATTGTGTATACATACAAGGTAACAGAACATAGCAGAGTATTCTGAAAAGATTTCTGATTCTAGTGCTCATTATTACTCTATAAATTTTCATTTATAATTCTTGGATTCACCATTGTTGACATTTGGAGACAAAAAGAAAGAGGAAAGGTGTACACAAAGCTATAATTGATTAGATAAAGTCATAAAAAACCATAATCCTCTTGAAAAACTGATTCTAGATTAATGCATCATAATCACCTATAAGTCTCATCTTCTTCTTTCCACATCTCAACCCAATTCCTCTGAGCTTCTTCAAATCCAAGAAGTGAACCTTTTCTGTCTGGATCCCAACTCGCAGACAGAGTGCCAATAGCAATCCCAAGTGCAGAAGCCCCAAAAGTGATGAAAGTAGTCAGGAAGGGGAGCCAAACTGGGATATCCACCGAATTCTGTTCTTTCACGATACTAAACCCTTGCAGGATAACCATACCAGTGACTAAGGGCACCCCCACATAAATCAATATCCTAACAACCATTCTATCCAACACCACCTGTGGTATCTTGTCATCATCATCTTCATCATTCCCATTAGGCTTTTGGTAACTTCTTTCTGGGACAGTTTCTTTAGGCGTAATTTTTTTTTCTTGGATATTATTTGATGCCCCACTGAAGCCTTTCGCTTTGGCACGTACCTTCCATGTTCTTCTGGGTTGAAGGGTTGTGGTTTTTGGTTTCAATGGAGATAGCCTTGTGATGCAGAGAGATGTTTGTTCTAGACAGAACAGAGTTTTCATGGTTTTTTCTTAATTAGGACTTGTTTCTCAAAATTTCACGAATCTCTTTATTTTTACAAAATCTTATCCGGAATAATGAATGGTCAATTATTAAAGAGACGGTTTTATAAGTACTGGTTTTATCTTGTGATATTTCTATTGATCTTTTCTTTTTTGTGTTGTGTCTTTTGCAGAGGCTAATTTGTCCCATGCAAATGCACCAGTTTTTGGAAGATATTCATGTTCAAGAACTGTTAGCACTGTAAATAATCAAAGAAAAAGCTACGGCAGATTGCTCGAGCCTGTTTCTGTCATTTCAATTGTACCATATTTGATTTGAAATTGTATGATTTTTAGATAATGTGTTACTTTGTCTCATTTTAATTGTCATTTTTTAAAATTATTAGGACCAAATTGATTAATACGCCCAATCAATTGCATGTTCTTGCCCAAAATCTATGAAACTTTTTTATTTAATATTTTTCCCTCTAAAATACTACACCATCCATGTACTCAAAAATGATTTTGGGACTTGGAATTAGGGTTATGATCAAGCAAGTTGTGAGCGAAATGCACTGCAACGTACCAACGATCGAGTCGAGTTGAACAACACTTCATATAACATATTTTATAAAAAATGATAGCCAAAATATGACAAAATTTTAGCATTTGTACTGTACTATTGTCAAAATCAGACTGAGTTATAACTTATATGGCACAACTAATTAAAATTTTGTCCTGATAAATTAGCTAGACAATAGTTTGACTATTGACTTAATGATTAAAAAAATCAATTAATTTTGCAGGTGTTATTAATTTAACTAATATGTTATTTTTTTAACAGATTAAACATTATAATCTTAAAAAAAAATTTAGAATACCTAAAAATCAAACCATGGTTAACCAACATGTTTTTTTGCTATTATAAAAATTAAAGTTAATAACAAAATATATTTTATAATATTTTAATCTAAACTTATTTAATAATAATACAAAAAATGATTTAAAAATAATTAATTAGATTTAAAAAGTTAAATTAATTAATTTAAAAATAATTAATTTGGATACCAAATGGAGAGGCGGTTCTTGTGGGAATTGAGAGTTAAATATTTTACGATTCCCAATGCGAGTGAACTAAATGTAGTAGTGAAGAACAAAGAAAAGAAAGAACGAAGAAGAAGGGTTCAGGAAGGGTCTCAAGTAGAGTTTGTTTACGTGTATTATTACCTTTTAATAAATTCATGTTTGAATTTGTAAAAGGCAAAAATTATTTATTACTAAAATTTTGCTTATCTTTAATGACTCTTAATCGATAAGACATAAAATGAAGTATAAATTATTAAGAGCTATCTTTTAATTAAAAAAAATAGTAATTTTTTTATATAAATACATTCAATAATATTATTCACTCATTTTTATTAAATTGAATATTTAAAATTATTAAATAAAATTTTACTTTTTAAGATGATAAAATAGTATCATTAAGGGATAACTCACTTTTTTAATTATCAAATAATTTTTTAGATTTAGATGCTAGTTCACTCAAATGATCTAATTTATTAAGATATATTAATTATTTAAATTTTAATTATTCAGTTTTATCAAATACAACTTTATGGGGTGTTTGATAAAAATTGAATGGTTAAGTAATCTGAATAAACTGAATAAAATAGATTTCTGAATACTGAATGAAAAAAATTATTTGATAAGTGGCAGAAATACGACGGGGAACATAGCTTGATTTTTTTTCATTCGCGGGAAATCCCCTCATGAATAATGGCACCATAATTATTATCTGATTTCAACCCGGTTGCCATCCCTAACTTCTGCTCCACTGCAGAAGAGGAATATGAAGCAGGGTCTACTGCTAATTTTGGCACCACAGGCATATTGTTGATACAATAAATTTTTGGGTTTAGTTGGAAATGTCTTCATTACTCGCAGTTACCTGGCTCATACGTATGATTTTTCCCTACTGACCCTTGTCCTGGTCAATCTATCCAAATAGGTCTGCCGCAAGCTACAAGCCTATGCAGAATGGCTGGTGGAAAGATTCACTTACCAAGTATTCGTACTTGCAGATAAATTATTATTATATATATATACACACACGCACACACTCTCTCTCTATATATATATATTAAAATTGTATTCTCTTTTTATTTCTCTTTATAGTTCTGTACTCTTTGCAAATATATCTTACTTTATATGATCTTTCACATTTACCAATTTCTCTCTTATGATACCATAGAGTGAATCAGACATGTTCATGGCGTCCTTGACTAGTAATATGGATGCTGACTGTGAGAAGCTTCTAATGTGCAAAATGGATATGGATTGTGTGAAGGCCCTGCACTTCGATACAGAGGTAATTTAGGCTCTCTTGACTAGTTTTCACTGTCCCATAACTTCAACTGGATTGTCCTTTCCTTGGATTATTTTTGGTTTTGAAAGTTCTGTTCTGCCGTGTGTTGAATTCATCACATTTCAAGATTTATTTTTTGCCAAGTGCATCACGACTTATATCTTGATTGGTGAACCAATGATATATTTTGGAGAGTTTGAGTTTGTCACGTTCTAAGCAGATTCATATTTGATGTTTATTTCTCATTGCATATAAATAGCAACTCCTGTAATTATCCTGCAGTCCCTCGAAATTTGTATCGAATTCCCGTACGACCGATGCTTCGAGAATGAACTTGATAGGAAAATCACCGTTTCCAGCGTTGGATATGTTTTTAGAATCTATTTCCTCCGTTGTCAGTGTATCAGGTGGTATCTAATGCAGTATCAAATGTTCTTGAACAAGCATGAGAAAAAGAAAGACTTGGCTTCTTTCATATCCTCTCTTTACTTCTATTTTTTGGTTCTTGGTCGACTCATTTCTGATTGACCCTTTAATAGATTGAGCTGAGCTAGCAAGCATATAAACTTGCTGGCAAAAAAAGTTCGTTCTTTGTTTTGCCAACTTAAATGCAATTTTTTTTCTCTGGATGATGGGTTCTTAGTTTGTTTGTTTTATCTCTTTGATGTCCAATCCTATGATTAAAAGAAGTTGCTCACGTAGCTGAATACTTGAGTACCACCTCGCCTTTTATATTATATGAAACCCCTACAGCAGAAGGCTGGAAGTTAGGACATGTTATTGATGACAGTGTGACACTTTATGTGAAAAACTGTTCATGGCAAACTACTAGCCTTAAATAATTAGTACCTTACCTTCTTTATCTATATTTTCCACACAGGAGGATCAAACATGTGACGAAGATGATGAATGGTGGATGGCAGTTGAAAGCACTGCATCCCAGACTGAACTAATGTATTTTGGACAAATATAAACCTTGAAAACTGCCAGTTGATAGCTTCACTGTCATGCTGTTGCTAAGATTTTTAAAGAAATGAGATAACTACAACGGAAATCTATGCATCTTGTCATATTCAAACTTGAAAATATCGTAGGTGAATAATTACTTGACCGGACCTCTACATATATTATTATGACCCCATTGTGGTTTTGTACTTGTGGGAAAGAAAGCTCAGGAGGATATTCAGTGTTCCAATGGGCATGTCAATAATGTCATGTATGTAACAGCATTGTAGATCAAATTGATTGGGTTTGTAACACAAATACAACATTGTTTGTTGACAACAAGTGTGTCAAATTTTGTAATTCTCTTCTTGTTTTAGAGTTGAGGGCATTAACCGAAAAAATTATATAACGAAGATTTTCATGGATATTCATATATTTGCTCCTATAAAATTGATTAAACTTTCGGAAATAATTTTTTTTAATGGAAATAACAATAATTAACTACATATCCCTGTTTTAATTACTTGGAGACCTAATCTAAAAGGCACAATAACATTGAACAAAATTCTGAAGTAATAGATTACAGCTACTGTAAAAAAAATTCACGTGGTTACCATTTAGTGATGCACATGGGCCTGGGCTGGCAAACCAATCTTTGTTGGCTTAGTTTTGGTGCTAAAAGTCTTGGCTGGGCTGGAAGGGGACGGGACGAAATGAAGGATTGAAGGAGCCTAAACTCATTTTTCCTGGCAGGTTGCTTGGGGGGCTGTAATGGGAAAAACCCTATATATCTGTATACACCCAACACTACAAAAATAATCAACATACTGTCAAGCCTGTTAAACGAAACATATGCTAAAAGATGGGGGGACTTGTGCTTAGGAAAAGTAACTCTTTAACTGTTGATTAGGGGTAAAAATCTAGTTTACAAAATCAGCAATGAAAGATTACAATAAGGCTCCATGAGCACACAGATAATAGAAAATTGCTGCGGTGAGACTTGCAAGTTCTTTTCCGGATAGAAACCTAAAAATCAATAAGAAACTTATTTTTTCAACAATGAGTAAACTTACTTTAATCATCGTCTGAACCTGAACTTTCTGAATTAGACTGACTATCATTTCCACTTGCAGTCCCATTAGCATGGCCCTTCTTAGTTGTTCCCTTCGTCTCTTCTTCATCCTCACTATACTCGCTCTCATAATCATCATCATATTCTTCCTCTTCAACCTCCTCTTCCTCTTCCACGCCATCCTCCAGGATGGGTCCTTCCTCCGTCATATGAACTCCCCGAGTACCAGCTCGAGTCCGTTTCAAAACTTTAACTTTTACACCAGTCTTTTTATCGCAACCAATCCATGAGTCACATAGTAAATAAGAAGTCAGATTATAATTTCCTTCTGTTGGGGCTTGGAACTTGCCCATCACCAATCGTGCCCCACACTTAACTTTCTCAACTGCTTCTCTAGCAGCTTTGCTAGTCTCCTTAGGAGTTGCCCCTGAACCTTCCATTGTCTCCTCAATTGCTTTCGAAGCAGAAGTTATAGCTGCAGCTTCATCCATGAAAATGACCTTCTGAGAAAACCACACATCATTTGAATTGGGGTCCGCAAGCAGAAACCAATAATTTTCTTCCTTGTGGAAAGGATAGTATGGGGCATGGGGAAGGGCACCAATCAACCCATTAGCACGTCTGAGCGTTACCCAAGCCTGAATTGTGACAATGTCACCCTCTTGTATACCCTCTTCACCTTCAGTCTCACAAGTAACTTCGACCGTTATGCAAGGCATCATTTCCAGTACCCTTTCCACATCTTGTATATCGGCGGCAGAGAAACCAACAACTTGAGAAAGCAGCTCATCACGATCCTGAAGGGTCATATCCCGCAGATCCTGAAATGTCCGTACCTTCTGCAAATAAAGATAAGGCAAGATAAATAAAAAATCAACTAAAACCTAATAAACTATCAAATGTTTCACTTTATTGCAAGAACAGAAGATCAACAAGAAACCCTGCTCAATAATCAACTAAGCTTGGCCAATTTCAAACATTCAAATTGACTTTTGGAGGTATGTCTTTTACTTTTACTGCTGTGAAAGAGGCTACCCTAATGACTAACCACACTTCTAAGACTCCACTAACTACATTTCTACCTCACTGACATGTAAATATTTGCAGGTCTTGCAGTTAAACATCATTAACATGCTCTAAGTTACCACGTCGTCCCTCTGAATTTATGTAATCACAAAATTCTGTTTATAATAATTCCACTGAACTCAGTTTGTTAATTTTAACAAACTAAAGCATATGTCAAAACTGAAGCTACAAATGCAAAAGAGTTGCTAGATAAACCACCAAAAGGAAGGGTGCCAAGAGTTTTATGACTGGCAAGTGAATGTGTTATCAAAAGCTTATACACCAACACAAGCATGGATAAATTCTATAACTAACGGCTAATGTGTTATCAAAAGCTTATACACCAACACAAGCATGGATAAATTCTATAACTAACGGCTAAGGCATAATCTAACAATTTCCCCGGATACTTCAAGCAGTGATTTATTATTGCTTCACTGGGTAGTTACAACAATGAAAGATAAGCGTCTCCTACACCAAGGAAAAATAGAAGTTTAAGAAGATGGCACAAGCAAGAGTCTAAACTGGATGTCAACGTGAATTTCGTACTCATTTTCAGATATTGTAAATTTATGAGTTCGGCTAAGCCAATTGCAAAATAAATGCTACTGAACCAATTGCACAACAATGACACTAAGGTTTGCTTAACAACTTTGCACTTGGGAACTACGAACATGACAATTACGGGTGAATGACGTAGCTACGTTAAAGATAGCTGATCAACTGGCAGATGAACAATTAGATTCCTTTGTGGCACAAGAGTAAGAAGCGGCCACATACCTTGCGTGCTATCTTCTTTATGACTGCTTCATTAAAGTGAGGTAGCTGCAGAAAGGGAGCAGTACCCTCAGCAGATCCTCCAGCAGCCTTCTTAGCACTAAGAGGAACAGCCTGCATCAAGGTTCACAGTTAAACAACACTTCCTTGCAGCATCACAATATGGCAACAAAACTACAAGTCTAGGGTTCAATGTGATAACGAAATTATCTAAAGCTAAAAGGTTTGAACATCAGACATATTATTTATATGTTCAGGATAAAGGTAGGAGTTGCTGCTTTTGGTTCTACCTTTATCCTGAACATAGCATCAAAAGGCTAAGGAAATCAAGATACACAGTCTAGATTTCAGGGGGAAAATAAACCATATCCATCCTTCCTTTTCAGTTCTTGAAAGTAAAAGCACAACTTCTTGGCAGGTGTACTTCTTAATTCTATTTTATTATATGCTCCTTATGGGTCAACTCTACAAATAAGTAAGCTGGTTTTTCCCAGTAACTGTGCATGTAAACTAGTATGTCTAAATATGATAACATCTGAAATCAGAAACTATGAGCATTGAGAAGATTTTGCCATTCAGGAAGTATATATCTGGCACGAGCAATTTGGGGCAGACAAAAACAAAAATTCAGAGCAAATTAAAAACAATGCACATCATGTTAACCATAGCTGCTTGTGCTTAAGGACAGTGGGGGATAAAAGGTATAGATTAAGGAGTTACTACAGATTTCTGCAGTTTATTCAAGAATAATTAGCATTAATGTGGATTAAATAACTTATTTTAAAACTGGTCTATCCTGCACAAGTGACCATGAGTAAGTTATCCATATGCTTTAATATAAAAAATAAAAACAAAAACAGAAACTAAATAAAAACATAAGTCAGCTTTAATCCAAGTTTTTTCTCAAAAGAAACCAAGAAATTTGTTACAATCAATAACAGTAAATAGTCCTAAGATACAAACCTGAATAACACATTGAGAAAGTTCAACTACCCCAACTGCAGGCCTTAGCCAGCCATGCCCCTGAGCAGTGCGAGGTATTACTGCCATCTGCATATAGCAACTAATACATTATTAAGTATGAGACCCAGGTTCATTCACACATCAGAAGAACAGGATAGCAAAGACTTCAACCCATAATTGTTTGACAACATGTTATACTTTTGAATAAATACAATATACAGATATACATAGGGGTCAAACAAAACTGCAGAACACCAAACAATAAAAAAGTTAATGTAGGTCAACAAGTGATTATCCAGCTGGTCGTGATTAGCACATTTGTTTCAGTGAGGATGCTTGGCTGGTGTTGTAGAGGTTCAAAGTTGTCATGCATTTTTCTCGTCTCTCTCAGATTGCTTCCATTTTTCCTTTTTGTAAGCTTGCCCCCAAGTTTAGAGTGGGTATTAGAACTGAACAAAACTCACGGAATTCTTTTTTATGAGAAGTCAAAAGTGTTTTTACCTTGAATTATTGTGGCCATCCTCCAATGGAAGCTTTTGAGGCTTTCTATTTGCAGTTAAATAAGACTTGGAAAGCTGTTGTTATTTAAGTGACATGTTCTTTACTTCTTTTCACATTATTTTCTATTAAGGGCGGATTGCCTGTCCTTTCTATTGTTACTCCCCCCACCCCTCACCCGAAATAAAATATTATTTTTGTATAAAAATCATGACATAAAATGAATTGGAGCTCATAATCAGCAGAAAAGAGCTAGGTGCTTTGCCAAATATACTGAATATATCAGATCCAAAATGCAATCTGTATGTAACATGTTTATACAGATTGTTTGTTGGCATCTCTATTTTCCACTATTTTCTAGTTTTCCATCAATTGTGCTGAGAAACCTTTGACTGACCTTCACCTCAGACATTCAGCTAAAATTTGACAAAAAATCTTCCCAAGAAAGTGAACGAGGATGTGCATTATTTATATACAGGTAAGACAACCGTCAAGAATAAAAGTAACAACTTCCCCAAATTTACCAGACAACTTTTCCCAAATACTGGAGACACAAAGTCCAGCAATAGTATTCCCTAGAAGCAAGTACATCAAAAAGTGTCATGTGCAAATTAATACTTGGGAAAATTGCAGATGTAGGGATTTTAGAAAATTCTCTAGGACTATATCAGTTGTTTCCAAAGCTCAGAATCATAACTTGATAAAAGCATGTAGGAATTTTAAGAAAACTGATGAGTTCTATCCATATGCTAACGCAGAAAGCTGATTTCAACAAACACATGACATAATGATACTCCATTTCCAAGTGTCATTTTCTTCGCCAGAGGGAAACCAAACTTGGGCAAGTGCCACAAGTTTAATTTCGAATGTCAGCATCACCAGGAGTGCACTTGGAAAGTGTATAGGTTATCTAGAAATTACCTTCATCAACTCTTCAAGAAGGCGAGGTGCAAGTTCAAGCACACGCTTGAAGTCTCGCTGCAATTCTGGTGATAAAGCTGCTGTTTCACGAGTTAAATGGGCTTGAATCAACAACTCTGTCTGAACGGAAAAGAGCATGGTAGTAAGAATATGAGTATATGACTCATTTTAAAATCAAAAAATGCAAATCTAAAGCAAAAAAACTTATATCCTGCTGGCTGCAACTTATTTGATCCATTTTCCCTTTAATATATTAATTTTCATCAGGAATCTACCTTAACAAGTGCTGGATGCTGCTTCCAAAACTTCGCCTGCTCTTGTTTTATGTTCTTAAGGTCCAAATTCAACTCACTTCTAACTACGACAAAAAGCTTCTGAAGGGGTTCACCATCTGACCTACGAACTGGAATCTCCATGTATTCAGCTGCCTTTATAAACACGTCCATGACTTTGCTGTAAATTTATTTATTACAGAGGAATAAAGATATGTTAATATCGATACAGGTGAACCTCGTTACCTACATCAATCAAGTGATCGAGTAATAATAACTTAAAAGAAATTTGGTTTTGCCAATCAGAATAAAATAACCACGCACGTTACAACTAAACTGAGGCCAACTAGGTATAGGCAAAGACTAGTAGCGACATAGCAATTTAATTGAGCAATTAATATTGATTGGTAAAAAGAGCCAAAGTGAGTGCTCCTACACATAAATGAACAAAATAATCTAAAGTGCAAACATATGGTGTGTGTGTGTGTGTAGTTATCAAGTCTTTAAGTCAATTCGAGTCGATAACCGAATGCTTAAGTGACTAGTCGCCAGACTAGTCATTGGTAAAGGGACAAATTATTTACAATACTCATTTTATATATATATATATAAATTCAAATAACAATTAACATAAAAAATTACAATTTCACAATCATAACTATTTAATATCAATGATAATAAAAATTAAACCCCTATTAGAATCTTTACTCATAGCATAACTTTCGGCTTCCGAACTAAACGTCATTTAGATATATTTAATTGGGTAGGTTATTAGGTTATGGGTTAATTAGAATTTAGAATTGAGTTGGGTAAATTAAAATTTGGGCTTGGTCCCAAGTCGTCCGACTAGATACCAAGTCGGGTAAATTGTTGATTTAAACTGACTAGGTGACGATTAACTGTTTAAGTCGCACGACTTAGCGACGGCAAGCAAGTCGACCTAACTTGCAGTAAGCGACCGGACGACTAGTCGTCACTTAAGCGATGAATTGAACAATATTATATATAGGGGTGTCCATCGATTAAAAACCGAACCAGTACCGAACTCAAATTACCGCTAAAACAAGAATAGGTACCGAATTATCGGTTCAGTACAAATTCGGTTCGGTTTTTTCGATTCAGTTTTCGGTTTATATCGATTGATAATATATATAATTATAATTTATAAATAATAATTATATATTATTATAAATATAATAATATATATAATTATTATATATATTATAATAATTAATCTAAATTTATTATTATATTATTTAATTCGGTTCTTTCGGTATACCGGCTTTTACCGAAATTCAAAAATGTCCATACCGCTACCAGTACCGAAAAACCGGTACATAGCACTTGTGATATCAAAAATAAAATACAACCCTATTCATGAATAAAGGTGTATTAAGTAGCCAAGTAAGTTTTTAACATTCAGTATTTGTGTAGATATGATACTGCATTGTATGTTCAGATTATGTAAAAGTCACTCATAAGAATGATTCCAAATACCTATATATTAAGAATGATTACCATACCTTGGGGCCAACGAAGATTTCATAAAGTAATAATATGCCGAAAGTGTTTGATGCATGACATAATTTCCAGTATATTTGGATGACCTTGATAGATATACAACAGCTATCACCAGTGGCAACAGAATACAGACTCCTACAATCCAAAGCAACAGTATCCCACCAGATGCTCCATCAATGTTAAGCAGAAATTGGGGAAGAGCTATACCCATTTGAAACCCCTGCATTAAGATTTAGTTATAGTAGTTTTTATATACATGAATATAACCGCACTCGCTACTTATCACAACACAAATACATAAAAGGGCTATTGGCTCCATGAGACAAAGGTATAAATACCTGTCTGCCATCCGGATGGCCATATTTTTCAAAATTATCACGTGAAATTGGATCTGTCAGAGCTTGATAAGCCTTGGATATGTACTCAATAAAGTACTTATTCGCATCTGAACATTTAAACAACACAAACCACTCATAATTATCAGGATTCTAGTTCATACAAACTAAACACAGCACACGCATTTAATCAGAAGAGTTAGAACACCTTCAACCTGGATCAGGATTTTTATCGGGGTGGTATTGTATAGAAAGTCTCCTATATGCCTTCTTTATTTCAGAATCTGAAGCTCCAGGTTCTAATCCAAGAATATTAAATGGCTCAAATACTTGAATCTAACAAAATAAACAAGTATGCCAGTTTAATGAAATATTCAAACATTTGAATACCTGTTGTTAGTATATTTATTATCTAAAACAATCCTGACACAATTTTCAGAAAAGAAAACTGGAAGTTTGAAATAAACGAAACTAATGAAACATGGTCAATATCCATCAGCACGCAACCTTTTACAAATGTATTTACCTCACGACTTATATGCTTAATGTAATAAACAAGGATGCCCATGATAACCCAGAGAAGCACCACTGTCATGTTACTGCATGTTGAGAAATTTGAGATCTGCAAAAGTAATTTTGAAACAGATAAAAATAAAACTACACTCAGGATCACAAGATACTCATACTACATAAAGGTAACTCATTCCTTGTGGTAAGAATAGGCACTCACCCGTTTAAAAATTGATTTGCGATACTTTCCGGATCGAGAGCAAACGGAACACTCACAGTGAATGGTCTTGGCTTTCTTTGAAGCAGCACTACATAATTTCAGTATTGTATAGGGCACTAAAGGCAGGGCAAGTATTGTCAAAATGAAAATTGGGAACAATCCACTGTTTTCTTCCGAAGCAGCCATGGGGACCTTCTGTCTGCACCAACTTGTATATGCCTACTGTACCTGCTAACAGATTCTAAATGGATGGTCAGCTGATCCGCAGCAGAATACAACCCTAATACCACCATCATATTCAAAATAGAAGACCTTGCAAGTCAAACTTCTAAAGAAAAATTATGTAATTCATTTGTTGTTCTCCACAAATTGGAAGCATATAAATCACAACATTTATAACTTGAATGTGCAATTTAGAGGGCTACTTTTAGACATTATAAGATTTGACAGCTTGATCTTTCGAGAAGGCTCCCAAAATGTGACAATGCGAGAGATAAAAGAGGCTTAATAGAAACATGTGGGCCAAGTTAGTTAGCAACAACTATTTTGGACTAATTGGACTGTAATCCTTTAACAAGTGCTTAACCTATGTTTGGCATCAAATATTTGCTCCGGACTATAATCCTTTAATAAGTCCTTAACCAATGTTTGGCACCAAGTATTTACACCGGACTATAATCCAAAGATAGAATAGAAACTTGAAAGGAGGTACAACACAATACCAACTCCCAAAGTCATTTGATCCTTGCAAAGCCATGGAACATATAAAACAATCTTGAACTCTTACCATTTTATCTTTATGTTTTGACAAGTATCTGGAATTCCTATTACCATCCAATCAATATAACTATATAACAGCATGAAGAACTATTTTTTGTCGAATTCCACTCGGTGAGTTTTGGTTTCTCCAACCGAATTTGGTCCGCCCCTCAGTGAGTTATCCAAGTTACATGTAGATAATAAATATATTAATTATAAGTATTAAAAAACTGTCATTAAATATAGTGACTGATCATTTATGATTATTTCATTTGTCTGAGTAGGTTAAAAGCCTTATATTTAACCCAGGAATCTTCAAGCTACTTTTAGATCAATCAATTATCTAATATCTACCACTACCATATTTAACCTAACCCTCACAAAATAAGAGTGGAAAAATATATATCTAATATAAATAATAAATAATTCTAATATAAATATATAAAAATACTATGGTTTAAAATTTGACTAGAAATAAAACTCCAAGTTTAAAACACATACAAAAAGTTCTTACCAAATACAATTAGATGAAACGTATTTTATGACATGAATAAATTGAATTTTAATATCCTAAAAACTAACTAAAGCACAATAAATTAAAAATAAAATAAAATAATTCTTTTAAAATACAATTATTAGATTTTTTTATGTATGTTAGCTCCATATTAAAAAATTGTTAGATTGCATGCAGTCTTTTACCTTAAATAAAATAATATAAATAACATATATTATCTTAGTTAGTATCTAAGACATATTAAATTTTTTTATTAATGGAGTAATATACAATTAACAAATTCTACTATACTCAATAAAAATATTCATAACAAATTATGTATGAAAATTTTATAAATAGCACTTCTAACAAATGTAATATTTTAGCCTCTTACTATTTATTAATCACAAAAGAATTGAACTTTTACAAACAGCAATCTAAAATTTAAAAAACAACCCGTGCTTCGCACGGGATATTAAGCTAGTTAAAAATGTCATTCAACTAAAATCTGCAACTATCGTCATAGTTTGAATGATTCAAGTTAGAATCAAGTATGTCATGATTTTAATATGTAACTAAGCTCAAAGTTTAAGTTTAGTTATTCTTTCAAGAGAATAGTTGATCATGCATACTTATACTCTCCATTGCTTAAAAAATAATTAGCCAACATAAAAGGAAAAAGAAAAGGAAGAGAACAAGAATAAGAAATAAATGGCAATCTAAAATCATGTCCTCAGCTAAACATAAAAGTGCATCCTTCATCTATTTTGGCCAAAAGTGGACAAGCAAATCCTTCAGAGATTAAACATAATTAATGCAAAATTTATAACCTAAATTTTAGCGAACAGCTCATGGAATACATGATACAGAGTTCGAAACGACTTGGGTTAGGGTAAAATAAAATTACGAGCAAGGGCTTAATCTGGACTTGTTTGGGCAGATAGCAGGAATCGAACCCGCGTCTTCTCCTTGGCAAAGGGAAATTTTACCATTAGTCAATGACGTATCAATTAGTTAGGATAAAATCTATAAATGAATTGACATAATCTTTGTAATTTCCCGTCTAAATTATGAAAGTAAAAAATCAAAAATATATATCAATAAAAAGCGTCCATTGTCAACAGATCTCAAAGAATACAATGGGATTTATGGCTACACAAACCCCTTTTTGTTTCTTTTGAGCCTTGTAGAATTTTTTTGTTCTTCTTTTTAATTCGAAACAAATCAACTTCAACATAACACAGAGTCAATTAAATACTTATGGATACTAGAAAAGCATCAGCACAGACAAATTCAATGCTTTTCCCATATTACAGTGGTAAGCTGGCCAGGTCGTGACCGGCTCCCAATATCAAACAGAGCTCTATCATACAGATGAAATAGAATCATTTGCAACAAATATACTTGCATCGATAGTAATAAATAAATAAAGTAAAAGAGTATGTAGTGGATTCAATGAAATCAACTAAATATCTAAAGCCCAGGTATACACCTATATTCGAGCATGTAGTTCCAGATTAAAACAGCACGAAACACGAAAGATCAAAAACCCATCTACAATTCACTCCATAAAAATAGCCGATACATCTAATCATAGACATAAATTAAAGAATTAATATATATATATATATATATATTGATTACCTGATAACCGAGAAAGATGTAGGTGATCTGCCTGTTATTATGAAGAATTAAACGCCGGGATTCAGTTACAGGGTGCGAAGGTTGAGAAAGAAGAGATCGAAGAGAGAAATAGGCGTCTCTTCTTAAATGGGTTACAAATAGGATCCACCTACTGTAACTCGAGGACTGCTAGCCTTCAGATCCGAAAACGTATGTATGTATATTGATTTTCGTAACGTAGAAAGTACACTCCTTAATTAATAGTAATTGTCTACGTGTGATAATCGATGTGCGATAGATATTGGTTAAGTTTTGATTATAAGTAAAGGCCTAAACATAAGGATTTTTATAAAAAAAAAAAAAAAAATCTTTTGCTTTTTAAATATTATTTTATATAAATTCTTTCTGAGTGTATTTAAGTTATCGTAAGTATTTGTGAAGATTTATAAAAATACAAGAATTATTCAAGTAAGTCTTTTTATAAAAATTAGTCTAAGTAACTACACACATTACACGATATTTATGATTCTTTATTTGAAAATTTAATTTTGAAAAACTTCATTTGAAATATTATTTTCATTCTAAAATTATATTAAAGTTATTCTGCTATATTCTATCAAACTATTTTTTATGATTTCATATGAATTGATATACGATATGAAAATTATGTACGGTGGTTACTAATTTAATTATAAATGAATATATATATATATATAGGTTGATCAACCTCATTTTAATAAATATTCAGTCAAGTATTAAGGTAAGATATATCATTTTATTTTATACTCTTAAAACTTATTATGGTAAGTATTGTTCGGTAAAATTTTCTTGAAATAATTATATGTTCTTTAATAATTTGTGTTTCATTTAATATCATTTCACATTAATCTTCCTATTTACTTGAACATTTCTATTGAATTTTAAACTATGGATCTTTAATATTATACTTTAATTTTAGTTTATATCATGTTGACAATTTGGATGTTATTTGACTTTTGACAGTAAAATTGTAAAGTTTCGATATCTTTTGTTTATCCTGTTATTCTATTTATTCTATTCGTCATTTATATTTATGTTGTTATTTTAATCATCAAGAACCAAGTTGTTGTAAATATATTTGTCTATGGACACAGATAATAGGATAAAGACGATATAATGGTGATGTGTCTTTTATAACACGTAATAAATGTTTTCTTTACCCTGGGGCAAAATAATAACTATTGTTTGACATAATCATGATCAGTGATTTTTCAAATGATAAAAATTGATAATGATTTTTCTAAAAAATATAGGCTACCATATATCATGATTCTCCTAATAGTTTTGTTGATCTAAATTTTGTTAAAAAACTTAACTGTAGTTATTGTTCTAAAACTTGTTGTTTATTACATTTTATCAACAACTCAACTGTTGAAGGCTAATAATAATTTATTTATCGTTATCTTAATCGTGATATTAATTTATGGGCTATTTGATCTCACATTTTTTATTCCATTGATATTCAACAGAAGATGAGAGAGTAGCTGAGACTAGCCAAGGAATATAATGAAAGTCTGAGAAATAACTGTACTAATATTTGTAGACACCCAAATTTTGCACTTCTCTACTAACCCTGGCAGGAGGGCAAAGTCGTCACTTGACCCGACATGCGAAAAGGAAGGTGGACCCCAACACGAAGCCACCCCAACGACTTACGGACAAGGCCGCCACAACGAGCATCAGGTTACTTGAGGCAAGACAAACAGTTGATCCAGAAGAACCTGATTTGATCACAAAAGACGACTAATGGCCACTACGCTTACGATGTTCGGGGGTTTCGCTCACCGGTGAGCGAGCGGCTGCCCAGCTCGCCGGTGAGCTGGTGGGGGTGGAAAGGGGGCAGCGCCCCCTGGAAGTTAAGCACAATTCGCAAATTCTATATTAAGTCGCAACCCTCCGAACTAGCCTCCCAGAACAATATGGCACGTTTCCCAGGGATTCCCGGATTGCAAAATACGAGCCTTCCAGCGGAAAAACGAAAGACCGACATCAGACGCGGAAATCGAGGAAGCACCGAAGACAGCCGCAGCTGCACCTGCGGCCAAGATCTGAAGATCTATATCGCCATTTCCAGTTCATTTCTTCACGGCAGACGCGGACGGAAGAAAGAAAAAGAGAGAGAGAGAGAGGCTACGGGAGCGAGAGAAAAGAGAGAAAAAGAGAGAGAAATGTGAGATTCTTCCACCTTTGGTTAGATCTTAACATCATATATTGTATCCTATGTTGATTTTCAAGTGTTAAAGCGTCTATTGCATCGATTGGAATGTGAAAAATCCGAGTTTCATAGCTTTGTTGTGTTTTATGTATCAAATCTTGTAGATCTAATTTTATTTTTGTTCTTATTGCATTTGTTGGGTGGATCTACTGTGGATCCGAAAATATTTGGTGCATTGCTATTTAAATAGTTTGATTTTGTGTATTTTGAAGTTAGATCCAATATAGTCAACATATGTTGTAGATCTGTGGATTAGGGACGGTTAGGGAGGATTTATTACGAATATAATCTCCTCCTAACCTCCCGATGAGATCCTTTTAGTTTATTTTCTAGTTTTTACGTATGTAGCGATGGCGATGCATTTGTATTGTAAATATGTAATTTTTGGGCCTTAAAGTGATGTCGGATCGAAAATCGGGTTTAAGGCCCCATGATAGTGAAATGTGCGATTGTGGGCGTTTGGGGTTATTTGGATGGCTCACATGCCCATGAATAACTCCAACGCCATTTTAATGTTTGGTTTTTCCCTTTCGACACGAAAAAAGAATTTTGGAATGAAATGATAAAGATTTTCATAAAATAAATCAAAGTAGGATATTAGACCATTCGTAGGCTAAAAATAAAATCGGAAGTGTCGGATGAGCTCTATTCCTATTTGACGAAGGATTTGAAAAAATATGTTTTACAAAATATCATCGATTTTATTATCGAAACAAAAGCAATAACAATGAACTTTTCGATTAAATCAAATCCTTCGTGCATAGGGTTAACGAGATTTTTGAAGAACTTTCAAAATAAAGTATTCCAACAACATTCATTTAGGCACACACGCTCACACACACACACACACATATGTTTTAGGATTTAAAAGGATAGAAAAATATCGAGATTGCGGTAACCGTGTTTCACGGAAGTCGGGGGGTGCCTAACACCTTCCCCTCGCTTAAGCAAGCTCCCGAACTCTATGAATCTCGGTTAGCAGACCAATTAACTCGGAGTCACATATGAGCCAGCAATTACGAAAACAAAATTCGGATGAGTTGGTACATCCATTTCAAATATACCAACTGACGACTCTGGTCAATTGGCTCATAAATAAATCGATCTTTCAAAACCCGTCGACATTAAGCCGACCCTTTTCAAAATCACATTTAATTCAAAAGGCTAAAATTGGAAAGGGGCTTTAAAATATTAAAAAACGAGACGACGAAAATCCCGGCGTCGACAATATTCACATGTTATAACATAGTGTAATAATAATAATAAATACTTAATTGTGTATTATTTGAGTACTGTATTATAATAATTATTATTTATATTTTTTGCAACTCAGATTGAGTGGTGTAAGTTCGATTTGGAGGCATCACAATTAATATTAAAAATCATCTAAAAAAATATCTATGTATCCAAAAAGGGTGTTAAAAAAAAGTATATCCAAATTAGGCTGAAATTTCAAATGGATGACTTATGATTTTTTTCATCAACCACGTGTATTTTAAGAATGAGCGTAATTTCTTATTTTTTTGAGAACTCGTATAATTACAATTCCGTAAATTACGGGTACATTTCAATCTTCAATTTGTAGGAAAAAATTATTTACCCTCATTTGTAATATATGTTTTGAGTTTTGGCTATATTCATTTATTGATGTTGGAATATATGACCTTACATTACATAGTAAAAAAATAAGATTTATCAGTAACTTATCACATCTCATCTAAATATTTTTATCTTCTTACAACTAAAAGAGGGAAAAATACCTTTAACTTTATAAAAAAAACGGATTATACTTAATTCGTTTCATATTATTTGCTCATTATTAAATTTTTAAGTCAATTTAAGAGATTTTTAAACTCAAAAATAGTATAAATTTTTTTAATTTCAATAAATATTATAAATTATCAAAAAAATATTACTTATCATAAATTTTATTATTTTTATAATTTTTAATAAATTATTTTAATTTAAAAATATTTTAAATTAATTTTTAAAAATTAATAATAATTATATAATTTAAAACGGAAGGAATACTTTATTCTTAAAGTAGTGAACAATTTTGCATTGTTTAATTAACATGCTTGATTCTCTTATTATTTAATCCACAAGTTTGAAAAACAAATATTGTCCCAAGATTGGGGAAAAGCTCATTGATGAAAAAGTAATACTTTTTATTAAAAAATATTTACTTTGTTAAATAAAAATAAAATCATTGACATTTAAATTACCAAATAAGCCCTAGACTTAGACTTGGATATGAGGTAGGGCAAATCATGGTGCGGTTTAAAATTCAAATTGCACTTGAAATTGTTTAAGTGCGATTTGACAAATTCAAAATCGCACATAAAACCGTAAGATGCGGTTTTAAAAAGTGCAGTTTCGGTTTTAAAATCAATTGAATATATACATATTGAAAAATATTTTTTCTATTACAAAAAATGAGGGCAATAAAAATATTTATTGTAGTTTTACTGTGAATGCTACTTACAAGGAACTAAAAAATGTCACATTGAGTAATAATGACTGTTCAGGTTCAGTAACTCTTATAACATAAATTGATAAAATGTGATTTGTCAAAAGATTAACAATTGGGTAAATAAATATATTTAGTAATATGGACAATGTCTACCTCGAGCCTCACAAAGTAATTATAACTCATGATACAAATTCAATTATTCAATGTTATACAAGGGACCATTGTCCTTCCTCATCCCATAAAAAAAATGTACACTAAAAAGTAGAATGTCACAAATAAAGTTTAATAAAATTTCTTAATTTTTTTATAAATTTACAAGCAAAATGAAAGCTTGTTAATTGCTAGATAACAATGTTCTCAAGTTTTAAATTTTACATTTAGCAAATGAATAAACTTCTTGTCTATTAAAAGCAAATTCGTAAACTAAATTAAGTAAGCACAATTTGTATATATATGTATTAGGTAAAAAACTAAAACAAAGAGACACAAGGTTGAAAACCTATGCATCGACAAGTTGAAAATCATTGGTGATAGTGTGGTGCAGTTTTTAAATACAGTTTTGTCCAGAAATTAAATTCAAACTGTAAATTTGATTTTTTTACTCACTTAAAATCATTACATATATCAAAATTATTGATATAATTTTAATTAATATAATTTGTACAATTTTTAATACGGTTTCGAGGGTATATCGATTAATTAGTGAGCCTGATAGGAGGACCAGGAGTAGTGGACGGTAGCTCCAAGAAATTTAACAGAGCCTAAAAACTCTATCCAGACAAGAAAATAAAATCAGTATTTAGAATATTTCGACTCCTCATGCTAAAGAATCGAACAGCAGATAAAAATTAGAGAGAAAAATTCATCCAAAAATGGCGACCACAGCCGAACCCCGCCGCCGCCACCACCCAATTGACAACGTTTATCGCTTTATCCAATTGACTGCCACCAATTTATCCTCTATCCTCCCTAAAACGCCGCCGGTAACAACCACTTCGTTGAAGATATTATCGCCGCTTGTTTTTCCCGCACAAAAGGCACTATCTTTACCAACCTCCTCGCTTTTTGAGCTGACTCAGAGCGACTCGTTATCTTCGAGACCATCCACGTCGTCGTCAGTCAAGAGTATGTCGGCCGAGCCCGGTTCTGGGTTTCCGTCGACCGTCAGGATTGCCGGTCTGAATTCGAACGGAAAGGGCGGTGGACCGGCCTTTGTGGGTCAGGTTTTCAGTATGTGTGATCTTTCCGGAACTGGTCTTATGGCTGTCTCTACTCACTTCGACATACCCTTTATTTCCAAAAGGTATTCCCTTTAGCCCTCACTCTACTTTGTTATGTATTTGTCAAGTAATTTTATTTTTGAATTCGTGTTTCACGTGTAAGTTATTACTTTATTTTGGGTATTTATGTTTAGTTAATATGTTGTATTTGTTATTTGGGTGATAGTTATACTTATGTTACTTTATGAATCACCGTGTATGAATACGTAGTATAGTTTGTGCTTGAACTAGAAACAGTGATCCTCTCTCCGAGAGACACCAAAAAGAAAAGAAGAAAACTGGGAATGGTGCAATTGGGAGCCCAAAGTAGGTAGCTAACACAAGTAAGTTGAATTAGCCTTTTCTTGTTTTTCTACAATAAGGTATATTTACTTCCGGGTCAATACATTTCCACAATATGGCCATTTTGATTGGTATTTGTGCTTTTGAGTTTATGTAAATTTGTTTTCGGGTCAATACATTTGCACAATATCGCCATTTTTATTGGCATTGTGTGCTTTTGAGTTTATGTAAATTGTAAGAAGCATAGCAGATTGCCAATCTTAGGTGATTGGTGGATCTTCTGAACATTTTATTTGGGAAGCGGATGGTTTAGATAAAAGAAGAACCTGGACCTTGAAAATTTATTTGTAATCATATGCTTGCTAAATTTAGTGTATGTTGGTTTCCGGCTATGCTGATTGTATTGTTTTACTTGCTTGATTTTGCTTTGATGTTGAAAAGTGAATCTTTTCTTTTGGCTTTTAATTTTATTTTCAGTTTGCAGTTACAATGTGTATAATGTTGCTACCTATCTGTTTCCATTTTTTTCTTCGTCCTGAAAAATGTATATTCCAGTTTATAATTATGGTGTGGGCTCTCCAAGTGTAAAAGGATATAGCAACCCCCAGTTGCGAATTAGTGATAGGTTTTTCATTGTATTCCTTTGGCACAGAACTCCAGAATGGCTTAAGAAGATGTTTGCAGCAGTTACTAAGAGTGAGAGGAATGGCCCTGTCTTTCGCTTTTTCATGGATCTAGGTGATGCAGGTATTGCTTGACAATACATTTTCTCTAATCACTTGATTTCTCTCTCTCTCTCTCTCTCTCCTCTTTTAATTTTTTCCCTGCTACGACACCAGTATAAAACTATCATACGAGTACTATTTTTCTTGAGGAAACTTCTATAGGTTTTGATAGGAGCTGCTGGATTTTGATTACTTAGGCCAAGCTCATTTGTGAATAAATTTCAAATCTATAGATCCTCATTCCTCAAGCGGACGCAAGAATTTCATCAAGAGGGAGCACCCTTATAATTAAATAATAGTAATAATATCAGTCGCACAAAAAGATTCTCATTCATAATATATGCAGATGTTAATGATGTATTTTTATTTGATATTTAGCATTAAATATAATGAGTGTTTAGTTCCATAATGGTGGCATATAATGGAATTATGATGACAAAATTGAGAATATTGTGTCATTTTATACTCTTTTCTATAAAAAGAAAACTCTTTTCGGGGATTTTTGTGTGGACAAAATGAGTCTCTTTTTTCATTTGTTTATGGAAATGTGACCATTTCTTTCTCCAATTTCATTATACCTGTTTTAGGCTTTTAGGTAGAGATTACACTCACCACCTATTTTGTAATGTTTCCAGTTTCTTATGTTAAACGGCTCAACATTCCTAGTGGTGTGGTTGGTGCTTGTCGTCTTGATTTAGCATATGAGCATTTTAAGGTACGGATTTTCTCAATTTAAATGAATTTTTCAATTTGGATTGATGAGTTATACGTATTTGTATCATATCATATACTATTGAAGGATAAGAACACTCTCAAGTGTCTTATGTCTGTGAGTATTCATGAATGATTTCTATTGCTATTGCTAAAAAAATTGAAAAAATGAAATTCATCTACCTAATTGTTTTCGATATGAAGATTAATTTTGTATTTTTTTCTTGATTTGAATACATATATATACATTTATATGTGTGTGTGTTGTTGTTGTTGTTTGAGTTGATTGTTTCTGCATATTAGTTTCATATGAGTAACAGTCAAATCGATAATATGCTATAGTATTGGTACCTATAATTATAAATGCTAAGATTTAGGAAATGAAGAATTTTACAGTAAACAAGTGTTGTGGCGATAGATGTTGATGAATTGAAGCGGATGGCATTAGGTGATATGATAATGAGTTGATGCAATTATAAGAACTCGGAGGAAGCACTTGCTTGGAACAAGATGTGTGCCAAATTCTTGGATGCTTGGTCAATTGTTTGCTGCATGAGCCTTAAGCTTACCACTGATGTCTCTGTATAAGGTAATCAAAGCAATTCAGGCGGAGAAGGCCACCTTTTAAAACACTTGGGCTTTTGGATCACTTCTTAAAATCTGCTACATTTCAAGCTTAGCAGTTTTGTTATAGGCACAAAGAGATGAGCTGCCACTGGCTTACTAACGAACATGCATTTGAATTTGCAATCCGGAAGTGGATCTTTTTTCTCTATCTTTGTACCAGATTAGATTGCCATCTAGGATTTAGGTTCATTATCTACAACTCTATTCCTGTTTGTAATCAGTTGTCTGCCTAGCTTGAGCTTTAATTGACACAGATTGTGGCAATCCTTATTTCAGCTTGGCTCAACTGAAGTAAATAACTAAGCCACTTGAGCTTGAATTTGAGCTGGAGAACAGGCTCAGTCCAACCTTAACACCTGCTCCAATTATAATTGATCAAACACAGAAATTCTCTCTCCCTATGGAGCTGAGTCTAATTTTCTTATGTTTGATGTTTACTTTGGGTCTAATCAAGTCCTTTCACGAGGCTTATTGTGCCTGGATTATACAAACTTAATCGAGCAATATTGCTTACCTAATAACTAGAGTGAGTTTGTTTGAGCTTCACATATTTATTAGCCAAGCCTAAATATGTGGCTCAAGTTCATTTTGGTGGTATAACTACCCAGCTCGGACGAGGTATTATCCAGCTGAGCTTGAGCTATTTATGCAGAATGCGTTCTTTTTCCAGCCTAACTTGGTTCCATCGACTTACTTAAACTTTGGTCTCGAAGCTTGTTGGAGAGTTTCTACAAGTGCTTATCCTGCACCAACGTGACTAAATAACAGAGATTTGTATAGGGTGGTAGTAGACATGACTGGTTGAAAAATATCGATCTTCTCATTGTGAATAGTTGTGACATTGGTTTCTTCTTGAGTTGAGCAATCTTCTTACAAATGATAGGATACATGTTCTCCACTTTTATATAAACTGGATTGATAACCCATACACGGGCTAGTTCTAGAATAAGTATCATTCAATCCGTGATATGTGATCCGCCTATGATATAAAGTACAATAGATTGTTATTAAAATGATGATGGTTTTGAATTTACAATAGAGATTAAGTTAATTGTAAAGTAAAAAATGAGTATCTCTTCATCAAGCAATATTGCATTGCTATTGATGAGCTGCTCAGTGCTAAGATTCATGTCGTCCCAAATTCTCATCACTCTAACCTTGATTGTAAAATGTATATATTTTTTTTTTGCATATGGCTTGGCCTTTTTTAAGGGCATCAAGGTGTATGTATGGTAAATATGTTGTAGGAAAGATATGCATCTTTTGTGACTCTTCACCGCTATGTACATACATGCAAATGTATTGTCCTTTGAATCAGGAAAATTCATGCATGCAGACATTTAATATTAACAGAAAACGAACAGCTACTAAAAATTAGTATTTACCTTGTAAGAGATACAATGAATCCGAGAACCATCCAAATCAACTTAATATGAATTATAGGTCAACTTAGATATTAATTACATTATGTTTTATGGGTCAACTCACTAATTTTTTTAATTAATTATAAATTATCTCCATACGGACTTTTATAAATAAAATATAGATTAGGAGACAAGGGCCATGCATAGTTACCAAAAAGGCCATTCAAAGATTATTTTGTTCCGTGGTATATTCTAAAGGTATATGCTTTGTTTACTTCTCTCATCCCTCTCCGTGTTTTATTACCTCAAGTTCTTTGAACTGGTGTAATTAATTTTGCTATATGTTCCATGCAGGAAAAGCCACACTTGTTCCAATTCATTCCTAATGAGAAACAGGTAAGAAATCGTGGTCATCTCCTTTCTCGTCAAAGATAATCACAGTGTTCTAAAAAGCGGTCTATGCGGCAAAAAAATCCCTCCAGAAAATTAGGTGCCCCCTAGGCGAAAAAATTAGGACCGCAATTTTTTTTTAATAACTAAGTTACAAAATGACATCTGAGTGTGAGTGTGAGTCCGCTGAAGACATTATCTTGGAAGGATATGGAGAAGAAGAGTTAGAGATATAGAGATGATGATTATTAATTTGTATTTTTGATTATTTGTTTGTGTTTGAACTTTAAACAATTGTATGTTTGTGTTTGAATTTTGGCATTGGCAATATGGATACGTGTTTGAACTTTAAGCAAAGGCTTTTATTTTCTTTATTATAGAATGTTTTGCTTTATATTATTGTTTTGTTTGGATAAATGTAAGATAAAATATTAAAATTGGCTTAAAATAAAAAATCCCGCCTAGGCCCGCCCGCCTAATGCCTTTTAGAACATTGAATAATCACTTCTTGAAATTTTTAGTATTGTTTTGAATTAATGTGGCTGCTTTATGCAGGTCAAGGAAGCAAATAAACTTCTTAAGACAATGCAGCAAAATGGTCAAAGGAACAGAGTTGAAGGAGTTCCTGTTTTCAGTGCTCAAAACTTAGATATTGCGATTGCAACCACAGATGGTATTAAGTGGTATGTTATTTTCCAGAGTTTGAAAATATTTTAATTTCCATTATAAAATCCTTGAAAGTTTTGTAATTGGTACCCTGACTTTCCAAATTTCCCTTCAAGCGAGTTTGTTAGGTAGTTATAATTGATATAGTGCTGAATCCTGAATGTTAAGACTGATGAACTTGACATGTTTAATTTAAAACACTGCCTGGGGGCCTATCTATTATTCAATACTCCCTCCATCCCTTTCTTTTTATAAGACAAATTTTGAGTGGCAAAAAGTTTAATAAAGCAGCATTTCAAGCTTTAAACAAATATCTCTCCGACTTTACCCTTATTAATTTGGAGAATTATATTCAAATTTAATTTGGACATTCATCCTCTGTTTGTTTCTCGCTTCTTTTCTGCAGCTTACATGAACAAGATAAACTTAACACAGTCAAGATTATTCATTGACCGGAGATGCCCAGTGTGTAAATTTCCATATTTCAATGCATGATTTCCGTGAATCCTCTCACAATAAATAGACATGTGGGGATTGTAATTCCTCTCGTTGATTAGGGAACTTTGGTTTACTAGTAGTTTCATTTAGGATAGTTACTTCCATGTTCGTTTGGAAAGTGAGATGTTTATCCTTATTTACATAATTACATTCTACAAGAAATAAGAAATATTATTTCAGCCTATAGTTGTACTACGATCTTCTTTACAGTTAATGAATAATATCTGATGCTCTGCGCTCTTGCTTAGGTACACTCCTTATTTCTTTGATAAGAACATGCTAGACAACATTCTTGAAGAATCTGTAGATCAGCATTTCCATTCGTTAATCAAGACTCGGCATTTGAATCGTCGACGGGATATTATTGATGACAATATGGCGGCAGAAGCGCTTGAAGAGAATGCAGAGAGCATATGGGAACCCCCAGAGGTACACAACCCATTTGTCACTGATCCTTGTGTGAATAAATAGAAAGCTGGGAGGCCAATAGCTGCAAAGGTTGAGCAAATATGGACTAAAAATTACTATGGAAAGAACGGTACTGTGATATTGGGAAAGCTTTGTTAGAGTGGATCAAAAATCAATAAATAAATTGAAATTCACAATGTGACTAAAAATTATTATACTTATTTTTCTATTTATGGTTTTCGTTACTGCATTTGTCTCATTGGCAGGTTCAGGAAGTGATGGATGAAATTGGTCCTGTTGGAATTCCTTTCAGTGTCATATCAAAGGCTGCTGAACTTCAGCTGCTTTATTCTGTTGACAAAGTACTACTTGGGAACAGGTGGTTGCGGAAAGCCACTGGAATTCAGCCCAAATTTCCTTACATGGTTGACTCATTTGAGAAAAGGTACTCCCAACCATTTTCAGTCTTTTAAATAGAGTGGTATTTTTGAAAAATTTAATTCCTGACACATTTAATGATTCCACAAAATTCTTTTGGTGAAACTGCTAACTATATGTTAAAAATTTCTTGCAAAAATGTTGCTAGCTGAATTCGTTAGAATAATTTTGTAAAATGGAGCATTCGTATAGCAGCCTGCCACCCTTAAAGTATCGATTAGGTTGGGTAAAGCAAGTGAATATCATAGTGATCTATTCAGCATGCAGACCTTTTCTGAGCAATCATGTTTTATTTGGTTGTAGGACTGCAGCTTCCTTTCTGAGAGCGTCTATGTCATCCAGCTTTGTTGCCAACTCTGAATTAGAAACCGATTGTAAGCAACTTGAGTACCTTAGCACTTCAGAAGTTGAACAAAAAGATAATTTTCAGGTTTCACAGAGAGAGCATCAAAATTTCCAGTTTCCTTTTGGAGACTGGTTTACTTATCCATGGTCAAAACCATTGCGAAAGCTCCAGAATTTACCAGATAAGAGGTGCTACCCTAATTTTATTGTTGATATGATCTTATGATGATAGGTTTCTACAAGCCTTGTCTACAAACCTTGTGTGGTTACATTCTCAATGCTCTTATTTTTAACAGGATGCAAAGAACCTCCAGTGAAAACATAAAACAAGAAATACATTCAAACCCATTTTTACCCAAGATTACTATGGTTGGTATTTCAACCGGGGGGGAGGCAGGGCAAATGAGCAAGGCCACTTTGAAAAAGACGATGGATGATCTGACTAGAGAGTTGGAACAGACCGATCAGGGAAATGTCAATAGTAATAATGAATTTAAATACGAAGATAGGGATCCACTCTGTGGCAAATGTGGGTGATTATTATTCTGGTATGTCAAAAGCTGGTTCAGCTAGATGGGTTCGTGGGGGTGCCAATTAAGAAGCTTTATAAACGGGGAAAAAATACTTTTCTTTGCAGGTTTTAGTGTCAACTGATGAAAGAAAGATGTAAATCGATGGGGATTGTGTAGCTTAGCATATGTTGTCTGTATCTGATATGACAGCTTTTCAAATATTTTAAATTTTTTTTTGGATGCATCCTATGCCAATAACTTGGTATTCCTTTCATTCCTTGTGATTAATGATTCTTCAAGCAGATGGTAATGACTGTAGGGTTGAGCAAATGTAGCCTTAGCCTCTTGTAATTTTAAATTGTAGATTATAATAATGAAATGATAATAAATTGATTCTAAAATAACTTTCATGTGCTTGTTAACATTCTTATTAGAGATTTCCATGTTGGTCTGTTGTAACATAAATTTACTACGATCATCTCCACTAGGAGAAGCTGTTTTGGTTAATTATGTCAACTACTTTGAAAACTTGACTATGTAATTAGGTGAACTTTTTATGTGAAGATGTCCGAGTTTTTTCCAGAGGTTTTATTTGTGTTAGAGTTGCTGGACAACACGGACATTGCAACTACCTGTTGATGCTTAGAGCCCATTTAGATTCGTGAAGACTGAAAGGTATGTCCTGGTAGGTAAACATGTTGTTTGACTTTAGTCTTTCAGTGGAAAAATGGAGTTGGAAGTGCCTATTTGGTTTTTTTAGATACTTAGATTTTTTTCGCCATTTGACTAAATAGTCTAACTAGGAAACAAAGGAGTTATTGGTAAAATAGGATAGGATAGGATAGGAATATCTGGTACAGGGGAACCAAATAGTAGCTGCTATCTTTGGATACCGAAAGCACAAAGAAAGGCTAAAAAAATATATGCTCCTCCTCCTACTGCTACTGAGTTGAACAATGATAATAAGCAATAGGAAAGTGCGGATGGATGAATGGATGGATGGATTGGCTTGTTAGCGCTGCTAACTGTGGGGATCCCACCATCTCTCAGCGTGTGGTGCTCTTTTCCACACAAGAAAGTGCTTGGCAGGTTCACTATTTGATAAACACATCTTTGAACGTCAAAGATCGGGGGGTCAGTTTTAATTTTTTTAATCCTTCCACTAGTAGTAGATTACAGTTTTTTTTTTTATAAAAAAATTATTCTATTTATTTTTCTTATGAACGATTAGAGATGTGTTTGTCCGAATAGTGTTTGTTACACACACATATATATATATATATATATATATATATATATATATATATATATACATACATACATACACGAATATATATATATATCTACGCGTAATAGTACAGATATGAGGTGTAGAAGTAAATATGGGTAGGCAGATAAGTGGGGAAAAAGAGCAAAAAAGATTCAGGAAGGGGTATCTCTATTTCACCATCGCTTATCCTTCATCCTCTGCCAAACTGTCAATAGCAGGCCCCGGCCTTTTCATTTTCATCTGAGCTTTACCAAACCCACCTCTGTCTCTCTCTCTCTGCCTCTCTGTCTCTCTCTCTCTCACACACACACAAGGTTGACAGAAAGAAGAACCGGGCAGGGGTGATCAGCTGATAGCAACCTTTTCAAGTGTGTAGCATGTGATCTTTTATCTCAATTGATGCAAAGCCTCCATTAATTCTTTGTCTGTCCAACTCTAGTCTTTTATCTATCTACCTACCTTGAGAAAGACCAAAAGAATTTCAGTCTAATCATTATAATGACCCACCCACCCTGACTTAGTAGTAGATAACTGAACAAATAAAGTAGCCAGTATTACTGTAGTAGTTTATGTCTCAAGAATCGAGTCTTCTAGACTCGTCAAGAATTTAGGCGGTAGCCTTGTTCCTTTTTATTTCATTTCTTCATCTAATGATTCTCTTTCTCCCTATATGTGTATATATATATATATATATATATGCCATGTCTCTTTTGGTTTTTCTGTCAACATCAAGACATGAACAACAAATTAAGAGGCTGAAATCTTATCTTGACTGCTAAAATTCTTTGATAAAAAGTTGCAGAACCAAGTCAATTCTCCAAAATTAGAAGAAAAATGATTTAAATGTCGATTAATTTTATGTCAAAAGTAAATTGTCTAATTGTAAGTGATAAAATAATATAATAATATATGAGTTTTTTTTTCTTGTGTTTTTCTTTTCTATGTATTTACGTACGTTTGTATTTAATATTGGACACTAACTGTCCGTCTTAAAGTCGGATTAAAAGGTCCCCGTCCTAGAGGAGTTGTACTGTACTACGTACACGTAATTGAACTTTCTTGTTCATGATCACATTTACTAATTGCTGGGAGGAGGGGAGTGAAGAACAAGTGGTAGTAAAGTTTCTACATTTAGTGGGACCAACGTTGTTAAAATCGGGAGGATACGATTGTAAAATTGGATCGGACTGTAAGATTCTATAAAAATAAAATATAAATTATTTTATTACGAGAATATAGTTCAAATACGCAACGTCATTATGTTTTATAACTGTATCATCTCATATTTAAATTATTAGAGAAGATTAAAGTATAAATTTTCACATTAATTGTTATATTTTTAGTAGAATTCAACCAAAATCTTCACATGAAATAGAGTTTTTATTATATTTACAAACATATATAGTCAATAAATTTAATACTTATA
Organism: Hedera helix; assembly: GCA_947179155.2. NCBI lineage: Eukaryota > Viridiplantae > Streptophyta > Magnoliopsida > Apiales > Araliaceae > Hedera > Hedera helix. Next base: position 38,566,961 of record OX359268.1, read on the forward strand.
AAATTTAATTACTAATTTCACATATATTAAGTGGGTTAGTGCCAACCAATCAACTTGAACACCAATTATGCATCATAAACTAATTCAACTAATGAAATGAGTAACTAGTAGCAATATTCAAAGAGCAAAATACATTTTATCGATAGTCTATTCATACTAAATTAAAAGTTTTGAATTCTATTTGGGTTTTAGAATTTTCGAAGTTTTTTTTTTTTTTTTTTTGATTTAGTTGAGCCATTTATATAAGTAAAATAAAATAAAATATAATATATACTTTTAGTTTTATTGATCCTACGATCTTATGTAATTCTATGTAAATATTCTACGCAGATTTATGATCCAGATCGTTTTCTTTCTATGGATCGCGAGAATTTTAACAACCGCGAGTGGGACCACTAAATTGGATGACTAGTTCGCTTTTCACATCCAGCGGCTGTAATTTGTTCGTCAAGGACCACCAGTCAGAACAATAGATATGTCGCGTAAATTTATTACGAGCCCCACAATCTCTACCTTATGTGTGCACTTACTGTAACCACCAGATTTTACTACTTTTTTTTTTCTCCCTTCTAATAGTCGATTATATCATAATTTAGTTTTAACAAGGGCTCTAAATTGAAATTAAAATGGTACGAGAAGGACGGTGGGTTGTGAGTTCCTCTACGACCAACAAATCCTAATACTGTGCCGAACAAATAAATTAAAATGTTAGCTTGTTTGTATTTCAACTTATGAAATATTTAGTGCTTTTGAAGTTTTAAATATATTTAAATGTTTGTTTCTTTACATGCAAATATTTTGTTCGTCTGCATGCAAGTTAACTGTTTTTGGTACAGTGGTCAAACGTTCTGAATATTATTGCTGGAAACATTGCTAACCGAATATACTATTCGAAAACTGGGAATGTTGGTGTAAATTATTGAATATTAAGAGAATAAACAGGTTAGAAATAAGAAAAAGTGAAGGCCACAAATAGTGCATCTAATACGTATATGTAGTTGTTTGTATTGGATGACAGTTATTTTTATTCCTAGTCTATCCCATGGATTGCCTTTATTCTTTCTGCTGTCCTCTCGCAACCTGTTCATACCGAGTACTATCTATAGCCATTAGCCAACCTCTACTCACAATGAAGAAGAATATAGGGGCCAAAAAGCCAAACATAATGGCATTTTCGAGATTTTGAAGCCAAAGCCAAGACTCCATATGTTTACTCACTCGTGTTTTGGAAGAGGCAGTGCCCCCACTTTTGACATTTTCATCAAGTCAATGCATAAACAATAGAAAGAAAAAGAGTGAGACACAAGCAGCACTAACAAGCCAAACGCAATAACAACTACCACTTGCTTCTCCCTATTTCTACACAGCAAAAATATACATCGACTTAATGATAATGCGTGATTCATAGGAGTATAAATATTTAACAAATCCTCTTCACTCAGTGCTCCATCTCTCTAAATCTCCTCTCTTCCACTCGAAAAGTCAGCGCCATTCTTGAGACCCATCTCTCTCTTTTATTGGATCTCCACACGCTAGAATAACAGGGAAAATTCACAACTAGCTGCTAGGGGTTACGATTTTCCATAATATCAATCTCATCATTCATATCACTAATGACGGACGGTTGGGATCTGTATGCAGTGGTCAGAGGCTGCACCACCAGCACCCCTTCTGCCGGTGACAATCACCGTATGGTCATGGGAGATGATGATGATCCTAATCCTAATTTTTGCTCTGTTCTAAACACTCCTTTATTCTCTTATCCACCTGATGATCAAATCACCATTGCAAACCACTCACAGGTTCAGGGGTTGGAAGAAATTTATAACAAATTCTCTATTGGAACGCAGCCCCAACAAATCCACCAACCACAACATGAGCGTCAACAGCAGCTGAATAACTCTCTCCTTGCTCCACCAGCTGGATCAACCATAATCACAAATTCTCAGACTAGTACTACCACTCGATCTCGAAGAAGGTAGTAGTACATATTATTAACTCATGTTTATTAGTTCTTCTCCCCCCCCTCCCTTCATAACTAAAATATAAAGCCTCCACTCTAGGACACAGTACACGTCTGTTAGTGCGTATATAATTATTCTAAATTAAGTCTCTTAATTCTATTTTTCTTTTTTATCAATAGGAAAGACCAGCAGATGAAGATGGTGTATCAGATGACAAAAGAAGAACTCTCTGGTGATTCTTGGGCCTGGCGGAAATACGGTCAGAAACCCATCAAAGGCTCACCATATCCAAGGTTGTTTCAATATTTCTCTTCTTTATTTAATTTCTTTTACTACCTCCCCTATCTTTAATTAATAATTTAAATTTTACTTTTTCTTGCGAAGTTTCCAGGAAATTAAAGCCCAATTATTCACAAGTTTCTTGTTTATATATATAAAACAGAAATTATTATAGGTGTAGCACATCAAAAGGCTGTGGGGCAAGGAGACAAGTGGAGAGAAGCCCTATAGATGCCACCATTTTCATCGTATCTTACACCGGCGAACACGCCCACCCTCGTCCAACTCACCGGAGCTCTCTCGCCGGCAGCACCCGCAACAAATTATCCACGGTGTCTAAACCAGCGTCATGCTCTTCATCTTCAGCAGCCTCAGCTTCAAGCTTCTCTCCACCATTAATGGAAGGCGAGAGTCATGAATTATTCAATGATGATGATGGTGATGAGGATGAGGAGGAGGAGGAGGAGGAGGAGGAGGATATTCTTATTCCGAACAGTGTCATGAATGAAGAAATATTCAAAGGGTTTCATCAACTCAATGGAGGAAGTACTGGATTTTTTGACTAGCTACCTACCATTTAATTTTTCTCTTTTTCCTTTTCGTCGGTGGACTGTCAAGTCGAAAAAACACCACCTCACAGCCGGGAGTGGCTTTTGAGTTGCCGGAGAAGTTGGGACACGTTTCTAGTTGCATGACTTTCCTTTACATTTTGACCAAATGGGATGAAAGGACGGAAGACATATTTTCCATTTCCATCACTTTGTGTTATAATAATATAGTCATGTTTTTTTTTCAATAGAATATTTAATCTCGGTTAGTTCAAGGACACTGCTACATAAATAACAACCAAATATAACATAAAATATTATATATATTTTTATTATTAAAAAATAAAATTTAATACAAAAATTTATATCAGACTCAATTTTTTAATAATAAAAATACATATAATATTTCATATTACGTTTAATTGCTGTTAACTTGTACTTATTCTTAGTTTAATTGTAACATTACCAAACAATTTCATATAGTTTTATCAATTTTAATACTCTCTCCGTATCATAAAAGGAGTTATATTTATAAAATTTGTAAATTTTTATTATATTTTTTCTTTGTTTATCCTCAAATTTTATTTTATAAAAAATGAGTCTCTTTTTGTTAATAATAGTAAACAAAATGACATAATCGTGGCTATTATTAAACTATAAACTTATTAATATAATATAAAAAATTAATATTTTTATAAATAAAAATGACAATCTCACAACTTCGCTCTCTCACACGATTTTTTGGGACCAGTTATTATTAATGTAAGGAAGGGCTTGTATATAGAATTCTTTGGTATAACAGATGTAGTAATGAAAAAAATAAATAAAAATGATACAATTGTTTGGTAAATTTTTTAACTTCCAGTTCTTTATAAAAGAAAAATAAAAAACTTTTACTTTCATGTTTACCAAGTTTATATTTAAAAAACCGAGAGGGTCAAAGTCAGACCGGACTACTTTAGATGAGCTGGATTTAGGAATGCTATCATATTCATATGGAGAAATTATTCCCGGAGCAAAAGCTATAATTTAGTCTTTCCTGTCACAGCACCGTGAAGTCCATATACCCGTATCCGACCCACACGAACTACAAATTGGTTGAGCTGGTCTCAAGTCCAAATGTTCACAGCTCCGAGCAACTGAAAAGTAACCCAGAGAGATAGAGAAGATGTTTCTACGGAGGTTCACGCGCCCATTGATGATGATGGCAAGGGTGAAGGAGACAACAGGGATCGTCGGGCTAGAGGTGGTACCGAACGCGAGGGAAGTGCTGATTAGTCTGTACAACAAAACCCTAAAGGAGATCCAGGCCGTTCCTGAGGCCGAAGGCTACCGTAAAGCCGTCGAGAGTTTCACGCGCCACCGCCTGAAGGTATGCCAGGAGGAAGAAGACTGGGAAGTCATCGAGAAGCGTCTCGGTTGCGGTCAAGTCGAAGAGCTCATCGAAGAGGCCCAAGACGAGCTCAAGCTCATCGACAAAATGATCGGTCCGTAAACTTTCTTTCTCCTATATATCCCTGTCCAATGTCTTTATTCGTTTTTATTCCATTTCTTACTTTTAATTTGGCTAGAATGTGTGCATTATCACGTAATTTGCCTACTGCTCTATTAATTGGACTCGGTCATCAAAATTGCAAACTTAGCGTCAGGATTTTCCCAATGCTACTAATTTTTTCTATAAATGAAGTTAGTAATAACCCCATGCTAAATTGTGAACCATTCTATTTGAGATGATGGGGATCTTAAGGCAAAATCAGAGATGCAAATACTCTGATGCCAAGTCCTAATCAAGATGGCTTACTGGCATTTAGATTAATAATTTTTCTGATTAGGATCTAGCCAGCACTTTTGTGAAGGTAGATTGCCTCATAGATTGGTGTTTAACTCTGAAATCAACCAACTTTTCAAGTGGTAGGAATGCCATAGCAATTTCACCTAAGTTACGTAAGACCTTTGTTTGGTTTTGAGAAAATGGAAATGAATTCGTAATGCACTTATTTATATGCTTCCTCTTCATAAATAGTGGTTAAAAGAGTATTTAATAATCGTTTATGGGATAATTGCTCACTTTCTTACCTGAACCTTCGGTTATATTTTTAATAATCCTTCTTCCTTATCTCTATTGTTTGGCAGGGCTCTTTGCTCTTTGGACCTGAAATATTAGCTATCTTTATTAATTATGTTGTATCCAATTCTTTGGGCGCGAATAGAAATTATTAAAAGACGCTGCAGCCAGATTTTGTATTTGAGGTTCTCTCCTTTATTGAAAATGTGTCCTTCACTCTAAAATTAATGTAGTTCATAAAAGTCTTAAGAAAGAGCATATTCAAAGGGGGAAAATTGATGTGGTTATGCGGAAGTGCAAATCTTAGGCTGGGGTCAAATATTCTATGTTTCTCTAGGTTTATATCCATCTAGCTGTTTTTAGTTTACTTGTATTATGTTTTAGTTATCAAGGGTAATTCTGTAAATTTTCTTTTTGGATGTATAAATGGGTTGACAAGCTAGGTTTCAAGGTTTGGGCTTTAAGATAATGTTTTAGGTTTTGTAAGTGCAAAATTAGTCCTAAAATAAGACCAGTTCATTAGTTGAACTTGGTCACCAAGAGTCCAAGAATACTTTGTCTCATAGTCTTGTGTTCCATACATGCATACATACATACATACATACATACATACATATATACATCCGTGTGTGCGCACATTCATGTATGTATGTGTGTGTGTGTGTGTGTATATATATATATATATATATATATATATATATGATGTGATAGCACTGTTTTATGACTGGTGGATGAATGAAGAAAATATACTAGTCTTGTGTTCTCCAACTTCGAAACTAGGTAACAGCTTTAACACTTCAAACTACCATTTTTGACACATAATCCATTAGACCATTGTTGGTTGATTTCCACACAAGCTATGTTAAAAATTCATTGCAACTAGCCAGTGGCTGGCTATCCTATACACTATGTTTGAGAGGAAAGAAGAGGAGCGGAAGTATTTTATCTCATTTGTTTGAAAGTTGAGAAGAAAAGAGAAGCAAATAGGTTATATTGCTATTTTATCTTTGTTTTTTGAAGATACTATGTTTGACATGTTATAAATAATTAAAGGACAGATGGGTATTACAAAAATTTTACTACTGAGGTTTCTCCTCTCCACATCTTCTACTTAAGGCGAGAATTTTTGTAAAGAAAGTTGGCCCAACTTCTTTCCATTTCTGTTCTTTTCTTTTCTCTTCTCATTACACATCCAAACACAAGAGAGAAAGAACTTCGCTCTTGTTCTTTGTAAAATCATTCCAACCAAATGGAGTGATAGAACCTAGTATTGTTGACTATTACTTAAATGTCATTTGAACAGGTAAGTATGCAAGGCAAGGAAGATATGTTTTCAACAAGTAGTCCTTCTTTCCGTCCGTTTTGTGTATATTAATTAGTTCTTGTAGGACCTTTCTGAGGGAAAGTAACGCTAACACCTGTGAATAAGAAAATTTGCCAATTTACTTCATTGTTAGCCTATATAAGGTGCCCCAGAGATCAGTCCACCAAGTAACAACCCTCTTTTGTTTTATGTGCTTAATTTATAAAAGCTAAATAACTTGTAACTTCATTTGTTTATGTCTAAATGCTTGTGTAAAGTTACCCATGAAAAAAGAAAGAAAGAAAGAACGAAAAGTACTTTTTTAGTTTGTAATGATATTTTGTTGGTATAACTTAGTATTCTTAAGATGTTTTTCCATGCTTTTATTGTTGGTCCAGTGTGTTGAGCTCTACCCAGCAACCTATAACTAACTAATAAAATTTGAAATGAGCTTTTCTTTTTGCGCTCAAATTGTGTGCATTTTTGGTGTTTTTGGATCACAGAGTGGGACCCATGGGGTGTTCCTGAAGACTACGAGTGTGAAGTTATTGAGAATGACGCTCCAGTTCCCAAGCATGTTCCCCTACATCGACCTGGTCCTCTCCCTGAGGAGTTCTACAAGACGTTGGATTCTGTTACAACAGGCACATTGGAGGATATTACCATAAAAAAGGTAGAGCCTGCAATAGCCTAATGAAACTTGCTGCTGGGACTTGTTTTGGTTTCTGAAGAAACTTCTTTGATTGGTGAAACAATGTCCTTAATGGCATCCTTTTTTTATTTTTGTATTTTCAGTTAATAATAATCTCGGAAGGAGCTGGTTTCACATAAATTTATTCTGTTTTAAAGTTTCATTTTCTTAAAGCTGTGAAATGATTCGAGGAATTGAGAGTGATAGAAAAGCAGCTTGGTTTCACATGGTACAAATTTCCACCATCACATGCTACCCCCTTTATCTTTCTTTTTTTGTCTTTTGTCAGAGTGTTGTGCAACATGTTTGTTTCATACTTCAAGCTCATTCCAAACTGAGCATATGATCTCTTAATTATTTAGCTCATTCTTGGGCACATTCTAAATGGTATACGTTTATTCGAGTCCTACATTCTAACTGGGTTATTGTGAAGCTTATCAATAATACACGATATTAGATAGAATTAGAACATTCCTAATGTATATTATTTTCCTTTATTTATTGAAAAAGTTACAGTCAAGCTAACTAATAATAATCATATGGTATGATCAGGTTTGTTTAGAATGATATGCAGAGTAACTCTGACTCATATTATCTGACGTAAACTAAACGTTTACGTGTATGGTAGATAAATTAGCAAAAGATCTGTATTTTCAATTGGCTCAACTGGAATGCCGTCGTGTCACTGAAATTCGAGATAATTTCCAATTATCGGTTCGTGTTCGGCAAACGAGAAAAAGAATGGGAAGGAAAAGAAATCTGGAAATCATCAGATCTACTAGTCGGTCATTCAGAAGAGGAGAGACCAAATAACTTGTCATCAAATACTACTACATGTCGTCAAAAGTAAATTTTAGTTTTTAACTTACTTTTACTGTTGTAAAACAAATGGTACAAATTATATAAAAGTTCTATCTATATGTTTCAAAGTTGCACAAATGTGTTGGTAGAGAGTGTAATATTTCAATTTTATTTATAAATATAATACAATAAAAATAATTTTAACCCAGGATGTTATTTTATTAATCTTTCTATTACTCAATAACGTAATGGGACGAACGAATGGTCTATTAATATTATCATACTAATTCATTGACAAATATTGTTTAAATGAAAACTATAGGGAATAAATATTGTTATTATTATTATTACTATTAGTAGGTGTGATGTTAAATGGTTCCATTAAATCATTTTAAAATATTTATTAGTAGGTGTGATGTTAAACGGTTGAATTAAATCATTTTAAAATATTTATTAGTACTTGGTTTTACTAAAAGTAAATTCCTAAAAAGAAATAGGGTGAAGTTAGGAATTGCCGTTTCTTAGTATTTTCTAGATGCCCTTCAACGACCCCCAATAAACAAAACTAGTACTACTATTTATTTTTCAACAATTATCTAATAAATTTTGCTATAAATAATAATTAATATAATAATTTATTATAAAATAATAAATCTCGTATTTTAATTATTTTATAAAAAATTATAAGTTATAATATAAATAATTACGTATAGCAATTTTTATCTAATAGTTACCGGTATAACTGATCTGGCGTAGATTTTATCAGCGCGTCAAGTCAAGCATCCTTCTCCCCTTCTTTCTCTAATCAGAATCCAACCAATAAAACTTCGTTCTCTCTAGAAAGTTCCAATTCAATGGCGTCGTCGTCGTCGTCGTCGGATCTGGAAGCTAGGGCGATGGGGGCCTTCATCGACGACCACTTCGAACTTGCCGTTGACCTTTACTCCCAAGCCATCTCACTAAACCCTAATCAAGCCGAGCTTTTTGCAGACCGTGCTCAGACCAACATTAAGCTCCAAAATTTCACTGGTACCTTTTATCTTCTCTCTCATTTTTACTTGCTTCCCGATAAAAAAGAGCAGTTTGTGATTGTTTCGTTTCCAATTATTCAAATTCTTGTAGTTGACTTTGCTGTCCGGGGGGTTAATTTTGGTGCAGATGACAAAAAGTTTGAATTTTCTATACTTGTTTTCCTTTTTCTCAGATCAATGATTTAAGAATCCTGTTTATGATATAAAGTTTACGGGTCAATTCTTTTCTTTGCCAATTCTTGTTTTGGATTTCCTTTTTATGGTAATAGATGATTATAATAGTAAGCATATTCAAGTCGATATACGAAGATGTATATACTACACTTGTATGCTCACCCGTAGTGTCTAAATACTTTTAGCGTTTGGGAATTTTGATAAGATGTGCACTTTAACGTTTGGTATGCCTCCTGAATTTTTGGATCTCATTGGTGGTTGTGAGTAAGCTATTATAAACATGAAAGCTGTGAACTTTCACCTTTTTAATCTATATATTTTTGCTTTATTCACTGCTATTTATTTTTTCAATTATCACCTGGTTTTGATTTTAAGTTTGATACCTTTACTTATTAGAATTTTTATATATGATGTAAATCATAATATCCAAGTGGTTGGGATTTGAAATGGAGCATTATACCCTTTTTGTACCTTACAAATTGTATGGTTTCTTAAGTTGCTTATGCTCACGTGATCACCAGCATCATCCACAAATATACTCTTCATTTTTTTTGTTATATATATATATATATATATTTATTTATTTTTTGATAAAGAGAAGTTTCCCGGTCTTGCAACCAGACTATGTCTTCCCTCCCTGAATAATGCTATCAATAACAGGCCGAAACTTGTGGTCCGTGGACCCTATGCTGCTTTCAGTAGAATTGGAACTCAGGATCTCCGGTTTTACGGCTGATCCCGTGCTCTCCCCTTAACAACTGAGGCAAGCGTTGGGGTTTATCTATATTTTTATTGTTATGATCTTTTAATTTCTAAAGGACATTGCAATTATCACTTTTTTTTGGTTCCCAATGTTTGAGAGTTTCAGGCAAACAATTGGAGGAAAGATATATCGTTATATTTTCCCTTAAAGTTATTAACTGATCCAGTCAGGTGTATGTGATTGATAATGTCGATATATGACTTATGTGCATATGTCACTATAGAGTTTTGGGATGTCTCATATTGTCAGGTCAGCTGTGTGTGGGCATCTTATTGTTATCTGCATTTTAATCAATGATGTTATCTTCGGTTCACATGAGCTACACATACTGGTGTGGATGAGTGCATTGTAGTGCTGTCCTTTTAATCAGATTGGGCTGAACTTATGCCAGATGCAATTGTATCCTATATGGTCTTTTGTTTATTTGGTTTGTGTGCATTCTTGTTACAAAATTGTACTTTGAACATGTTGTAAAGATGGCCGCCCTTTATTACCCCCTTTGGTCATAGTGCAACTAAAACATTTCCTCTATTTATGCGAATATTGGCCAATCTTGAGGTTTCCAAGTTATGTTCAGATGTTATTTTGTTTTTTATTTACATTTATGACGAATTAATAATTATCCTCCCCAGCAATTCCACTTGCATGAAGACCTGTACACAATCTAATCGGTGTTTCATTTTTTGTTGGTATCTATGCTATTTTCCAAATTTCTAGTATTAATTAATCTGATCTATATGAGCAGAAGCTGTTGCTGATGCAACCAGAGCGATTGAGCTGGATCCTTCAATGGCTAAAGCATATTTCCGTAAAGGGTGAGCATCTCTATAATTTGGTGTTCTGTTGTGATCCAGTTATTGATGTAGGACAAGTCCGCCGTAAGACTTGATTAGAACAATATAAAAGGTTTTACAAGTCATGGATTAGAATTTGTATTTTAGTTAGTTTGTTTAATTAATTTGTAGTTATCTTATTTAATTTATAGTTATCTTATTAAAGTTCATTTTAGATTATGAAGTTATCAAAGATTATTATAAATAGTAATGTACTCTAGTATTATGGGACCTTTAATGATAAGAATTAATTGAATTGTGTGAGATTATCTGTTTGCTACTTTTTCTTGTTCCCAAATACCTCGTTTCCCATCATTTTTTGTTTTAGAGCTAAACAACCCCAACCCCAACCCCAAACAAGCACCACCATCATCTCCCACACCAGCCGCTACCACCAATAGAACTCTTGGCCCAAACTAGCACTACCCAAACGGTAACCAACCAAATCCAGCTCCAAACAGAAGCTACGGCCAAATACTGCCTTACCTTTCAAACCTCTTCAATCCCAAGCCCTAAAACCTTCACTCACCATTTAATTACCCCAGCAGCCCCAAAACCTAGTTTCAAAGTCATTGACCCTAGCCTACTATTCGTTGCCTTTACCCACAAGAAACCCTTATCCTCAAACTTCCCAAATCCAATAGAACCCAAAAGAGAAAGAAAGAAAAGAAGTAGAAACAGTGTTATCGCTGCTGCTGCTGCACCTTGCCGCCTTTAATCCTCGCCACCATCCAAGTTTCTCTACTTCGTGTCTTGTATGTGCGTGAAGTCCTTCAGTAGATTTGTTTTGGGGATACACATAAAAGAAAATTACAAATTTGATATGTTAAAATATCTTCTGAATAATTATAGTTGAGTACCCTAAAGTTTTTACATTATTTTGTTGTAGTCCCCCAAGTTCTCTTAAAATTTTAAAGTACCCATTGACTTTCAACTTTTATATATCTGTCCCTACACTTTCATCTTCTTCCATTTCAGCCCTTAAAGCTTCATTAGTTTCAGCTTAGCTCCTGTTTCCTTATACTTTCTGCATCTAAGCCCCTAGAGCAAAAAAAAAGTATATATTTTTTATTTGTAGGAACTAAGGGTGTGCAACCGGTAAATACCGGCCCGAGCTGAATTGAACTGGACCGGTGCCAAAATTAGCCAAATCTCAGCGATACAGGTTGGATCGGTTTAACGAACCGGTAAAAACAAAAAATTAATATAATAATAATTATTTTATAATTATTTATTAATAATAATAATTAAAAAATAAATAAAATTAGATAATCGGTAAGGTTCGGTAAATACCAAGCATAAAAACTCGGTACCGAAACCTGCATATACCGTTTTTTTGGTACCGGTTTGGTTTTTTTGTTCCGAACCGGCCGGTTCGGACCGACCCGAAAAAGCAAAAATACCGAATCAAATGCACACCCCTAGTAGGAACCATGGTAAATGTTGAAGAAATTAATGCTAAACTTGATGTTTATATGTTACAATAAGATGAGCGTCTTAAAAGAATTGAAAATTCAATCACTACACTTATTGCAATTGATGCAAATGTTTAGACATCTATTACAACACTTGTAGCAAAAGTTGATGTACTCACAAGAAGATGCTTGCCGGAATTTTGAAGATCTACTTTTAGATCCTAATCAGATGAGACTTTTACAACAGTATGGACTTATTAATCCACGTCATAATCTTCATGTGCTAGACCTTCGATTGGATGCAGTGAATAGAGGAGCTAAATTAGATGTTGGAGATTTCAATAGAGATCAAGGGCTCGGAGCACTATTCGATTAGAGTCATAGCTTGGAGAGCTTCTTTCGTTGGTATGAGCTAACCGATGAGGGAATTTTTTTTTTTTTTTTTGCTGAAGCAAAGTTAAAAGGGATACCTCGTATTTGGCGTCATCAACATCAACAAAATTTATATACAGCTGCGAGAAGATGGGAAGATATGAAAGTTGTCCTAACACGACGTTTTGTGCCTTTGGATTATAAGTAGTGAGTATATTTGTAGTTAAATGAGTTGGTGTAAGGAAGAAGATCCGTAGCCATACATACTTCAATGTTCTACAGTTTGGTTACAAGGTACGAATTACTTGGGTTGAAGAAGTTTTAATCTCCATGTACCGTTGAGGATTAAATCTAGAGATTACAAGTGGTGTAGCTGTAGGTAAACTTTTGCTCTTGGATGATACCGTTCAAGTTGTCACCCAAGTGGAAGATCATTTGAAAAAGAATTTGTTAGGCCTCTAATACCTGTCCAAATTTGGAGTGAGCGTATTTTTGTGGAGCCTATTAAAAGTAGATCAGTGGAAAGATCGCCTGCAAGGCCTTCAGTTACTAGCAGGCTTAATCGTACCCTAAGTTCTTCTAATGCTAGCAATAATCATACGTCTAGGTGCTATAACTGTCGTGGTTTTGGTCACATGTCTTTTGAGTGTATTTTCCCGAAAATGAATGTCGCATCCTCCTTCTAAGCAAGTTGCTGTTATTGACAAAGAGTGGAAAAATCGACTTGAACGAAGAGGTTTGCAAGTCGGTCGACGTTGAATATGAGCCTGATGAGCAGGATTTGGAAGATGATGCTCATTTGGAAGGATGTTTAGGTATTCTTAGACCTATACTTATTGCTTAGATTCAGAAAGATGATCCTAAAATTCATGGTGAGCGAATTTTTCAGATGCGAGTTAAATGTACGGGACATGTATGCTCTCTTGTGATTGATACCGGGAGTTGTATGAATGTTATCTCTAAAAAAGTAGTCAAAAAACTTGGGTTAAAAGTTGAGCCTCACCCAGAGCTGTATGATGTTGCATAAATTACCAATACAAAGTTGTGGGTTACCCAGAAGTGTTTGGTTATATTTTCAGATGGGAAGCTTAAGGATAGCGTCATGTGTGATGTTCTACCCCTTACGATTTGTCACGTTATCTTAAGGCGTACATGGTTATGGGATCGTCACGCACAATATGATGCTTGTGCTAATACTTATTCATTTGTTAAGACAATACTAAGTTCACTCTTGCTTGTGCTCTCGACATGCCAAATTTGAAGCTTGCAAAGAATTCCTTGGTGATCCGATATGATTGTTCTTGTGTTGATAATTCGACGTAGTCGAGTTTTTTTCAGCGGAGAAGAATTGATGTAGGGCAAGTCCGCCGTGAGACTTAGTTAGAACAATATAACAGGTTTTGGAAGTTCATGGATTAGAATTTGTATTTTAGTTAGTTTCTTTAATTTATTTGTAGTTATCTTATTTAATTTATAGCTATCTTATTAGAGTTCAATTTAGGTTGAGAAGTTATCTAAGATTATTATAAATAGTAATGTAATCTAGTATTATGGGACATTGAATGATAAGAATTAATTGAATTTTGTGTGAGGTTATCTGTGTGCTATTTTTCCTTGTTCCCAAATACCGTTCCCCATCAGTTACATCCATGGGCAATATCATAATTTCCTCGGATATACGTGTTTTCTATGGTGCTGTGTTTGTATACCTACTTTGTAATTTTATATATTCATGTTTCTGCTTACAGTATTGCTTGTATCAAGCTCGAAGAATATCAGACTGCCAAGGCTGCCTTGGAAACAGGTGCTTCTTTAGCCTCAGGAGATTCGAGATTCATTAATCTGGTCAAAGAATGTGATGAGCGTATTGCAGGTAATGTGGTTGCTTCTAAAGCTTGTGGGTGGCATTATAATGATAATGATATATTGAGCAGATCTTTAATCAATGTCCTCAAGTAAATTGGGTGTCCTATCAACTAATTAGAGAACCCCTAAAATACTATCATACCTTAATGCTATCTGGATGCTTAGTCTAATCTATTTTTGTAATAAGGATTAGTCACATGTCTATATTATGACTTTTAATTGACTTGTACATGCATGTGGTTTAACTGTATCACACTCTTGATATCGAATTGCATTCCCATATAAATATATTTCCAGATTGTTTTGGGCTACATGTTTATAATGCGCTTCCACTTATTTGGCTGGTAGCATATGGAGTGTATAATAATTTTTATTGATTGGATGTCGTGCATTTGTGGATCAGTTTGCAAAAATCCGTCTTGGTTCTCTTGTCTGCTTATAACAATTGGTTTGGTAGAGAGAGCAATAATGGTGTATCAAACTGGTCTCTTATCTTTTAAAGCCGTGAACTTTTTTATTTCTTAAATTTTGAAGGAGGACATTATAATAAATTCTTCGTAACTTGTGCATTTCTCTGTGTGTGTATTTTATTCGTCTGTTTGATTTGTTTTGCTGGCTTATTCAGAGGAAGCTGGAGAGCTACCAGAAAAGTCGGTGGATAAAGACTCAACTGATAATGTTGCACCTGGATATCAAATGTTGGATAAGACTGCCGAAACTTCAGAGGATGCTGAGCCAGTTAATGACTTATCTGATCAGGTGACAGCGGTGCCATCACCCAAACCAAAATATAGGTACTGACAACTTGTTATATGGTGCCATCAGTTAATGTACTTAGCATACAGAACAGTATCCTGGCCCATTCTGGAAATTGTTGCAACAATTTCCACAATTTGTCAACTGCTTGAAGAAACTGCTAAATTATTCGATTATTTTTATATTACCAGTTGTTTGGGGTCAACTGAAATTTTAGTGGTTCCTGTTTTCTCATACTATGAATTTTATGTTGAAATATTCCGTCCCATTCTGGAAGTTGTTGCACACTTGTATTTTGTTACACGTAATTGTGTAATATAAACCCTTTTGTCATGTGATTTTGCTCAATGGCCAATATTTGCAGGCATGAATTCTATCAGAAACCACAGGAAGTTGTTGTGACAATCTTTGCAAAGGGTATACCAGTTAATAGTGTTGCTGTTGACTTCGGTGAACAAATAGTGTGTCCATGATCTTACTTCTTTGGCATATACATTTTATTACTGTTAATTTAAGCTACTTATTTGAGAAAAATAAACTGACGATACCCAAAATTCTCCTCTATTGTGGTTGCTTTACAGCTCAGTATCACCATTGATGCGCCTGGCGAAGATGCATATATTTTTCAACCTCGTTTATATGGAAAGGTGATGCACAATTTATATTTTTCAACAACTTCTTGTTATGATGTTACCCGCCTTTTGTCCTTTATACTAAAGTTAAAGATGATACTGGATATCATTCCAAAATTAATAATCAGATAAATAAGGTGAATGCTTTTCTAGGATCTCTAGGTTTTACTGTTAGATATTCCTTTAGAAAAAATAAATATATTGCTCCTTTTTAATTGTAAATGTTAATTTATTTCTCCTTTTGGTTAGCATCAGTCAGGTTGGTCAATGAATGGTAGAAGGAAAGTTCCTTGAATCTTTTTTTTTGTTGGATTTTTGCCATTCCATGTGCCAGAAAGTGTCAAACTCTTTGAATTTTAACTTGGTATCTTCATGCATAACAGATAGTTCCTACAAAGTGCAAATATGAAGTGCTTTCTACGAAGATTGAAATTCGTCTCGCTAAGGCTGAAACTATACACTGGACATCTCTTGAGTTCAGTAAGAACAATGCAGTTCCTCAGAAGACATACGTGTCATCAGGTTTGGTCAACATGCTTCTTGTACGGTTAGCTTTTATAATACCCCGTCTGAAAATGAATCATCAATTTTTGCCGTTCCAACTAAATTGTTTGTGCATTAGAAAAATACTCGGCTCTGTTCTGCTAAATAGGTTTGTTGGGCATGGATGTTAAGACCTGCGAAAAGCACCTTTGTCCAATTCTTTTAATGGTACATATTAACTTGGCTATCATAAATTCAATTGTTTTTCTGATTGTCTATTTTAAAGGCGATCAAAGACTCGCTTACCCTACCTCAAAACCTAAGACAGTGGACTGGGACAAACTGGAAGCTCAAGTGAAAAAGGAGGTATGCTTGTAATCTGGTAGCTGAAGTTGCTCCTCCTCCTGCCACTCTTATGTTGCAAGGATTCGTGAATTGCATATTCTGTATAGCCTGACTGATTGTGTTTTGAATTTCAGGAGAAAGAAGAGAAACTAGATGGAGATGCAGGTTTGAATAAATTTTTCCGCGACATATACCATGATGCTGATGAGGATACAAGAAGGGCAATGAGAAAATCTTTTGTAAGACTGATTTCAACTTTAGAATATATATGTGGTTTAACAAAGTTTTGACTGTCGGGTTCTTTAATTCCTTTGTTAAGGAAGCCCTTTCTTTTCTTATATGCATAATTCTCTCAAGTCTACAAGTCCTAGTTTGTGCTTGTGACTGTTTGCTTTACTTTGAAGCTCTTTAGAAACATATTAACGGATCTGGTGACTTGGTTTTTTTCTTGTCCTGACTAACAGGTTGAGTCAAATGGAACGGTGCTGTCAACAAATTGGAAAGAAGTGGGTTCAAAGACAGTTGAAGGCAGCCCCCCAGATGGCATGGAGATGAGGAAGTGGGAGTACTAGAAAGATGTGATTTTTTTTGCTTCAAGCTTTGTTAGTTGCTTCTTTGTGGTTGAGTTATTTGTTGTGTCTATAATCTTTTGTTGGGAGTCTGAACTAGATTTTGTTCGACCTTGAAACATTTCTGTTCTGAACTCATATCCCAAATACTGCTTTAAGCTCTAGTTATATGTTTGCTATTAACGGTCTGATGAGGCTGTAAGGATGGTGGGCACTTGGAAATGTAAAATGCGTATTGGTTTTTGTAATTGCATGTGATTACGATATCAATTTTTTTTTTTTACGAGAAATTGATATTTTTACAAGTGAAAGCGATAGTTTTACAAGTTTCTCTCTTACACGAGTTTAGATTACACTTCATGTTCATATGAGAGAGAGAATTTGTAAAATTATTATTTTTGTTTGAAGAAATATCATTTCTCATTATATTTTTTTTAATGTTTATATTCGACATAGTTTGTAATTTTATACCAAGGTTAAAAATAAATATAAAAGTTATAAATAATCTCTCTCTTTTAAAAAAAACTTGGAATGAATGTACAAGTAGACTTTTCCATAATTATTTTAATCTTCCACAATTATTTTTAATCTTCCACAATTATTGACTAGAACCGGCCACTGTACATACAATGAATATGGTCGATGCCACTTTGAATTATACTTCGAATTATAATTCTTAATTATAGGTGAAAAGAAAATATTAGGCATCTAAAATTCGAATTCTAGTGTCTAAAAGTTAAATATCATTATCACTAAAAAAATATTATTACTATATTGGTAAGTGGGGAATACTAATGATTCATTATGATGTTAAACAGTCGATCAATGTAATGATAGTATATGTGTATTCTAATTACACAATATTTAAATATAAAATTAAATATTATATTTATTTTAATTATTTAAATATTATATCTAAATATTATGCATTTATTTTTATTCAAATATATTAAAACATAAAATCTTAAAATACATAATATCTGGAGTTAATCAAGAAGCTTAGAAACTTAGATTATCACAACGACGTCGTATAGGATTCGAAATAAATTTTCCTCGGTTTCGTTGCGCTCATCAATTGGGTCGAAAATTTCGTTTCTCCCTCTACCTCTACTTCTCCCTGTCTCTAATCTCTTCTTGAATTCAACTGTCTTTGGTTCGTGTACCATTTATCATTTAGGGTTTCAACTACTTAATCCTTTTATTTAGTTGATATCGTATCCACATAGAGTCAAAACTACACTCTCATTTCCACCAATTATGTGAAAAAATGAATACATCTTGATTTTTGCGGAGAACGGTTTTATCCGGTATCGGGTCAACAATTTGGTAATCATCAGACCAAGGAGAGAATGGAGATAAAGAATGCAATTCTCCTCCGGCGGTCTGAGATCAGTCCATCACTACTGGCATCGGGAAACAATGGGCACATGATGTACGTATTCAACAGAAATGGGGTTTGCTTACTTTACAGGGAATGAAATCGGCCGCTTCGTACCCTCAATCCCCTGCAGGATCACAATGACATGTTCGGTCTTCTTTTCTCTCTCAAATCCTTAACCGCCAAAATTCATCCCACCAGGTCTCTTTCCTTTTCTTCTTCTTCTTCTTTACTACATCCTGCTCCTTCATCAAATAATTCATTTATTTTATTTTGTTAGATTATTATTATTATTTTTTTTTTTTTGTAGATTTAGATTGTAGATGCTCTTCAACTTATTGAACTTAGCATGAATTCTCAATTATATTCCTTCATTAGTTTATTTGCATTAGTTTCTTCCCAACATGATAGTACGATGATTATATTTTAGTCAAGTTTGTCATATGGTAGCAAGAGTATTATAGATTGGTACTAATGGAGTGTTCCTAAACTTCAATAGCTTTAGACAATCATATAATTTGGGCCTGATATATATTGTGGCTTGGATATCAAATGTTATGAATGTTCTTTGTTGATGGAATTATTGCACTAGTTCATTAGTTTTCTCTTGTTTTTATTTTAATTTTATTTGTTTTGCTAAATTCTTGTTTTTTTTTTATATTTTAGAACTTTTTGTTTGGATACTTTTCTGAACAGTGCTGAGAAAGGAAATTTAGGAGTGCCACTGTTACCCGGACAAGGATGTTCATTTCACAGTTTTCGTACAAATACATACAAACTAAGTTTCATGGAGAGTCCATCTGGGATCAAGGTCAGCAAGCTATATGCTTT
The DNA here is from genome assembly GCA_947179155.2 of Hedera helix. Classification (NCBI taxonomy): domain Eukaryota; kingdom Viridiplantae; phylum Streptophyta; class Magnoliopsida; order Apiales; family Araliaceae; genus Hedera; species Hedera helix. The sequence goes on from OX359268.1 coordinate 38,586,060, forward strand.
TATTATGGCGTGTTTCTCTTCTTGCTATCACAAACATCCGAGCGGTTATTTTATGTCAAAGGTTTGTTGAAACTGATTCGATTAAAAACCACTCGCATGTTTGTGATAGCTAGAGAAATTAATTTTTCTGCAACATGTTTGTGAGAGGAAGAGAAATTATTTTTTCTGTTACATGTTAAAAAAATACATAAAAGCTGATTCCATCAGAATAAATTCTGCTACGTTAATTTTTCCTACCCTTTTTTCTGAACTGCATCCAGTTTGATAAGAATCATCCCAACTATGTTCTGACGACAACCTCTTTTATTGTTATACTCACATGTTTGTGATAGCAAGAGAAATTAAATTTTCTGCAACATGTTTGTGAGAGGAAGAGAAATTATTTTTTCTGCTACATGTTTAAAAAATACATAAAAACTGATTCCATCAGAATAAATTCTGCTACGTTGATTTTTCCTAACCTTTTTTCGGAACTGCATCCGGTTTTATAAGAATAATCCCAACTATGTTCTGACGACAACCTCTTTTATTGTTATTGTTATTTTTAAAATTTTATTTATTTTTTTGCAGATTATCTTTGTCACTCATCCTAGGGCTGGGGATCTCAGAGAACCTTTAAAGCAATGTTATTAAAACCGGTTCGGAACCGGCGGAACCGGTTCCTTTTCCGGTCCGGTTTGGACCGGTTAACCAGTTTTGGTCAATAACCGGTTGACCACCGGTTCAACCGGTAAAACCGGTTAATTGACCCGGTTGAACCGGTTTTGAAGTATTTTTTTTTTTCAATTTTTTTTTTACCAATAATATAACATAATTTCACTATATTTTAGCTTACAAAAAATTAGATATTTTAAAATTTTATTAATTATTAATAATATATATTTTTATATATTTATGACGTCACTGGTTCAATAACGGTTCGACTACTGGTTGAACCAGTGACCCATCCACCCGGTAACTTTTCCGGTTCGCTGAACGAACCGGTTCTGAGAACATTGCTTTAAAGTTCATTTACAACCTGTATGTTCAATATGTTGTGAAGAATCCACTTCACTCCCCAGGAACTCCAATTGAGTTATAGAGACTAGTTATTATGGCTTTTGCTTGCATCATACTTTTTTGAAAATGCCGTTTCTTTTGATTTACATCTTCTTGCCACTACTTATCAATTATCATCAGTAATTACATTTGCGATCCTTTAATCATAAGTACTTATTTTTGAAAATTCTAGAACCAACAATATACTCTTTTGATTTTCACACGTTAGTGCAAATTATTGAAGCTACGGCAAGATAACACATGTTCCATTTTCTTGACTAGGCTTGGGGTTGTTAGCTAATTATTCTAAGTCAAGGCCATTGATTGCTTGCAAACTCTTGGATCGCCTTAGGCCATCTACGTGTATGTAATATTTGCAGGGAAACCTTTTTTGTGACTGTAAATGGAAAGCGGCGAATTTCAGTTATTATATATCTTTAGTTCATTAATTAAGCTGATAAAGAGCATAAATTAACTAGGCTAGCTGATGAAAGCCTATGTTGGGAACCATTCTTAGAATTGATATCCAGTTGAATAACTCACATTATATGATGGATTACGCATTTTTTGGCATGTAAGAGAGGAGGGGAAATGGAAGTGGATTACGACAAACAAGCTTGTTCTCAGGATTAGATTTTATAGATGAGCAAGTGCCAACAAAGAGCAAATATAGCACACAAATTTGTATAGAGCTTAACAGAACCGAACCTCATGACTTTCTTATTTGAACTTATGAAACGTTCCTACAGGCTAAAACCAAATATATTTTTTAGTTTGGATTGTTTAAAATGTATCTGGTTGGTAGGCATGAGAGATGCATAACATATCAGTTTTTTGATTGAAATGTTCCATTAAAAGTTGAATGGAAGTGATATGGTAATCCTTTAGATCAATGACTACAACCAGTTGTATTGGCTCTTATGTAGAGCTTGCAGTTGCTAGACTGGCAACTTATATTTTTTCTAGACGCTGCCTTCATATCCATTGCAATTAACTATATGCTTGCTAATGCAGTCTGGATATGTTTTACATTGGCCGAGTTGAAATACAGTTCTCTTCTAAATGCAAAAGTTTAATCTACTACTCAACTAGTAAAGCTATTTTTGCTTGTGTAGGTCTGAGCTCTTGATCAGTATGTATGAGGCCTTGGATAGTATGACAAGGTGTTGCTCAGCGGTGCTATTTACCCACTAATTACGTTGTTTGGAAGAGTTACTCGTATAAATTGCTGACAGTTAAATTTGAAACTGTAATTGATTAAATTCCTGGCAGTACATCTACTGATTGACATGTGGACCTCTGTAGCTACCATTTAGTATCTCCCTTTGCCAATTATGATTTTGAGGATGAGTGTTGTGAAAATATCATGTAATTGTAAGTAGCAGTGTTAAATTGAAAAATTGGCAAATAAAGATTGAATCCACAGATATTAGTTTAATTTTAAAATATCCTTAATATGTATTTCAGGCGAATTAGAAATAAAGATAAAAAAAATAATTAATTGTAATTAAATACTAATCAAATTAATTAGAATATTAAAAAAATATTATTTAATAAAATAAATGCAAACTCCCCTACATCTAAATCATGCATTGTTCTTAATATATGCAAACGAAGAAATATAACAAAGATGTTAAAGAATTGTACCTTGTATGTATTTGAGACATTGTGCTGCAAAAAAGTGCACTGAAAAAGAAAACATATATACATATCTACTAATTTCATATATCCTAAAAAGTATGCGACAGTAAATGAGTGATGCATATGGGCAAGTGAGTGTAAATTTTTCGTGATTTACAAGAGGTCTAAGAAATTGGAAATAACTAAAATTTTCATCAGGGTTATGCTTAAAGTCTTGCCTTTGAAAAACATTCACTAATATGTACAAAATATGAAAGAATAGGCTTAAATGCATATTCAAGTTTGGTTGACTTATGTGCAGTGAATCTAAATATCTCATTTCATCATAGTTTTGATCATGATTTAAGAAAAAAGTCAATTGTATCGTTCTCAATTATAAGTTTATTTTCAATCATTTATTAAGTCATCGACAATTTTTGAATTATGTTTACTTTAATGGATTGGTCCGAAAAATCACTATATAATTTCCTAGAAATAAGTCTTTCAAGATATGGAGTATTGGGCTTATAGACTTTATCAACAAACTTATTAAATGTGGCATGATCAATTTTGGACATATACTCATTATTTTTAGACTCCTCAAATTGGATTGACTCAATTGTGTATAATTGAATACAAGGTTCTCATTAAAATATTCACCCATCTCTTGCTCATTTAATACGACGGCTAACTAACATATTTGAATTTCTAGATGAGACATCGCTTGATTAGTTTTTTGTATGAAATTAAATAGAGTTTCCATTAAAGCTTTCATACTTTTCTATAAGATGTTTAATCTTTCTTCATCTTCATTTGAAAATTCTTGTGGATATTGAAGTTCTAGATTTGAATATGAATATGAGTATAAATTTAGATAAGGGTTTTGGTAATTTGGAAAGAATTGATTTACTTGGTGTGCATTTTAATTTTTATGGGATTCTTGATTCTAAGCAAAATTATTATTCCAACTAAAGTAAGAGTCTGTATTTCCACAAATCACTAAACAAATAAGTAATTAACCAAGAAAATAACAAAAAATAGAATAGAATAAAATCGTAATTCTATGGTTAACGTAAAAAAAATATATACAACTCCTAATTGTTTTAAGATACAGGTTAAGGACCGCCAAATTCAAAATTAATCACACCACTAGTCAGGTAAGTGTAAGATCGGTGAGAGTCGTCTCTCTATGAGTACGGTGACTAATGAGATAACCAGACGTTCTTAAGGCATTTGCCTTGTAAATCACTTTATTAGATATTAGTAGTTTGATTAATCTAAAATTTGACTTCCTTTTAGGGTCTCTTATCCTAATTGAGGTCGAAATTCCTAGAGCCCACGTTTACTTAATTTTATTATGGTTATGCAAAATAAAAGTTTGGTTGTTTGTGGGCCATGAAATCTCTACCTTATCTTGTTATGAGTTTGTGTTTTTAAAGTTAAATTAAAGATAAAAATACACAAATAAAATAAAAATTATAAACAAATGAGCGTGCTAAAATTATGTGAATTACTAAAGTAGTAGAAATTGGAGATACCTCTTTCCTCCGACAATCACCATAGTTTGTAATTGATGAAAAAGAATAAATAAATAGAAACCTAAACAAGTTGTGTTCTATGTGAATGAATGCATGAATGTGGCAATTAGTTTTGTAACTAACAATAAGAACTAAGAATAAAAATAAAACTAAACTACTATTTTCTTCTTCTTTTTTAAAGTAAAAATACAAAATAACAGGAAAAACGCAGTAAAAAAATCTTTATCTTTTCGCGCCTAATATCCGCTTCGATAATCCTACAAAATAAAAATAATTTATTAGAGCTAAAAAAATTAATTAATATATATATATATATTCTCCAGCAACAGCGTCCAAAACATGATGTTAAAATATTATGTAATTATAAGTGCACAGTTTCAAATTGAAGAACTTACAAAAACACGTCGAACCCAAAAAGACTAGTTTAATTATAAGATATCCTTAATATGAAAAAAAAGACTAGTCTAATCAAACTAATTAGAAAAATTTAATAATAAGGAAGCAATCTAGGAATTCGAATTCACTAAACAATAAACATAAAAATTAATCCCATCTCTTCTATTTTTTAAACTCAAATTACGCCACTGGTTTGATGAACATAATTTGAAAAATAAATCAAATTAAAATTAGCTATAGTTTTGATCTCCCATCTATTTAATTCAGTAATTTTATAATTAATTTGGGTAAACATAAATTATGAAAATTTAAGAATTAACTATAATACATCAAAACTTTTTCGAGCAAGTATTGACTATGAAAAACTTATAATTTAACAATAATCTATCAAAATCTATTCATTAATTTAAAGTCACATATGAACTATAAAATGAATGTATTTCAATATTGAAACGTGAAAGCGAAAAATAATTAAACATTAAAGCACAATTAATAGAAGAGATAGAAAATATTGTTATGAATAATTATTTAATTTCATCTCATCCTAGATCTAAAAAATTAGCTAAACATTAAAATAAATAAAATAACTAAGAAAAAGAAGAAGAACATAAAATAAAATAACTCTATTTATTTAAGATCTTTCAACAAACGTACAATGAAGAATTAATTTAATCTACTTCTACTCTTAAACTAATACACTAAACTAATATATAATTCTTCAAATTAAGACCCTATTTATAGTGAAAAAATATTTGTGCTACAAACTAGAAACAATAAACTTGGACAATTTTTCTACAATACTCTAGATAAAATCAATTTTTTTATCCTTATTTTTCAAGTATTATTTTCTTGCACATCTCTTTTGAAGTTCAAACAGATATCAACTAGGAAGTTTCTAGAACTCCATTTTTAATTCAACTTTATCCATTTATTAAATGGGTTACGTATATTTTTTTTCACTGTACTCGACCCCAATTTACATACGTATTATTGTACTGATTTTTTTTAAAATCGAGTCATTGTACTCGATTTTTTTTAGAAAAAGTGAAATTTTCGTCAATGGACGTTAGTCATTTAACAGAAAAATGACGTGACAGTATTAAATACCATTTTCATTATTGAATTGGAGATAAATTTACAATTACAACTGTGACGACCCTAAATCCGGGTTCTTTAACCTCGGGTTTGGTTCTCACTGTACAATACTTAACAACAATGAAACACATAGATTGTATTCAAATTTCGCGGAATAATACAAAAGGTTCCTTAGCAAAATGCTACACTTCCCAAGGTTTATTAACCTTAATCTTAATCATTACATATCTTAAGGAAAATACAAAAGATTTACAAAGTAATTACATAACAGTAATTTAAGCTAGCATACATCTACTAAACTACGCATTCGCTTTCCCCTTGCCTTTGTCTGACTTAGAGCAGTCAGACTTAGCTGAAATATAATCATGATATAGCAAGAATGAGCAACTAAATGGCTCAGCAAGTTTATAAACAACAACATAAGATATAACATTGTCGACGCCGGGAAAAGTCGTTTCGTTTTTTATAATTCGCCCTTTCCAATTTTAGCCTTTTGTTTTAAGATGTGATTTTTTTGAAAAGGGTCGGCGGGGTTTGAAATGTCGATTTTATGATGAGCCAATTGACCAGAGTCGCCAGTTGGTATATTTGAAATGGATGTACCAACTCATCCGAATTTTGTTTTCGTAATCGCAGTGGCTCATATGTGACTACGAATTAATTGGTCTGCAAACCGAGATTCATAGAGTTCGGGGGCTTGTTTAAGCGAGGGGAATGTGTTAGGCACCCCCCGACTTCCGTGAAAACACGGTTATCGCAATCTTGATGTTTTCCTATCCTTTTAAATCCTAAAATGTGTGTGTGCGCATGTGTGTGCGTGTGTGCCTAAATGAATGTCGTTGTAATGCTTTATTTCTCGAAAGTACTTTTGAAAACTCGTTGACCCTATGCACGAAGGATTCGATTCATTTTGAAAAGTTCATTTTTAATCTTTCGTTTTGATAACAAAATCTTTAATGATGACAATTATAAAATAAGGTTTTCGAATCCTTCGTCAAATAGGAATGGAGCTCATCCGATACTTTCGATTTTATTTTAGCCTACGCGTGATCGAATATCTTACTTTGATTGATTTTATGAAAATCTTCCTCTTTTCATTCCAAAATCCATTTTCCGTGTTGAAAGGGAAAACCAAGCATCACAATAACGTTGGAGCTATTGGTGGGCATGTAAGCCGTCTAAATAGCCCCAAACGCCCACAATCACATATTTCACTATCACGGGGGCTTAAACTCGATTTTTGACTCGATGTCGTTTTAGGGCCCGGAAATTACATATTTACAATACAAATGCATCGCCGTGACTACATAAGCTTAAAATCGTCCATCTTCGGAATTTGATCGAAATGATCTCTCTCCTAGGCTCACAACCCAACAATGTCACAAGGCAAACAATAACAATAAATCTAACGGGAAAACATAATAAACTAGTTTAACATCCAAAATGATAATAAACGATAATGAAAATCTAAACTAACAATAGATCCCAAATAGTGCAAAATGGACATCCTCGGGTGATTAGGAGGGAACATCGTTCATTAGGAACCCTCGCTAATCACCCTAATCCAATGATTTATGTAAACATGCTAAGAAAACTACGTTTAATCCATCCAATAGCAACAAAATCAATATTAAGAAAACACAATAAAATGCTATAAAATGGGATTTTAACCTTGCAAAACTCTCAAGAACTCTTGGATATTTCAATAATAATGTAATACACAAGATGTGGGATAGATTGAAGTAAAAAAGAAAGACAAAATCAAGTCATTGGTGGCTAACCCGTAGCTTTCTCTCACTAAACTCCCGCTTTCTCTCTCTATTTTTTCCTTCTTCTCCCTTCTTTTTTTTCTCTCGGCTGCAACAATGGCATTATACAGCTGACTGAGAGCAGCCGCAGGTGTATCTGCGGCTGCCTGCTGTGGCCGTCCGCGCCGAATCCTCGGTTGCCGTGTTGTTTTCTCGAGCCACGCAAAATGCCAGTTGTCGTTGGCTGCAGGTGCATCTGCGGCTGCCCAGCTTCCTTTTCTCGATTTCCGTATCACGCAGTCTTAAATCATTATTTTTTGCTGTATTATTTCGGAAGTCTGTTACCTTATGTATAAATTGCTCTTTGTGCCTGATTTTAATTAAATGTAACATAAGGTATTTAACGTTAGCCCAATGTAATAATTAAATTGAGCCCAAACCAATTAATTGAATGAGCCCAATATATTAAATCCTAAGTCCAAAGTGGAGCCTAATAGGATGTCAAAAGGTTGGTCAATATATATATATGGAAGTATATATATATATATATATATATATATATATATATATATAGATGTATAAATGATTATATAAGATAAAAAGAAAATCAAAAATGGAGAATAAAAAGGCCATTTGCTGAGATTTAAGGGCTCCACTTGGTGGCTTGTTGCCTTGATATTGCTTATATGTTACTCCATTGGTTGTTTGTGTTGAGTATTGTTAGATGTCAATCCAAATGTCCATCAAGCTAGTCATTCCTTGCTATAGTAAGCATGATTTAAGCTCTTAATTGACTAGCATTAGTTGATTAGGAGATGTTAAGTATGTCTAGAGAAGTGCTATAAATAGAGTGCCTTATCTATGTGTTGTGTTGGTTAGACAATTTCTAGAGCCACAAGAGAGAAAAGAGATAGCTTTCTAGAGAAAAATAGAGAGAACTCTTTTAAGTTGAAGATCCACCAAGGAAATTTGCTAGAGAATGGACAAGAGGAGGTCGCAAGCCAAGATCATGTCAAGAGGAAGAAGAACATCCATGTCCAAGAGGTTAAAAAGTGCTCTATCTTTTCCTTAGTCCATTTTTTTATAGTTTAGATATGATTTGAACGGTTAAAATATATTTTTAACCGATCAAAAGTTATTTTGATACTCTAGAAGTCTAAAACTATGATATATAGGTATATTCATAGTTTGATATAGTTAATACATGTATTTTTATGGGTGGTACGTAAAGAATTAGAAGGAAAGTCCATATAACGGTTTACCAGTAAAACCCTAAGTGGTTCGATCTTTAAATTTCGTGTCAAACGTTTTCAAAAATATGATTGAACCATGAAATATTATAAAAAAAGAAGTTAGGAAAACAATAACACTAAGTTGGTGTCATTTGGATGTGTAGAGTTTATTTTATTCAAGTTTGAACCATTAAAACCAAGGATTTGTGATTTTAGTTTTCATTCTGTCCTTGTGAGCCATTTTTAGTCTAGTTTCATTTGGAATTTGGATTTGTGATCTAAAGAGAAGTTGTAGAGGGGGAAATTATAATGAGAATGGACTCAAAAATCACCCAAAAACAGTTTAAAATGAAGAAGTTATGGCTGTCGGAGTGACTGGAGGTCAGACAGCCCATTTAGGGCTTTTGTCTTCTGTTTTGGACGCCTCGGCGCCTAGAATGGCCTAGGTTGAGTGTCGGGGCATTCAAAACAGAATGTCCAAGTTTTTTTGGTCGGGTCGGGTCGGTCCAGGTCGGGTCGAGTTTTTAATAAAAATTTAAGTAAAAATAAGTGTAAAATGAATGTGTTTGAATACTAAACCAATATATGAACTTTATTAGTAACTAATTGGTAGCTAAATATTTAACATAAAGACTAAAGTTAACACAATTAAAAAGATTATTAAAATATTATTAAATGATCAATAATATTAGTATATGATTAAAAAGTTATTGAATGATGAATAACATTTGTAAATGATTAAAATATCATTACTTGGTTAATAATATTAATAAGAGATTAAAATATTATTAAATGATTAATAATATTAATAAGTGATTAAAATATTATTAAATGGTTAATAATATTAATAAATGATTAAAATATTATTAAATGGTTGATAATATTAAGAAGTGAATAAAATATTATTAAATGGTTAATAATATTATTAAGTGATTAAAATATTGTTAAATGGTTAATAATATTAATAAATGATTAAAATATTATTAAATGGTGAATAATATTAGTAAGTGATTAAAATATTATTAAATGATTAATAATATTAAGAAGTAAATAAAATATTATTAAATGGTGAATAATATTAGTAAGTGATTAAAATATTATTAAATGATTAATAATATTAAGAAGTGATTAAAATATTATTAAATGGTTAATAATATTAATAAGTGATTAAAATATTATTAAATGGTGAATAATATTAGTAAGTGATTAAAATATTATTAAATGATTAATAATATTAAGAAGTGATTAAAATATTATTAAATGGTTAATAATATTAATAAGAGATTAAAATATTATCAAATGGTTAATAATATTTGTAAGTGATTAAAATATTATTAAATGATTAATAATATTGATATGTGATTAAAATATTATTAAATGATTAATAATATTAATAAGTGATTAAAATATTATTAAATGGTTAATAATATTAATATGGGATTAAAATATTATTAAATAATTAATAATATTAATAAGTGATTAAAGTATTATTAAATGGTTAATAATATTTGAATGTAGTTGTATATTATCAAGGGTAGATAATATTTTGAGGTATTTGGTACATTATTAAATGTTCGAATCATTAAGTTATGAAAAAGAAGAATGTTTAATTAAATTAAACAGATGCAAATAGTCAATTCGTGACTAAATTTTTGACAACTTATTAAAAGTAAGTCGTACGAATAACGTGTAGTGAAGGTGTAAGTTAGATGAGCATACCCGACATGTTCAACTGGGGTTGGGCTAGGGTTTTGTCCGGAACTTAAGGGGTCGTTTATCGGACATCTTAAGAGTTAATAATTTAAAGTTAGAGTCTTATATAAAGGCTAAATAATAGTCATTGCATCTAATGATTATGTCAATTTTTTATATAAATTATAGGTTGAACGAAAGACGCAAATAAGAATAACTGGTAGAAGCGAACCAGACAAGTTTTTTAGATATTGTTGCTATGTGTATAACTGTTGTGTGTGCACTTGAAGCATGCGAGAATTTGAATTAAATATGTTTTTGTGAAACCATATGAGGTGTGTTGATTCTATATGATAGAAAGCCTGAATTAATTGAATAAGTTGAACTGTATGTCATGTATTCATTCCAATGCATGATCAGTATGTTGCATGAATAAATGCAAAGCATGAGAAGCATGATGCATTCATATAATGTAATGCATGAAGCATGAGAAGCATGTATAAACATAAACTATGTGTTATGTGCTATCTGTTAGACTTGCTGAGCCGTCGTGCTCACTCTTGCCGAAACCAACATTTTTCAGATAGTGTAAATCATTTGAAGTTCTCGATAAAGATCAAGGAACAGGAAAGCATATTACTTTCACTGAATATCTAAATATTTGTTGTAAATATTAGTCGAATTGGACAGGTAAATGATTGTGTAGTATAAGACTTTAGTTGATATATTATATGAGTGTTAAATACACAAGTTGATTGTAATAGAATGTCGTATCATGTATGATATTAAGACATACTAGGAATGTATAAAGATTTCGATTCTGGAATAAAAAGAGATATTGTAAAATTGTAAATAAATAGTTATTTACCAATTATAATATTATTGTAATTCATGAACAATAAGGAAAATGTTGTACTCGTGTTGAACCGGATCTGAGGTCAAGGAACTCGGATTTGAGGTCGTCATAAGTTGGTATCAGAGCTGATAGGTTATAAACCTTAGGTAAGAGTACCTTAGGCTATAACCGTAGTAGAAGATAAGTAAAATGATAAATGAATAAACTCCGAAAGAGTTTAACTTATAAAAGATGAATTTGGAAAATTCATATAGAGAAGATTATCCAAAGATGGATTTAAGAAGATATAAGATAGATGAAAAAGGTCAAGTTGTACCTAATTTGAAGAAATGATAGAAAAATATCTTATGATAAGATTTTGAGAAGCATAAAAAAAATGCTAATGAGATCATGAAATGATCTAGAGAAATGAACTCGTAATGAGGCAGATATGCTAAAATATGAATGGAGAGAATTTGTATTCAGATAAGAAAAATTAGAGGTTTGTGGGTTTTTAATTGATAACTCATATTAGTGACTGGATTATATGATTCCTTGTATGGGCGGCAAATTTATGCTTGGTTTTAGAACCGCTTAGCTTCCTATATTAATATAGTGGTTGAGTTGAACGAACCCCTTTTATGGGCGGGGGCTATGATATATCAGCGAACCAATTTGGGAGATGCTTATGCGAAACTTGCACGATCAGTGTGTATCGAAGAAGAAAGATATGCACTGGTGACACGTGTTTCCTTACAGTGTTGAACAGTTGGAAAACTGATGTATTTGTTCTTGGTTTAACGACCGCTTGACTTCCTATATTGATTAGTGGCCGAGTTGACCAATTTCTTGTATGGGCAGGAGATTGTGTTTGGTTTGACAACCACTTAACTTTCTATATTGATAATCAATTGAAACCTGGTGTCGCGCTATTCGTTATATGTATGTTGAGAAAGTGATTCTTTTCTCATGTGTATAACGGATAGGTAGAGGATGTTAAGATAAGTTCGTGTTCTGAGAATCGACACGCATGGTAAGTTTGTGACTCATAGTAATGTGGTGGAACCCCTCAGCGAATGGACGACTTTGGTCTGACTAGGACAAGCTCCTCAAACCATATGATTGTGATAAGTTCCTGAGCCCAAATACGTGGTAAGTTTGATGAACAGTGAATGTGGGTAGAGTTAAGTAGCAAGATTAAAGCTATACTAGATATAGTTATTAAGGTGGAAAAGATGAGGAGAAATTTGAGGTATTTTAAGGTTTTAGGATATTCCAAATCTTCTAGCTATACTAGACTTTGAAATTTGGATTCCATGTTGGACTTAGGAATTAAATATATTGGGTTCATTCAATTAGATTGTTTGGGTTCAATTTAAATAACTCATTTGGCTCACATTAAATATTTTAGGTTACATTTAATTAAATCAAGCATTAGGCTTGTTTAATTAATTACATGGACTAGTAATTAAATTAATTACATGGACTAGTAATTAAATTAATTACACGAACTACTAGGTTAATATCTTTGACCTAGTTTATCAACTCATTTGGATTTAAAATATAATCCAATTATATTTGCTTTAATTAATTATACACATTGCTTTAATTCTTTAAATAAATATACGTATACACAAGTACATTTATTTAATTATCTAAAGTACAATTAATTAGTGCAAAAAGTTTAAATTCATTGCTAAATATTTATTAAGTATATTTACAATGACTAATGAAATTCGTGGTCATTACAGCATCACTGAAGCGAAAATAATAATAATAATAATAATAGTAGTAATAATAATAATAATAATAATAATAATAATAATAATAATAATAATAATAATAATAATAATAATAACCTATCTGTTACACAAAAAAATATATTAGTTTTTCTTTTTAAAAATATATTTGAGTTATTTTAAAAATAAATTTTAATATAATAATAATAATACCATCTCTATTACCAACAAAAAAAAAAGAATAGTTTTTCTTTTCAAAAATTAATTTGAGATATTTTAAAAATAAATTTTAATTTAATAATAATAATACTAATAATAACAACAATAACAACAACAACAACAACAACAACAACAACAAAAACAATAATAATAATAATAATAATAATAATAATAATAATAATACTCTTTCCGTTACACAAAAAAAAAGGATATTAGTTTTGCTTTTTAAAAATTAATGTGAGTTATTTTAAAAATAAAATTTAATTTAATAATGATACTAATAATACCAAAATTATTATTATTATTATTAAATCAAAATTTATTTTTAAAATATCTCAAATTAATTTTTAAAAAGTAAAACTAATCATTTTTTTTATGTAACCGAGATGGTATTATTATTAAATTAAAATTTATTTTTAAAATAACTCACATTAATTTTTAAAAACAAAACTAATATTTTTTTTATATATAACGGAGAGGGAATTATTATTATTATTGTTGTTGTTGTTGTTGTTATTAATATTATTAGTATTATTATTAAATTAAAATTTATTTTAAAAATATCTCAAATTAATTTTGGAAAAGATAAACTAATCTTTTTTTTTGTGACGGAGATGATATTAAAATTTATTTTTAAAATCCTCAAATTAATTTTAAAAAAACAAAAGTAATCTTTTTTTTTTTTGTGTGTAATGGAGAATGTATTATTATTATTATTATGTTCGCTTTTGTGATGTAATTGTAAATTTACCTCTAGTTCAATGATGAAAATTGTATTTAATACTATGACATCATTTTTCTGTTAAATGGTTAACAGTCATTGACGGGAATTTCACTTTTTGTAAAAAATTTGAGTACAATGACTTGATTGTAAAAAAATTCAGTACAATAATGCATATGTAAATTGGGGTCGAGTATAGTAGAAAAAAAATATGTATAACCCTTTATTAAATTTATATAAAACAAAATAAAATAGAGAATTAATGTTTTCACAAGTAAAATTTGATATTTCTTCAAATTTTCTCTCATAAGTATGGACTTAATTTACAATTCATGTAAAAGAGACATTGTAGAATTACCATTTTTTGCTTGTAAAAAAATCAATTTCCTAAAACTACTTAATTAAATTACTAAAAATATTAATATGAACAAAATTAATATGTATAAAATATGGACCTATCAGTGGGCATGAAAAATGGTATGTCAATCTTGTGGTTTACTTGGAGTTTACCTTTATAAGATTTATGCTAAAAATTTTATTGCCATTATATCATTGGTTATTGTAAGACTTCAAGTGTAAAATAGTATTTCCTCCTCCTAGAAAAGAGATTTTTATTTGATTTTAATTTTCATTAGGGAATTGATATTTTCAAATTTATTTTATATATTTTCTCATAATTTTCTCTCACATGAAAATAAGTTGGATCTCACAGTTATGTGAGAGAAAATTATGAAAAAATATTAAAAATATATGTGAAAATAGTATTACCTTTTTTGTTATAAATAGTTGAACTTTAGACATTATACTTTTTTTATTGTTTTAATTTTAAAGTTCAATTTTTTTAATATAAGAAAAAAATATCTTAATGTATCTTATACAAACCTTATATCGGTAAAACAAAGTCAATAAATAAATAACATGTCTTTGTTTTAAAATTTAGAGTGGAAGCATGATTCAAAGTAACGGTTCGAAATATTGGCGTATCAGTTTGATTTTCTTAATCACAACGAGTCATGAATTGTAATTATGAGTATTATCAGTAAAGTTTGCGTGAAATTTTGCTATGAAAAAAGAAAATAACGTTGTAACAGAGAAATAACGATGTAACAAAAAAATCAAGTTGAAATAATGATGTAACAAAAAATTGACAAATGGGAGTAAAACAAAGGGAGTAATAATAATAATATTAAACTATAGGGCTCTTTTTAAACTTAAAATTAAGAAAACTTGTTAAAAATTATAAAATAATTAAACTCACAGTGAGTAATATTTTTGCAATAGTTTATAATATTTATTATTATATTGATTAAAATTTTAAAAAAAATCTATGTCAATGTTTAGTTTAAAAATCTCTTAAATTAATTTTAAAAAGTAAATAATAATTAAATAATATAAAATGGACGGAGCATAAAAAGTATAGTGCACTAATCTCTAAAAGGTATCAATTCATAATTTTTGAAGCATCAAAAAGACTAAATCAAGGAACTTGATATTCCATGAATTATAATTTTAATTATATTTAAATGAGAAATTGAAAGGATGGTTACAATTTTTTTTAATTCATTAATTATCTTAATCTTTTTATATTATAATTCATGGAATAATTCGTCTGCTAAAAAAATTAAAAATTAAATGACATTTATTAATGATATATAGACTAAATATAATTTACAAAATAGTCTGGTAGACATTTAAGTAAATATAGTCCATTAGGCACCTTCTTCTTACTCATTCTGAGTAAGAGGTCATGCCTTTTCACTTTTGGGTACCCGATTGGAGTTCACCTTTATATTATTTATGCTAAAATTGTTATTGCCATTATATCATTCGTCATTGTAAGACTCCTACGTGTATAATAGTATTTCCTCCTCCTAGAAAAGAATATTTTATTTTATTTTAATTTTTATTAGCAAATTGATATTTTTATATTTATTTTTTATATTCTCATAATTTTCTCTCATATAAAAATAAAGTGGGTCTCAAATTTAAGTGAGAGAAAATTATGAAAAAATATTAAAAATATATGTAAAAATAATACTCTCTTTTTTGTTATAAATAATTGGACATTAGACATTATACCTTTTTTATTATTTTAATTTTAAATTTTAAAGTTTAATTTTTTTAATATAAGAAAAAATATGTCTTAATGTACCTTATACAAACCTTATATTGGTAAAACAAAGTCGAAAAATAACTAGCATGCCCTTGTTTTAAAATTTAGAGCGGAAGCATGTTTCAAAGTATCAGCCAAGTTGTCGAAATCTTGTTGTATCAATTTGATTTCTTTAGTTATTAATCTGATAACGAGTCATGAATTATAATTTTGAGTGTTATTAATAAAGTTGTGTATAGACGAAATTTTGCTGTGACAAAAAAATTAAAATTATAACAGAGAAATTAAGAAAAAATAATGACGTAACGGAGAAATAAAATTAAAATAATGATGTAACAAAAAATCGAAAGTAATAATAATAATATTAAACTATAAGGCTCTTTTGTGAATAAAAAAAGTAATAGTAATAAATAAAAAATATATATTGACATAATAATAAATAAATAAATAAATTTAAAATTCTAGCGTAAGATGTCCATCATCTGCCGCCGAAACCGAAATTGAGGGGGAAAAAAAACCTTCCACAACTTATGCTTACACAGTACACACAGCACTACCACCTGAACAACTTCATTACATAGTAACCAATAGATTCAAATTTATTGCTCGAGTCTCAACAGCGAGATGTGAGTGCAATATAATGGTTAATTATGGTGCGATGTCAGTTTAATATAATGGTTAGTTATGTTGATGTGTGACTTACTTCTTTAATTACATTCAACGTTATAATTAACATTACGTTCGTAAATAAATTGATTTCGTGACTACGTCATTTTGCTCCTTTTTCATATCATTTGTGTACGAATGTTCTCCTATTACGCTTGGTAATATTATGTGCGCGCCATGATCATATAATAATTGTAATGTAATATCACTATAAAATTGAGTTTGCTACACAATTTTCAAGCACAAAGCAAACATATATTGTAGTACAACAGCTCCCCTTACATTGAAGTTTCATTCTTTACGTTAAGAAACTTTTTATTATATTATATTCTAAATACATATATTGAAGACTTCACTCATAGTTTTCATTACATTAGGAAAGGTACGAAGGACTCCAATCATGCTCCCCTTTCCTAAACTTTCTACTACGAGTCTATTTAGACTACTACTCTTTCCACTTACCAATCAAATTGGCCAAGGCGATACGAGACGACCCTTCATCCTTCCCGAGTGCAGCTTTTGCAGCATCTCTCATTTCCATAACTTGGCGTCTCACCATATCCCCAGTCTTTGAGTCCATCAATTCTCTCACTTGCTTCTCCAACTCGGCTCCACTCACAAACCTTCCTTCTCCATCTCCAGATTCCTCCAACCCCAGACCCACCTTCAACTCTTCCACCAAGATCACCTTGTTCATCCTTTGCTCTGCATACAACGGCCACCCAATCATCGGCACCCCTGCACACACCCCTTCCAAAATTGAGTTCCACCCACAGTGAGTCACGAACCCACCCACGGAGTCATGATTCAGCACAGCTATCTGCGGGGCCCATGACTTCACCACAACTCCCCTTCCTTTAGTCCTATCCAAAAAACCTTGGGGCAATAATGCATCCAGATCAGGTTCTAGTGGTGCAAAAAGGTGTTCGTCTTGATTGTCCGTAGGTGGACTACGCACCACCCATAAAAATCTATGACCGCTATTTTCTAGCCCTTGAGCAATCTCTTTCAACTGCTCTTCTTTGAACAAACCCCTGCTTCCGAAGCAGAGAAAAACCACGCTTCGACTAGGTTGTGAGTTGAGCCATATCAAAGACTCGTGTTCATCGCAACTACTATTGTTGGTAGCAATTAAAGGTCCAATACAATAAATCGGGGGAGTTGGGGCATTTGGTATGCATAGTCCATCGGAAATTGCTGTTATAGCTCTTGGTTCCAAAGATTGGAATGTGTTTATGATAATACCAGAAGAACTACCCATTTGGAGTACCATATCCATGAAGTATTTGTAATCCACTTTGTTTCTATCCAGCAAAGGCTTAGCCATTTCTGAAGAAAAGATGGGGGGTGAGCCTGGAAAATCAAGGAAAGCGTTGAGATCTTTGAAACTTGTCGTTGTTGTTTCGTGGATAACTGGGAGATAAAGGAAGGCAGACAGAATCGAAGCACCGGAGGTGAAGAAGTAATAAGTGGGGATGTTAAGGCTTGAAGAGACTTCAAAAGCTACGGTACAAAAAAAGTCGATTATGAAGGCTTTAATTTTTGATGATTTTGTAGAGGAGATGGATTGGAGGGCTTGGCGGATATTTGGGTTGTTGAGTCTAAGGAATTCGAAGGCCATGGTTTCCAAGGATGCACCGGGATTTGGTGTCAGAGAGATGGCGGGGAGTTGGTGGAAGGTGATGGAAGGGGTGGCGGCAGAAACGCGGCTGAGGTAGTGTCTGGTGGAGCCGGTGTTGAAATTAGGTGCAGTGGTGAGGAGAATTATGACTTGGGAGAAGGAATCTAGATGGTGAGTGAGTATTAGCTTTCCTAGCTCCACCATTGATACCAAATGGCCAATTCCAGGAGAGGGATAAAGAACTATGGTATTGTTTATCTCCATGTTTCTTTTGGAAGAGAGAGAGATGGAGATACAAAGGTGTGGTTGGTTTGCAGATGTAAAGGTTGCAGTACAATATAAAGACGACAAGTAATATGATGAAGATGTTAGACTATAATAAAGAGAGGTCCAGGAATTTTTGGGTAAGGTGTTGGCCTTACATCAGTTCTTTGATTAGATGGGCTTTTATTTTTAGGTTTAAATATGGATTAATATTATAAATTTTTATTTTTATTTTTACTTTAAAGATTGTCTTTTTAATTTTTTTAATTAGGAATTAAATTTTTATTTTTTTTTATTTTGAAAATTGGCTTTTTAATTTTTTTAATTTTGGGAATTATTTTTTTAATTTTTTTAATTAAAAAAGTAAACTTTTAATTTTTTTTTTTCACTTTAGAGATTATTTTCTTAAAACTTTTAAATTTTCAGTTAGAGGATTAAATTTTTAATTTTTTATAATTCATTTAGGTTTTAATATGCACTAGATCTCATAATTCGAAATAATCTTTAGATTGTTTAAAAAATTAGATCATATTGATAAAAATTAAATATATTTTAATTTATTTTAAATTTAATAATATTATAAAATAACTTTTATAAAAATTATATGAACTTTACGTCTAATTTTTTCAAAAGTTTGTAATATTTTTCCATTCAAAATTTTAAGATGTGTTAAAAAATATATTCACATACAACATCCTATTTTTAAAAGGAAATATAATATGTGTAATAATAACGGTAATTATTTGATTACATTTCAACATTCTAAAATATAAAATTCGTACAATATTTTAAAAACTTAATTTATAATATTCTTAAATTTTAAATAAATATAAATTTTTTTCAATTTGATCTAATTTTTTAAGCTATCTAAAGATTATTTCGAATTATGAGAT
Source organism: Hedera helix (assembly GCA_947179155.2). Classification (NCBI taxonomy): domain Eukaryota; kingdom Viridiplantae; phylum Streptophyta; class Magnoliopsida; order Apiales; family Araliaceae; genus Hedera; species Hedera helix. The sequence goes on from OX359268.1 coordinate 38,605,490, forward strand.
TTATTGATTATTAAAATTTAAATAAATTATACAAAATTTAAATTCCCTTATTAAAAAAAATTGAGAAGACAATTCTCATGGTGGAAAAAAATTAAAAGTTAAACCCCTACTTGAAAAAATTGAAAATACAATTTTCAAATTCAAAAAAAAATTAAAAGTTTAATTCTCTAATTAAAAAAATTGAAAACACAATCCCCAAAGTAATTTTTTTTAATAAGTTCATGGTATTAATTCATATTTAAGCCTTATTTTTATCTATTTATTTATATTTTTAAATACGAGAAATTTAAACTTTCTTTTTTTTTGTGTGTTTAAACATACATTTAAAAAATGATAATTTTTCAAAAAATATCATCTATGCAAACGTACTACTAGACTCTGTGATTCGTCACTTGTGTGAAGTGAAGGCTTTTAGTTGTCGGAATTAGAGATGCACAAAAGGCCCGAGGCCTGAGGTCTGGCCTTGGCCCGGCCTGAAAAAGCCCGGCCTGAAGGCTCTAAAAAGGTTTCAATTTTTAACATATTGCCTGGCCCAGCCTAACCTATAAAAAGGCCTGAGCCTGGCCTGGCCTGTGGTATTAAAGATCTGGCCTGCGGGAATGCGGGCCTTGCTTTGTTGGGCTTAGTTTTTTTGACCCAACTCAAGGTGATGCCACAACTAGCTAAAGTCACTCAAGCATTGGTAATAACAACATTAATTAATTACTATAGTAGCAACATGGTTACCACGTGGACTACAACAACAAACATAGACCACAATTGAGGGACGGTGGACTTTTTTAATTGAGAAAAATTATATGGACAGCAATAATATATCCTATTTGTTCACAACTTTATCTTACTCACTTATCAAAACTCTCCATCCTTCATGATTTTCTCTCCCCACTAAGCTCTCCATCGCCATCCCAAATCTGCCCTCTCCCCATAATTTTTTATTAACGGAGAATCCGTTAATGAGTCAATCGAACAATCTTATCTTCAATAATTAAATGGGTTGCTGTCAAAGCATCACCATCCCAAGTTCCTAACTAGGCCCACCAAATTCGTCAACAAAGATGGTACCTCGCCAAATTGCCACAGTCTGCCAGAATCTGAAGATAGAGCTCCACTTCCGGCGGCAAAACTTGAGAAAGAAACTGTAAAAGAAGTTCTTTCCGAGACACCCATATCAAAACCATCTATGCCTAAAATATTGGTTGAACGGCCTGGCCTGGCTTGACGACAGGCTCACTCAGATCTCATTTTAGCCATTAAATTCGGTCTGGCCTAGCCTGGTCAACGGTCAAAACCTGACAGGCCTAGATCGGGCCAGGCCAGGCAACCTGTATGTGCACGCCTAGTCGGAATATATCGTAAGGTATGTGAAGGAGGCTTATAGTTGCGTAGCTTGTGTGAATAGTTAGGCCGCAAGCTTAGCCGTGTCTTCATTTTATTACGAATAATAATAAACATATAATAATTAAATATTATATTTATTTATATTATTAAAAATAAAATATAATATTAAAATTTATGTTATATTTTACTTTTTAATAATACAAATAAATATAATATTTAATTATTATGTATGTAGACTTGTCTTTTTATTACTCTATTCTCTGTTCTTTTTTCTTTCTTCCATTCCCCAACAAAATGAACTATGCCTAATCTATAATATATAATTAAAAACATAAATTTTGTTTTACAAATTTTTGATTCAGCTTTTTACAAGTACTATTTAATTTTGAAACAATTAAATATTTTTTAACTTTGTAAGAAATAAAAAAAAAACTAACCTATTAGGACAAAGGAAAGTGTATTTTGTTTTTATATCTCTAATTTTTAAAAAGGATCTTTTAAAAGAATTTTTATTTTTATATCTACCAATTTTATTATATGTTTTTTCTATCATAATTTTATGTAAGAAAATATATTTTAATAAATTATATGTAGGATAATTTTATTATTAAATTTTTATTAAGATATCGAAAAATCATTTAATAAATCATGTGATTTGATTATATTAGTATTAGTCATGAATTTTATTATTAAATTAATATTCTCAATAATTATAATTAAATAAATCTACTTTCTATTTAAAATGTTTAGCTTAATAACTGAAATGAACATTTTAAATCTACATTCTATTTAAAATATTTTAAAAGAAGTATGCCTAATCTTTAATCCATAATATAATTAAAAACATAAATTTAGTTTTACAAATTTTTGATTCATTTTTTTTTATTATATTTCAATTTGAAACAATTAAATATTTTCCAAATTTATAAGAAATTCAAAAAAAAAAAAAACACCTAACCTATTAGGACAAAGGAAATTGTCTTTTGTTTTTAAATTTCAAATTTTAAAAAAAGGGATCTTCTAAAAGAATTTTTATTTTTATATCTACCAATTTTATTATAAGTTGTCTCTATCATAATTTTATGCAAGAAAATATATTTTAATAAATTCTACGTAGGATAATTTAATTATTAAAATTTTATTATGATATCGAAAAATTATTTAATAAATCATGTGATTTGATTATATCTGTATTAATCATGAATTTTATTTTTAAATTAATATTCTAAATAAATTAAATTTATTTAAACTTAAATTTTTATCAAATCACATAATTAGTTGTATTAATAATAAATGTAAATTTTAGAACTATAAATTAGTTAAAAAATTATAATGAATTCATTATTAGCTAATTGTCATAATTAAATTAAATTTACTAAATCTTAAGTTTCATAATTCTATTTGATTCGACGAATTATCCAATCTAAATAAAATTAAAGTAATAACTTTCTCATAATCAGAACTAAGTGAATCTACATTCAATTCAAAATGTTCAGCTTAATAACTGATTGAAGAAATTTATAAAATATAATTCAATAATTTATTAATTAGATAAATATTTAATAATTTAATAACTATCATTATCTTCTCAAAATTTTAATTAAATATTAATTCTATATTTAATTAATTATTATAATAAACTATTATCCATGTAGTATCATATGCTGCTTGTACTTTTGCCAGTTCTTTGATACGAGGGATTTTTGATTTTGGATAGGAGAAATTTAAACTTTTGCTTGTTTTTGAATGTCATGTAATGTTAATGTGATATACAAGTTAATTTCAATTTAGTTTAACAAATAATATGATATGAAGTATTTTGATGTTAGGATTTTAAATTTTAATTTAAAATATTTTTAAATTCAAAATTGAGACGACTCATTAAAAATAATAAAATTTATAATGATTAATATTATTGAAATAATTTATAATATTTATCATTGTATTGATTAAAATTTTAAAAAATTATGTCAATATTTAGTTTAATTTTTTTTAAATTAATTTTAAAATACCAATAATAATTAAATAATATAAAATGAATGGAGTGTAAAAAGTATAATGCACTAATCTCTAAAAGGTATCGATTCATTAATTTTGAATTAAATACTATACCAAAGTTGACGCAGTGGTGTTTGTTTTAAGGGTAGAGTTAGTTTGGACCGGTCACTGCATTAATATTGGGCAAGTTGTCGTTGTTGATGTTGTGACGACCCCAAATCCGGGTTCCTTTAACCTCGGATCCGGTTCAACACTAGTACTACTTTTCCTTATTGTTCATGAATTACAACAATATTATAATTGCTAAATAATCATTTATTTACAATTATATAACATCTCTTTCTATTCCAGAATCGCAATCTTTATACATTCCTAGTATGTCTTCATATCATACATGATACGACATTCTATTACAATCAATTTGAGATCATATGTATAATGACTCAATCACACCATCCTATTATCTTTATTCATAAAGGACAACGTCTGAAAAATGATATTCAAATAATCTGTAAATGTTCTCTTAACAATTTAAGTTTGCTAATCTATAGCACAACAAAACATAAACTCTTCATATCTACTTACACAAGTGAATGAATTAGTCTACCCCAAGATTTTACTACAAAAGCACCTATGCTTCAATCTTGATGACTCGTTAGTCAATCTTCATCTTTGCCTCTACCGGAGTAATCGGCTTCCTCAAGCTACTCTGTAATGTTTTGTTTTAAGCAAGGGTGAGCACGACGGCTCAGCAAGTCTAACAGTTTCACATAACACGTAAAAACAGTTCAATCATGCTTCGTGCTTCATGCATCTTATGCTTTGCAGTACATACATTTCTCATGCATATCATGCCTCGCATTTAATCTATGTTTCATGCCTAGCCTCTATCATGACATATAGTTCAATGCAGAACAATTGTCTTAAATCAACTACCGCATATCAATAGTTCAAATCAACTTATTTCACAAAAGCACATTAACACATCTTTGCACATAACCACGTATGAGCACATCACAGTTTAATAACAAACTTATAAATTATGCACATAATGCAACACGTTCTGAAAAACTTGCCTGAACTTGTATAACCAGCTTACGTTAATCTTTCACGTTCCTTGCACCACCTACACGGTATGTGAGATCAACGGTGCACAATATCAGTCAAAGTTTGACTCAATACTAAATCTTATTTTAAAGATATTTATTTCTTCTTATCATCCCCTTTATTTAATAAGGTTAATTTCATATTTTAGTCTCTCTTTGACTTGACTCAGTGTTTCATATTCAACACCATAAATCTTTTGTTCGAAACTATGCAATTCTGACATTTATTAATGTCACTGCATTAAAACTTGGACCCTATATTTATTTAGGTCGATCCACCAATTAATCACTAATGGACCATACCCTTGGTTTAACTTAATCACATCATTTATCTCGATACTTATCATAATATTACCCACCTTGGATAATATTTTAAATTTTACTATCAATTAGTAATAACTTATAATGTTATTTAATTGTTAAATAACACTTTAAATAATCATTACTATTATTAATTTATTTTTAATAATAGTTTACCTTAATCATTATGATTAATCTTTTAATAATAATTTAATTGCTTGCTAATATTATTACCCTTTAATAATATTTTAATTGACTTCTCATTATTATCAATCATTTTAATAATAATTTAATTGTTCATCAATATTATCAATCATTTAATAATATTTGAAATCCTCACGTATCATTAGTAATTATTTAATAACGATTCAACCCTTAACTATTATTACCCAATAGTTAATTACTTGTTAAACAATATTATTAATTCTTTAATAATATTCTAAATCTTTATTTATCATTATTATTTATTTAATAATGATTTAACTCTTAACTATTATTATTTAATAGTTAATTAAATGCTAAATAATATTATTAATCCTTTAATAATATTTTAAATTAATTACATATCATTATTAATTATTGAATAATGATTTAATTCTTAACTATTATCATACTCTAATATTATTAATCTTTTAATAATATCTTAATCATTTCCTAAACTTATAAACAATTTATTTTAATTGTTTACACTTTACTGATTAATGCATTTTTATCATTCTAAAATGCCAAACCCATAAAATTTTATCAACAATGACTAAATCCCTCATCAAAAATCTGCGTATACTGTATATAGGATTTTCAAGCCATAAATCCTATTTTCTAAATTTTCAACATCACATCACATAATTAATTCATTTACTCATAACTAGTCCATTTCCATGAAAATACCAAATTAGTTCTAAAAATTCTTATTTTCTGGTATTTGACAGCATATAGCTCCATATTGAACATATATTTTTCTCGTAATTTTTAAAATTCATTTACTAGTTTTAAATAGCCCAAAATAATCAGATCTTGCACCATTTATCATAAATTATTCCTTTTTCAGAATATTATGAAATTTTCAGGATTAGTTCCTGTTATCATAGAAAAGCTCCTGCATAAATTTCATATTTTTCTGAGTTGTAAACAAAAAGTTATTTTGATACATTTCTAAAAATCACACTTTATTGTAAAATCCATAACTTGAGTTTTACACAATCAAAAATCACCATCTTTTTACTAGACTCAGTTAGCTCATCAAACTATCATTCCAAAAATATTCAGAATTTTTAGAGAAATAAAAGTGGACGAAACTGCCCCTGGACCAAACTGAACAGTAACTATTTTTGGCCTTTTCAGATTTTCGGACAGTTTTGGGGTCCTTCACGGAAACGATTATAAAACGAAATCTACAACTCCGATTAAGGTCCAGTCGGAGGCGTTGGACTCGTATTTTCCTAAACTATAGTTTTCATTTATCAAACACAAAATTTGGAGTTGTCTAGGTCTCGAAAAACAGTGTTAAAGGGGCTGATCAGTAGCTAATTTTTCTGATTTTTCAACATGGATGTGTTTTACTAAAAATTCCATAACTTGCTCATTTTAAATCGGATTTTAGTCATTCAACTTGGAGAATCTTCATATTTCATGGATCTATTACCCAAAATTGACGGATCACAAATCCGACTTACGGATCGTGAACAGTAATTCCGTGAAGGGGCTGCTACGTATTAGATTAACTTGTTTTCGTCGGTAAAAATTTATTCAATGAGTTTGATGAAATTTTTCATCACAAACACATATAAAAATCCATGTTAAACCCATCAAACTATGAATATACATATATTACATAGTTAAAGACTTCTAGACCATCAAAACAAGTTTTGATCGGTTAAAAATATATTTTAACCGTTTAAAACTTATTTAAACAACAAAAATGAAATTAAAAAGGTTTGGAGTACTTTTTAACCTCTTAGACATGGATGATCTCCTTCCTCTTGCTAGGAGCTAGGCTTGTGACTCCACCTTGATCATTCTCTAGCAACTTTCCTTAGTGGATCATCCATTTCTCAAAGCTTGCTAGCTTTTCTCTAGAATACTCTCTCTTTCTCTCTAGGAGTTCTTGAAAACTAACTAACAAACATAACAAAATGTTGATGGATGCTATATATAGACCCTCCCTAATCACCATTAACCTTCACTAATCAACTAGTGTTGGTGAATTTAAGGGTTAACCAAGCTTACTATAGCTTGAATGACCTATTGAGTGACATTTTGATTGACCAATGGAATGACTAGGGTTGGTGGGGAGTTGTTGAGACATTTTACACTCCAAATTCACCAACAAGCAACCTTTCATGTGGGGCCCCCTCCAAAATTCGGGATTCCTCTTTTATTACATCACTTTAGCTTTATTTTTACATCTTATATCATTATATAAGTATTCATATATATATACACCAATGTATATATATTGACCACCACTTTGACTTTCATTTGGGCTCCACATTGGATCAAATTAATATTTCTATTGGGCTCATCAATTAAATTTGTTTGGGCTCAATTTAATTATTACATTGGGCTAATATTAATTACCCTATGTTACATTTAATTAAAACAAGCATTGGGCTTGGTTAATTATTACATAAATCAATGTTCAAATTAAATTATATGAACTACTAGGTTAATTTAATTTGACCTAGTTTAATACCTCAATTGGACTTATAATATAATCCAATTAGATTTGTTATAATTAATTCTACCACATTGGGTTACTTAATTAACCCATCCACGGTTAATTCTTAACCCCACATTTATTTATCTAGAAATTAACCAATGATTGGTTAATGCTATCTCTCTTGTCAACCAACTAGGGTTATTCAATTAACTAGACACTAGTTAATTCTCTACACTCAATCAATACTTGAAATGCTTCTCCCAACCATTGACCATCATTTGACTTTTAATGGTTTGGGCTACATAACTTACTTTTTATTGGCTCTCTTATTTAATTACCCATTTAATGCAAATATCTCCATATTGGGCTTACATCTATAACAACTTATTAATTAAGTAAATTACTTAATTAATTAACTTCTTAATATTGTCCTTCTAGGCAATATTCCACTTCCCTACTTGTTACTCATAACCTTAATTCATAACTTATATAATTAATTCAATTAATTATATTACATGACTTTTCTTTTTAATCTATATTAAAACTAATTAATTTATTAGTTTTATTAAGTATTTAATTTACTTCACACATTATCTTGTTTGACTAACAAACTCAACTATAGGTGTATATATATAAATATTAATATATTCACCTTCACTTCTCAATTGAATTTCTTTCTTAAATAAATTATCTACCTGCATCATTAAAATATTCTCACATTTAATTTCTAACAAATTATTTATGTTAAAAAAAAAAAATGTTTACCCATTTTCAACACATCTTCCTTCTCACCTTCTAGGTTTAAACCTTAACCTTAAATAAAATCAATTAAGATATTATTTAAAATTTTAAAATTATCTGGGATATTACAGATGTAAAGACTTGCGTACGTTAAACCAATTGTTTTTGTGTACGTTAAACCAATTGTTTGAATGCAACAAGTTACCTCAGCACTTGGACTAACTACAGAGAAATATATTCCAATTTTGACATACGAAATATTTTGAGTTATAATTACCTTCCCCTTAAATAGCTAGTCCATTATCAAAACTGATTCTTAATACCGTGACGAGAAAGAATCTCATCTCCAAAGTTAATTTTTTTTTTCTTATTCATGAAATCGATAGAAACAATATCAAATGAGGGACCGTTAATAGTTTTGGTCCGAGGGATAATCATTTTAATTGTGAACTAGATCTCTTCATGTGCTTGAAAGCAAATGAAAATATTATCCCGTCTATTTTAAATTATATGATCATTATTGATTTTTAAAAGTTAATTTGAAATAATTTAAAATTTAAAATTGAGACGATTTATTAAAAATTATAAAATAATAAAATTTATAATGAGTAATATTTTAAAAATAATTTATGATATTCATCATTGTATTGATTAAAATTAAAAAAAAATTATGTTAATATTTAGTTTTAAAATATTTTAAATAAAATTTAAAAAGTCAATAATAATAAAATAATATAGAATAAATGGAGTATAAAAAGCACACATGACAAACGAGTCGACCCAAAACGGCCCAAGTTTTTTTTGGTCAAAAACCTTTATCCCGTGATCCGGAGGGATTGGGTTGGGCTGACCCGTGGGCCATTTGATTATTTTATTAATTATTATTTTTTTTATAATAATTATGATACATAACATGATGTTTTGATTTTGAGCTATTGAATATAACATGTAATTTGTTTTATTCAATAAAAATGTACTTATTAATAAAAAATATTTAAAAACTAATGTTTAATTAGAAAATAATTTTTAATTTTATAAACTATTGTGAATATTATTTATTTGATTAAATATGTAAAACTAATAATTGTAATTAAATATTAAGTGACTAATTTTAAAAAAATACTAAAATAATATTAAAATACATTACATATGTATGTATTTATAATTATAATAGTTAGAATAATATTGAATTATTATTATTCTTGATGAATGACGTAGAAGGAGAGGCCTACACTGGGTTGGTTTTATATTTTTATAGGTGTTGGAATATGGATGCATGTATTAAAAATGGAAAAGAGTAAAAAGGGTCTTTTGCTGGGTGTGAAATTATGATAATAAACTATTATCCATGTAGTATCATATGCTGCTTGTACTTTTGCCAGTTCTTTGATACGAGGGATTTTTGATTTTGGATAGGAGAAATTTAAACTTTTGCTTGTTTTTGAATGTTAATTTCAACTTAGTTTAACAAATAATATGATATGAAGTATTTTGATGTTAGGATTTTTTTTCGTTTGATTATTCTAATTTTCGTGTGATTAGTTTTTGTTTTTCTTGTAACATCTATGTTTCATTAAATCCATAAAGTATGGTCAACAGTTTTATACCTACGCAGAAAATGTACAATCCCATATATTTTAAATTATATAATTATTATTGACTTTTAAAAATTAATTTAAAATATTTTTAAATTTAAAATTGAAATAACTTATTAAAAATTATAAAATAATAAAATTTATAATGAGTAATATTTTTGAAATTATTTATAATATTTATTATTCTATTAATTAAAATTTAAAAAAATTATGTCAATATTTAATTTAAATTTTTTTAAATTAATTTTAAAATACTAATAATAATTAAATAATATAGAATGAATGGAGTGTAAAAAGTATAATGCACTAATCTCTAAAAGGTGTCGATTCATTAATTTTGAATTAAATACTCTACCAAAGTTGAAGCAGTGGTGTTTGTTTCAAGGGTAGAGACAGACAGTAGAGTTAGTTTGGACCGGCCACTGCAGTAATATTGGGCAAGTTGTCGTTGTTGATGTAAAGACTTGTTGTGTACGTTAAACCAATTGTTTGAATGCAACAAGACAACAAGTTACCTTAGCACTTGGACTAACTAGAGAAATATATTCCAATTTTGAGATACGAAATATTTTGACTTATAATTACCTTTCTCTTAAATCGAGAAATTATTTTATATTTCTGAAATAAGTGAATAATATATTTTCTTCTATCACATATATGTAGACTTTGTCATAGACAAGGCCCACAAATATATAAAAAGAAGAGTATACTGTTTATTTGTTCCAGAAATATAAAATATTTTTTTCTTAAATACTTAGTTCATTATAAAAATTGATTCTTAATACCGTGATGAGAAATAATCTCAGCTTCCACGTTCATTTTTTATTTATTCATGAAACAGATAAAAAAAATATCAGATGAGGGACTCTTAACAATTTTGGTCCGAGCAATAATCATTTTAATTGTGAATTAGATCTCTTCACGTGCCTGAAAGCAAATGAAAATACTATCCCGTCCATTTTAAATTATATGATCATTATTGACTTAATTTAAAATAATTTTAAACTCAAAATTAGACGACTCATTAAAAATTATAAAATAATAAAATTTATATTGAGTAATATTTTGGAGATAGTTTATGATATTTATCATTGTATTGATTAAAAATAAAAAAATATATATGTTAATAATGATAAAATAATATAGAATAAAGGGAGTATAAAAAATGCACCTGGCAAACGGGTCGGGTTAGTAGCGGGTTGGGCCAGGCAAAATAGTACAGGTTTTTTTTGGCCAAAAAATAATAGTCCATGGCTCGGACGGGCCAAGTCAGCCCGCAGGCCATTTGATTATTTTATTAATTATTTTTTTTATTACAATTATGATATATAACATAATATTTTAATTTTGGACTATTGAATATAGTATGTAATTTGTTTTATTCAATAAAAATGTATTTATTAACAAAAAATATTGAAAAACTTATGTTTAATTAAGAAATAATTTTAACTTTATAAACTATTATGAGTATTATTTATTTGATTAAATATGTGAAATTAATAATTGTAATTAACTATCAAGTGACTAATTTTAATAAAATATTAAAATAATATTACAAACACATTATATATGTATGTATTTATAATTATAATAGTTAGAATAATATTGAATTATTATTATTATTCTTGATGAATGTCGTAGAAGGAGAGGCCTGCATGCATGGGTTGGTTTTATATTTTTGTAGGAGAAATTCATCCATACTTCCGGGGCATGGATGAACAGTATGTCCTCCCTCTCACATGAGGGTGGGGATCACAAGTTTAACACGAATTTTAACACGTGTGACCCCTACCCTCATGTGAGAGGAGGATATACTATTCATCATGTTTCAGAGACATGGTATAATTTTTTTTTTTTTTTGTAGGTGTTGGAATATGGATGCATGTATTTAAAATGGAAAGAGTAAATAGGGACTTTTGCTGGGTGTGAAATTATTAATTAAGAAAGAAGGTTGTTGGAGGGAGGCCCCAGAGAGAGAAGAGTAAGAGGAGTCTTTGGGGGATTAAGTTTAATCATTCCAAAAAGGCGGATATGAATGACGTGAGAAAGATAACTAGTCTATTATAATAATAATTTGATTATATATATAACGTATTTTGTTATGTATAAATATATAAAAATATAATTAATTATTATTTTTTATTAACATTTAATAATCAATAATATTTTAAATTTTATTTTATTTAAATTCTTTCATATCTAATAACTATATATTTGGAAATAATAGTATTTTAAATAAATAAACAAAAATTTTGTTTCATAAATTAATCTAAACGATTAATGAATTAAATTATTTTTGATATTTTTTTTATATATTGATGTATTATTTTTTTTGAAAACAAAAATCTAGGCCATGGAGCCAAAATAGTCTACTTTTTTTTGCGATGAAAAATAAAAAACCTGTAACCCACTATTTTTTGGATAAATTGACTCGGCCTGCGGACTTGAACCATTTTTATCAAGGGCTCTTTACAGGAATATACAACAATTAGTAACAAATTACAAGATTAATGCACAAATAAAATAATTACAAAAAAGAGTACAATTAGGAGAAATTAATTATACCATATATCTTTAAAATCTTTTTTTTATTTCATCTTCTCCAAACTTCCTCCGCCACTTTCTCTTTCCTCTATTTTCTCAATTGATGGGAATATATATATATATATATATATATATATAAACCCACCACCAATACATATATAATTCCCATCAGTTGCGTCCCACCACCAATTTATATATTTTTATCAGTTGCGTTGGTGGTGGGTTTATATATATATATATATATATATATATATATATATATATATATATATATATATATATATATATATAAACCACCTTCTTCTTCAAGGGAAAAGAAGAAGATGCAAACACTTCTTGTCGTTCATGGAACCACCGTCAATCCCTTCTACACCAATGTCAATGGTCGGCGCCGTCATGGTGGTGTTAATGATTGCGCCGTCATAACCATCGTCAAACCCTTCTACACCATTGCTGATAAGCTCATGGTGGCATCAAGTCAATAGCGTCTTCACGTTCATGATTGGATTTCTCGATTTCTTCAGGTAACCAAACACAAATATGGAGGTAACTAAACACTATTATGGAGGTAACCAAACACTATTATGTCAATTTTTTGTTGCAGTAAATCTAGGTAACCAAACACTAATATGGAGGTAACTAAACACTAGTATGGAGGCAACCAATTTTTCAAATCTTTTTTGACGATTTGGTTACCCAAAAAAACTAAAATGATTATCTTTGTATGAATATTTGGTTACTAATTGCATCACATTCAAAATAAATTTGTAACTTAATAAAACTGAATTGGTTACCTTGGTCTGAAGATCTGGTAACCGACTGCATGAAGATTTGACAACCAACTGCATGAAGGTTTGGCTACCAACTAAATCATATTCAAAATAAATTGGTAACCTAATAAAACTGAATTGGTTACCTTGATATGAAAGTTTGGCTACCAACTGCATAACATTCAAAAAAAAGTCTTAGAATGTACGTATTTGCAGTTTGTTGCCAAACCTTCAGACCAAGGTAACCAAATCAGAATATAACGGTAACCAAACGAAGCAGCGACGTCTGAAAAAAGTCTTCTTGTCACTTTCTCTCTCTAAATGTTGTTTTAGAAATGGAGGAAGAAGGTGTGCTTCACGATAAACGTGGAAATATGATGCCGACGATGGTGACGACGAGGCCGATGATGGAGCTGACCAAGATGATGCCGGAAAGGTAGAGAAGGATGAGGCCGAAAAGGTAGAGAAGGATGAGGCAGAAAATAATGGTGAGTGGCTAAATTGTGGAAATAAGAGGGAGTTGGCAAAAAAGAAGAACGTATGAATTTTGTAGAGGAAAATCGTTAATGGAAGAGGAGAGAGAAGAATGATGAAAAACTTTAATGGAAGAGGAGAGAGAATAATGAAAAATGGATAAGAATGCTAATCTGTAAATAAGACCACGTGTTAGTTTCAAAAATTGTTTCTTTTACTTCCTGTGTTAGCTTCAAAAATTGTTTCTTTTATGTCCTGTGTTAGCTTCAGTTTTTAATATATAAGCTCATGTTTGTATGCTTCTTCACCGAGGGTCCGGCAATGAAATTAAAAGGGAGTAGTGGTAGTAATTTCAATTTGAATTTTGAATTGTACAATTAATTAAAAAATATGAGTCACATCAGCAATCTATTAAATCATTCAACTAAAATAAAGAGATAAAAATACATTAATTATGTAATAAAAAATTACATATGCACTAAATCTGTAAATATTTTTTTAGTGCACTTTGATTCGTAATATTTTTTTAAAATGTACTATAAAATGTAATGGTCCCTTTTATGAAGTCTAATAAAAAGTATAGTGCACTAATCTCTATAAGGTATCAATTCATTAATTTTGAATTAAATACTATACCAAAGTTGAAGCAGTGGTGTTTGTTTCAAGGGTAGAGTTAGTTTGGACCGGTAACTGCAGTAATATTGGGCAAGTTGTCGTTGTTGAGGTAAAAAAGTGTACGTTAAACAAATTGTTTGAATGCAACAAGTTGCCTGACCACTTGGACTAAGTAGAGAAATATACTCTAATTTTGAGATATGAAATATTTTGAGTTATAATTACCTTCCCCTTAAATACCTAGTCCATTATCAAAACTGATTCTTAATACCGTGATGAGAAAGAATCTCATCTCTAATGTTAATTTTTTCTCTTATTCATAAAATAGATAAGAACAATATCAGATGAGCGACTCCTAATAGTTTTGGTCCGAGCAATAATCATTTTAATTGTGAACTTGATCCCTTCACGTACCTGAAAGCAAATGAAAATACTATCCCGTCTATTTTAAATTATATGATCATTATTAATTTTTAAAAGTTAATTTAAAATATTTTTAAATTCAAAATTGAGACGACTCATTAAAAATTATAAAATAATAAAACTTACAATGAGTAATACTTTTGAGATAGTTTATAATATTTATTATTGTATTGATTGAAATTAAAAAAATAAATTATGTTAATATTTAGTTTTAAAATATTTTAAATAGATTTTAAAAAGTCAATAATGATAAAATAATATAAAACAAAGGGAGAATAAAAAGTATAGTGCAGTAATCTCTAAAAGATATCAATTCATTATTTTTGAATTAAATACTACACCAAAGTTGAGGCACTGTTTGTTTAAAGGGTAGCGTTAGTTTGGGCATATTGACAACATATATGGTATGATTTAGAGTGTATTATGTAGAATCCAAACCGGTGGATTGGTTTGTTTCAAGGCTGAACTCTATCTTAACCCCATTTTAGTTTGTGCCTTTTTTTTTTAACCTTACGTAACTGGCCCAATTATGTGCTACCCTTCGGCTCGGCTCGGCTCTGCTCTGAGCTAGGCCTATAATCCTTCCGAAAAGGAAACGATTTAATCTGTGAATGCTCATCAAGTCTTTGGTCTTTGTCCAATGTCAAAAACGTGACCACCCTAGTTTCAAACACCTTGGACTGGTCACTGAATTAATAATGGGCAAGTTGTTGTTGACGTAAAGAGTGCACGTTAAATCAATTGTTTAAATGCAGTAAATTACCCTACCACTTGTGACTAATATTTTGAGTTATAATTACCTTTCCCTTAAATACTTAAATCATGTTTATTTATAAAAAATATATTTAAGATTAGACGATTTTTATTAATTTAATATTATTTTAAATTATTTTATCCCATGATGAATAATTAATAGTCATTTAAATAGTCACATATACTATTTTTTTAATCATTCCTAAGACTGTTTATGTGAGATTATATAATTTTATGAAAAAATTGGGATTAATAATCTCCTCCCCCTCATTTTAAGCTATTAAATGATTTTATGAGACTAATAGTCAAATATTAAGAGATTAATAATCTCTTATCAAATGATTAAACAATACAAAATAATATTAAATTAAGATTAATAGTTCAATCTCAAGCATATTTTTAAAAAGCAAATAGACCCTAGTCTATTATCAAAACTGATTTTGAATACCGTGATGAGAAAAAATCTCATCTTTAACGATATTTTATTTATTTAATTATGAAGTTGATAAAAACAATAGGGAATCCTAGCAGTTCTAGTCCGAGCGGTAATCATTTTAAATTTTAAAGTTTAATTTTTTTAATATTAGAAAAATATGTCTTAATGTATCTTATACAAACCTTATACCGGTAAAACAAAGTCGATAAATAAATAGCATGTCTGTGTTTTAAAATTTAGAGCCGAAGCATGGTTCAAAGTATCAGCAAAGTTATCGAAATCTTGGCGTATCAAGCTGAATTCTTTAATTACCGGTCTGATAACGAGTCATGAATTGTAATTTTGAGTATTTTTAGTAAATTTGTGTCTGGGCAAAATTTTGCCGTGACAAAAAAAAACCATTGTAACCGAAAAATCAATGAAACATAATGGCATAACGGAGTAATCAAATTGAAATAATGATGTAACGAAAAATCGACAAATTAGACTCTTGTAATAATAATATTATTAAACTATAGGACTCTTTTTGGGAATAAAAAAAGTAATAATAACAAATAAAATATATATATTGAGGTAATAATATAAATAAATAAATTTAAAATTCTAGCGTAAGATGACCATCGTCTGCCGCCGAAACCGAAATTGAGGGGGAAAAAAAAACTTCCACAACTTATGCTTACACAATACACACAGCGCAACCACCTGAACAACTTCATTACATGGTAAGTAACCAATAGATTCAAATTTATTCCTTGAGTCGCAACAGCGAGATGTGAGTGCAATATAATGGTTAAATATGATGCGATGTCAGTGTAATATAATGGTTAATTATGTTGATGTGTGACATACTTCTTTCATTACATTCAACTTTATAATTAAAATTACGTTCGTAAATAAATTGATTTCGTGAGTACACCATTTTGCTCCTTTTTCATTTTCATATCATTTGTGTACGAATGTAATCTCCTATTACGCTTGGTAATATAATGTGCGCGCCAGAATCATATAATAATTGTAATGTAATATCACTATAAAATTGAGTTTGCTACACAATCTTCAAGCACAAATCAAACATATATTGTAGTACAACATCTCCCCTTACATTGAAGTTTCATTCTTTACGTTAAGAAACTTTTTATTATATTATATTCTAAATACATATATTGAAGACTTCACTCATAGTTTTCATTACATTAGGAAAGGTACGAAGGACTCCAATCATGCTCCCCTTTCCTAAACTTTCTACTACGAGTCTATTTAGACTACTACTCTTTCCACTTACCAATCAAATTGGCCAAGGCTATACGAGACGACCCTTCATCCTTCCCGAGCGCAGCTTTTGCAGCATCTCTCATTTCCATAACTTGGCGTCTCACCATTTCCCCACTCTTTGAGTCCATCAATTCTCTCACTTGCTTCTCCAACTCGGCTCCACTCACAAACCTTCCTTCTCCATCTCCAGATTCCTCCAACCCCAGACCCACCTTCAACTCTTCCACCAAGACCACCTTGTTCATCCTTTGCTCTGCATACAACGGCCACCCAATCATCGGCACCCCTGCACACACCCCTTCCAAAATCGAGTTCCACCCACAGTGAGTCACGAACCCACCCACCGAGTCATGATTCAGCACAGCTATCTGCGGGGTCCATGACTTCACCACAACTCCCCTTCCTTTAGTCCTATCCAAAAAACCTTGGGGCAATAATGCATTCAGATCAGGTTCTAGTGGTGCAAAAAGGCGTTCGTCTTGAGTGTCTGTAGGTGGACTACGCACCACCCATAAAAATCTATGACCGCTATTTTCTAGCCCTTGAGCAATCTCTTTCAACTGCTCTTCTTTGAACAAACCCCTGCTTCCGAAGCAGAGAAAAACCACGCTTCGACTAGGTTGTGAGTTGAGCCATATCAAAGACTCGTGTTCATCGCAACTACTATTGTTGGTAGCAATTAAAGGTCCAATACAATAAATCGGGGGAGTTGGGGCATTTGGTATGCATTGTCCATCGGAAATTTCTGTTATAGCTCTTGGTTCCAAAGATTGGAATGTGTTTATGATAATACCAGAAGAACTACCCATTTGGAGTGCTGTCTGCATGATGTATTTGTATTCCACTTTGTTTCTATCCAGCACAGGCTTAGCCATTTCTGAAGAAAAGATGGGGGGTGAGCCTGGAAAATCAAGGAAAGCATTGAGATCTTTGAAACTTGTGGTTGTTGTTTCGTGGATAACTGGGTGATAAAGGAAGGCAGACAGAACCGAAGCACCGGAGGTAAAGAAGTAATAAGTGGGGATGTTAAGGCTTGAAGAGACTTCAAAAGCTGCGGTACAAAAAAAGTCGATGACGAAGGCTTTGATTTCTGATGATTTTGTAGAGGAGATGGGTTGGAGGGCTTGGTGGATGTTTGGGTTGTTGAGTCTAAGGAATTCGAAGGCCATGGCTTCCACGGATGCGCCGGGATTTGGTGTCAGAGAGGTGGCGGGGAGTTGGCGGAAGGTGATGGAAGGGGTGGTGGCAGAAACACGGCTGATGTAGGGGCCGGTGGAGCCGGTGGAGCCGGTGTTGAAATTAGGTGCACTGGTAAGGAGTATTATAACTTGGGTGAAGTAATCTGGATGGTGAGTGAGTATAAGCTTTCCTAGCTCCACCATTGCTACCAAATGGCCCATTCCAGGAGAGGGATAAAGAACTATGGTATTGTTTATCTCCATGTTTCTTTTGGAAGAGTGAGAGATGGAGATGCTGAGAATTAAACAATGAAGGTGTGGTTGGTTTGCAGATGTAAAGGTTGCAGTACTATATACAGAACTAGTATTATGATGATGTTGTTAAAGTATGACAAATTATCGATGCAAATAAAAAACATTAAGAATTTTTTGAGATGAAATTTTAGTGCCAACTTCACTCTAATTAAATCCAATTTGTGGGTAAGGTGTGGGCCTTACACCAGTTCTTTGATTGGAGGGACTTACCGTGAAAATATTACCCCATCAATTTCAAATTATATAATTATTATTGAATTTTAAAAGTTAATTTAAAATATTTTTAAACTTAAAATTAAGACAACTTGTTAAAAATTATAAAATAATTAAACTCACAGTGAATAATATTTTTGCAATAGTTTATAATATTTATTATTATATTGATTAAAATTTTAAAATTTTTTTATGTCAATGTCTAGTTTAAAAATCTCTTAAATTAATTTTAAAAAAGTCAATAATGATTAAATAATATAAAATTGACGGAGCATAAAAAGTATAGTGCACTAATCTCTAGAAGGTTATTCATAATTTTTGAAGTATCAAAAGGACTAAATCAAAGAACTTAATATTCTATGAATTATAATTTTAATTATATTTAAATGAGAAAGTGGAAGGATGATTATAGTTTTTTTAAATTCATTAATTATTTTAAATCTGTTTATATTATAATCCACGGGATAGTTCGTCTGTTGAAAAAATTAAAAATTAAAAAACATTTGTTAATATCATATGAACTAAATATAATTCATAAGATAATTTAATTATTAAATATTTATTGATATCACATGAACTAAATATACTCCGTTAGACACCTTCTTCTTACTCATTCTGACTTCTGAGTAAGAGGTCATGCCTTTTCACTTTTGGGTACCCGATTGGAGTTCACCTTTATATTATTAATGCTAAAATTGTTATTGCCATTATATCATTTGTCATTGTAAGACTCCTACGTGTATGATAGTATTTCCTCCTCCTAGAAAAGAAAATTTTATTTTATTTTAATTTTTATTAGCAAATTGATATTTTTACATTTATTTTTTATATTTCTCATAATTTTCTCTCACATACAAATAAAATGGATCTCATATTAATGTGAAAGACAATTATAAAAAAATATTAAAAATAATACTCTCTTTTTCGTTATAAATAATTGAACATTAGACATTATACTTTTTTTATTATTTTAATTTTAAATTTTAAAGTTTAATTTTTTTAATATAAGAAAAAATGTCTTAATGTACGTTATACAAACCTTATATTGGTAAAACAAAATCGATAAATAATTAGCATGCCTTTGTTTTAAAATTTAGAGCGGAAGCATGTCTCATAATAACGTATCAATCTGATTTCTTTAGTTACTAATGTGATAATGAGTCATGAATTGTAATTTTGAGTACTCTTAGTAAAATTGTGTATAGGTGAAATTTTGTTGTGACAAAAAAAATAACATTGTAACAGAGAAACAAGAATAAATAATAACGTAACGGAGGAATCAAATTAAAATAACGTTGTAACGAAAAATCGAAAGTAATAATAATAGTATTAAACTATAGGGCTCTTTTGTGAATAAAAAAAGTAATAGTAATAAATAAAAAATATATATTGACATAATAATAATAAATAAATAAATTTGAAATTCTAGCGTAACATGACCATCATCTGCCACTGAAACCGAAATTGAGTAAAAAAATAAAAAACCCTTCTGTAACACTCCCAAATCTAGGCCCACATAACCCAAATTTGAGTTGTCAAAAAACTATAACAAAATTATTACAAGGTAGTACAATGTTTAACAATACAGTGTATAATAATACACAACTAAGTTTTCACTATTATTGCTACACTATTTTACAACACGTGAAAACTACGATAGCTATCCCTCAGACTCTCACTCCATCCCTCGGCTAGACCCAGCTGCGTTCTAATATCTTGTTGAAAAATAATGGAAACAAAAAGAAAGGGTGAGCTCAAATAGTCCAGTAAGAAATATCATGATTAAGATAATGACGAATAACTTATCATTAGTCTTCAAGAGTTGAGTTCTTCATATAATACGATAGACTACAAGATTTATATAAAAAATTACAGTTAAATTCTTAAACAACGTTCAGATCAATAATAGCAGCGGAATGAGCAATCTATTAGAAGAATAATACAGATTATAATGTCCACTTGTTTCTCTTTTTAGGAAAAATATCTTCAACTTTTATCATCTGAAATACCACTAGTCATGATAATATAAATTTACAGTTCCTGGTCATAATCATGCAAATCAACAGTTCATCTTTACACTACGGGCCAAAGATATTCAATATAACATAACACCAACGGTCATGATTATACCAGTATTCAGTCTTTGGTCATAATCATACCAAACAACAGTTCATCTTTGCACTACGGGCCAAAGAGAACTTTCATCACGTGTCATAAAAGACACCGAATAGATGTATTGCCTTTAACCTATTATATCGCCTTTAACCTATCATCTGTTCAACAATTATATAACATCTGTGCCCCCGCCCACAGATATTCACAACAGCTTGATTCTTGATGATTAGTACAATTAACAGTGATACAAATGATAAACAGAAGAAACAGGATAAATAATAAGTATCGAAAATTTACTTTGTGCAGATTCAAATAATGTCCAAATTGTCAACATGATGTGAAGTGAAATTCAAAAATGATATTCAAGATCTACAACTCAGAATAAAGGTTTCAGTTCAATAGAAATGTTTAGAAAAATAGGAAGGTTCAATTGAAATGATATTAGATAAAACACAAACTATTAAGTAACATATAATCATTTCAGGAAACTTTACCAAATAGTACTTAACATAGTAAGTTAAGAGGATAAAAGAAAAAATATTTATTACTATAGTAAGTTTGAATAATAGAAGATGAAAAAGATGGTATCCCTTATGAGTATAAAGGAAAATAATATCACTTACGAATATGAAAAAAAATGATATTACAAACGAATATGGAATAAAAGTGTCATGTGATAATTCGTATAGACCAATTATTTTCACAAGAGACAAATAAGAAATAAATACAAAGGGTTATTCACCAACAGACGGTAATCGGCGCCGTAAAGTTATTCGCACAATTTAATAAAATTTGAATACGAAAAGTTATTCATCAAAGAGGCCATAATGCGCGTAATAAGATTATTCTTTGAGGTTAATAAGGAATGAATACGAAAGGTTATTCACCAACAGGCAGTAATCCGCGCCGTAAGGTTATTCTCACAATTTAATGCATGAAAATAAATGACACATCTTATGAGGAAGAAATAAACGATATTATTTTCGAGAATCAAAGAATGATAATCCCTTGCAGTAGTAAGTTTGAAAGAAAATGACATCTCTTACAAGTAAGAAAATAATACCATTTATGATGATGAAAAGAATTATACCCCTTACCTTAACACGTGACTGAATATTGATTTAAATGAGGTTGATCAACCTATATATTTATAATATAATTAGTAATAACCACATATAAATTTCAAAGTGTATGATAACTCGCATAATATGAACTATCAAAATTATATATATTTAACTTAATTTTTGTAGTATAATATAACAACTTTAAAATAGTTTTTAAAATAGTATTTCAAAATAAATGTTCTAAATAAAGCTTTTAAAAATGAATCTTCTTAAAAAAGAGTCTTCTAATGAAAAATTTGTGAATACCGTGAAAAATAAGAATTTATGAAATTACTACACTTTAATAAAAGACTTACTTGAAAAAATTTCTGCACTCCTTTTGGCTTTCAAACCCTCAAGATAACCTTATTATTATCAGAGAAAACTCATAAAATACTTATAGAAAAATTTTATATTTTAGGTGTGATTTTTCTATTCAGCTGAGCAAACTATTTATAAGAGAAAAGAAGTTACTATACATGGTAGGTGGCTGGCGTGCTGCATGCTAGCCTGAGAAAATTTGCAGCACGCAGCCTCACCAACCCACACATTTTTCATACATTTCATGTGGGCCCCACAGTGGGTCCATGTACTATTTACGTTACTATTTACATAAAATAATAATTAATTATTTTTTTATATATTTTTTTATTTTTTTTCTTGTGGGTCCTGCATATAAAATAAAATAATGTTACAACAATAATTCAACAATAATGTAATAAATACGTTACAGATTATTATTAATTTAATAATATAAATTACAGTGTATTTGCTACTGTGACAATTATTTGGTTTAATAATTTTAACATACAGTGCAATAACAATTATTGGTTCAATGATATAAAATACAGTGCAATGACAATTATTGAAGCAATAATGTAAAATACTGTGTAAAAACAATTATTGATGAATACTGTGCAATGACCACGTTATCAGATCAATAATATGAGACACTGTGCAGTACTGTGTGCTACTGTAGAATACCGTTTGCTACAATAAATTACCATGAATTAGCGTATGCTACTTTTTTTTTATCACCGGTATTTTAACAGTTAAAAGTGATAACACCGTTGACTATTTTTATTTAAAAAAGTTAATTATGTCATTTTTTATATCCGACAAATATTTCGTTGTGGGGTCTACTAATGATTAGTTATTTCGGTGCCGTCGTACGAACCGAATATTCCCCGACAAAACGAATATTTTCCGACCAAACGAATATTGTTCGACAAAATAAAATTTGCACATAACATCCTTAACTTTTAACTTTATCAATTTAATCACTTACAATTTCAAAAAAAATATATATCTAGAAAAATTAATTTTTATATTAATTTACACCTTCCACAACTTATGCTTACACAGTACACACAGCACAACCACCTGAACAACTTCATTACTTTGTAACCAATGGATTCAAATTTACTGCTCGAGTCGCAACAGCGAGATGTGAGTGCAATATAATGGTTAACTAGATACACACCCACACGTTGCTGCGAGATTATTCATTTTTTTGTTGATTATAAATTTATATATACATTTAATAAATTAAACTATAATAAGGAGATGGAATATTTATAAATTAAATTTTTATTAAATAAATGTATAACAAAAATAACTCATATAATTTTGCTCCAATGTATACAATTACGTAATTATTTAGTTTTGTCAAAAAATACTTGATAGTTAGCAATACATTAAATTTTTCGACTCCATCTAAGCAATAAATTTTAAACGACGACCGTGAAAATTTTAGATCTATGAAATAAAATTAATCTTACTGTATAACAGAAAATTATAAGAATGAGATAACTATTTGTGATGTGATTTGTAAAAAGTGTTAGTCTCTATTTATATGGTGAATAAAAAACGTGTTTACATCAATCACCTATTAATTTGGGATAATATCAATTTAAAAAAAATAGCTATAATTATCTTTTAAAAAAAATTGAAAACCCAAATATGAGAAAGAATTTTCTACATGAGAATGGAATAATAATTTTGTGTGAAAATTATCTGTAAATAAAGTTCAAAAGCTCAAGTATTAAATAATAATATGGGATTCAAATTTTATAATTGACATATTTATTGGATAAATACCAAATTGGGATTGTTGCAAATTTTATTTTTAAAGACCAAATAATCAGGTTTCTATGTAGTTGTTGGTTTATATTATTTAGGATGCCAAAATCAAGTTGAATACTAAATCATAAAATTAGATTTCATAATATCCAATAATCAATATTAAAATCAAAAAGTTTCATCCAAATAATCCAAATTAACAACCCAAACATGATTATGCTAAAAAGTCATCAGAAATTAATAAATTTTAAAACCAAAAAGTCATCAATAAAATGATTGAATGGTTCAAATTAATTTGAACAAGTAAAGTTGTCATCTTTCTGGACTTTGATTTTCTTTTGCAACTTGTTAGTTGACATTTTAACATTAGTTGACTGAGATCCTTGTACATCATCGTCGCTGATTGAATGTATAGGCATTTTGTTTATAGGTGTGACATAATTGACAGCATCAGGTAATGACTCCCCTGTATAGACTATAATACCAAAAATACAACAAACATATAAGAAAATGTTGAAAATGTAGGTAATATTTTTTATACCAATTATACATATAAAATTGAGAATACGTAAAAATATATGTGATAATAGGTACATGTAATGATAATACCTGAGTTCCATCACATAAGAAAATTATATGTAAATAATGAGATAATATGAGAAAAATATTGTAACAATTATTGTTAGTATTTGTTTAATATGAAAAAAATACCATATTATTAGTATTTGTTTAATTAAAAAATATCAATTTATGATTTTGATGTTGTAATATTGAGAAATTAAATTAGTTGATAAATATCATATCAATTTAGATTTGTAGTGATTTTATGGATTATAAAATCAACAT
The DNA here is from genome assembly GCA_947179155.2 of Hedera helix. Classification (NCBI taxonomy): domain Eukaryota; kingdom Viridiplantae; phylum Streptophyta; class Magnoliopsida; order Apiales; family Araliaceae; genus Hedera; species Hedera helix. The sequence continues at coordinate 38,630,366 of OX359268.1, forward strand.
ATTAAAGTGAGATTGATTAAAATATCACTTTAGATTTGGATCATGAGAATGGAATTTAAAATATTAGAAAAAAATCAATAGTTAAAGTATGAGATAATATTATAAATATAATTTTGTAGTAATTTTAGGATATAAAAATCAATGTTTGGAAATTAAAAAAGATATGTTTAATTTAGGACTGATTCATCAGTTTAATTTGTAAAAAATAATAACAATAATTTTAGATTTGTAAAAAATAATAAGAATCTTGATTTTTGTAGTGGTTGTTTAATTAAAAAAATATCAATTTATGATTTTGATGTTGTAATATTGATAAATAAAATTTGTTGATAAAATCATATTAGTTTAGATTTATTATGATTTTGGGGATTATTAAATTAACATATTAACATGGGATTGATTAAAATATCAATTTAGATTTGGATAATGAGAATAAAATTAAAAATATTAGAAAAAATTCAATAGTTTAACTATGAGATAATATTAAAAAAATACTGTAATAGTTATTGTTACTATTTGTTTAGTATGAGAAAAATAATGTATTATTAGTATTTATTTAGTTAAAAAATATCAATTTATTATTTTGATGTTGAAATATTGAGAAATTAAATTAGTTGATAAATATCATATCAATTTAGATTTATAGTAATTTTGGGAATTATAAAATCAACATATTGACATAAGATTGATTAAAATATCAATTTAGATTTGGATAATAAGAATGAAATTAAAAATATTTAAAAAAAATCAATAGTTGAAGTATGAGATAACATTATAAATATAATTTTGTAGTGATTTTAGGATATAAAAATCAGTGTTTGAAAATTAAAAAAGATACGTTTAATTTGGGAGTGATTAATCAGTTTAGATTTGTAAAAAATAATAACAATTATTTTACATTTGTAAAAATAATAACAATCCCGATTTTGGCAGTACTTATTTAATTAAAAAATATCAATTTATGATTTTGATGTTGTAATATTGAGAAATTAAATTAGTTGATAATATCATATTAGGTTAGATTTGTAGTGATTTTGGGGATTATCAAATTAACATATTAATGTAGGATTGATTAAAATATCAGTTTAGATTTGGATAATGAGAATGGAATTAAAAATATTAGAAAAAAAAATCAATAATTCAACTATGAGATAATATTAAAAAAATACTATAGTAGTTGTTAATATTTGTTTAATATGAGAAAGATACTGTATTATTAGTATTTGCTTAATTAAAAAATATCAATTTATAATTTTAATGTTGTAATATTGAGAAATTAAATTAGTTGGTAAATATCATATCAGTTTAGATTTGTAGTGATTTTAGGAATTATAAAAATTTAATGCGTTTTCGTTAGTTTTTATGTAAGGAATTTTTTTTAATTTGATATAAGAGATGTGGCGGATTGTGTGAATGACACTTGTCAATTGATGGTGTCTATGTACTGCATTTTAATATATATAATAGATTATGGTGCTATGTCAGTGTAATAAAATGGTTAGTTATGTTGACGTGTGAGTGTGTGACATACTTCTTTAATTGCATTCAACGTTATAATTAACATTACGTTCGTAAATAAATTGATTTCGTGACTACGTTATTTTGCTCCTTTTTCATATCATTTGTGTACGATGTAATCTCCTATTACGCTTGGTAACATAATGTGGGCGCCAGAATCATAAAATAATTGTAATGTAATATCACTATAAAATTGAGTTTGCTACACAATTTTCAAGCACAAATCAAACATATATTGTAGTACAACATCTCCCCTTACATTGAAGTTTCATTCTTTACGTTAAGAAACTTTTTATTATATTATATTCTAAATACATATATTGAAGACTTTCACTCATAGTTTCATTACATTAGGAAAGGTACGAAGGACTCCAATCATGCTCCCCTTTCCTAAACTTTCTACTACTAGTCTATTTAGACTACTACTCTTTACACTTACCAATCAAATTGGCCAAGGCGATACGAGACGACCCTTCATCCTTCCCGAGTGCAGCTTTTGCAGCATCTCTCATTTCCATAACTTGGCGTCTCACCATATCCCCAGTCTTTGAGTCCATCAATTCTCTCACTTGCTTCTCCAACTCGGCTCCACTCACAAACCTTCCTTCTCCATCTCCAGATTCCTCCAACCCCAGACCCACCTTCAACTCTTCCACCAAGATCACCTTGTTCATCCTTTGCTCTGCATACAACGGCCACCCAATCATCGGCACCCCTGCACACACCCCTTCCAAAATCGAGTTCCACCCACAGTGAGTCACGAACCCACCCACCGAATCATGATTCAGCACAGCTATCTGTGGAGCCCATGACTTCACCACAACTCCCCTTCCTTTAGTCCTATCCAAGAAACCTTGGGGCAATAATGCATTCAGATCAGGTTCTAGTGGTGCAAAAAGGGATTCGTCTTGTTGTCCGTAGGTGGACTACGCACCACCCATAAAAATCTATGACCGCTATTTTCTAGCCCTTGAGCAATCTCTTTCAACTGCTCTTCTTTGAACAAACCCCTGCTTCCGAAGCAGAGAAAAACCACGCTTCGACTAGGTTGTGAATTGAGCCATATCAAAGACTCGTGTTCATCGCAACTGCTATTGTTGGTAGCAATTAAAGGTCCAATACAATAAATCGGGGGAGTTGGGGCATTTGGTATGCATAGTCCATCGGAAATTGCTGTTATAGCTCTTGGTTCCAAAGATTGGAATGTGTTTATGATAATACCAGAAGAACTACCCATTTGGAGTACCATATCCATGAAGTATTTGTAATCCACTTTGTTTCTATCCAGCAAAGGCTTAGCCATTTCTGAAGAAAAGATGGGGGGTGAGCCTGGAAAATCAAGGAAAGCGTTGAGATCTTTGAAACTTGTCGTTGTTGTTTCGTGGATAACTGGGAGATAAAGGAAGGCAGACAGAATCGAAGCACCGGAGGTGAAGAAGTAATAAGTGGGGATGTTAAGGCTTGAAGAGACTTCAAAAGCTACGGTACAAAAAAAGTCGATGATGAAGGCTTTAATTTTTGATGATTTTGTAGAGGAGATGGATTGAAGGGCTTGGCGGATGTTTGGGTTGTTGAGTCTAAGGAATTCGAAGGCCATGGCTTCCAAGGATGCGCCGGGATTTGGTGTCAGAGAGGTGGCGGGGAGTTGGTGGAAGAGGATGGAAGGGGTGGCGGCAGAAACACGGCTGAGGTAGGGTCCGGTGGAGCCGGTGTTGAAATTAGGAGCAGTGGTGAGGAGAATTATGACTTGGGAGAAGGAATCTCGATGGTGAGTGAGTATAAGCTTTCCTAGCTCCACCATTGATACCAAATGGCCAATTATAGGAGAGGGATAAAGAACTATGGTATTATTTATCTCCATGTTTCTGTTCGAAGAGAGAGAGATGGGGATACTGAGAATTAAACAAAGGTGTGGTTGGTTTGCAGAACTATATAAAGACGACTAGTATTATGATGATGTTGGTTTACTATGCGGTTATTATGAAATTAATTTTATATTTAATTAAATAATAAATTAATATAATATTAATAAATAAAAAGTGAGAACACTCTCAATTTTTATATCAACACTAAATTATTTTATTTAGACTTAATAAAAGTGGCTCGGACTGACAGGCCAGTAACCAAAAAGTGGATTTTGGGTTGTCAAAAAATAAATCGTTGAAAATTCGGCGGTTTTGGGCCGATGCATCCTGCGGATTTTTTTTTTTTTTATTGATTGACAATGTTGATTAAAAAAAAATTAATTTAAGAATTGAATTAAGTAGAAAGTTATTAAGTAGAGAATTATGAAAAATATAAAAATAAATTCTAACATGTGATTTTGAATAATAATATAAAAAAATATTATGAATAATATATATATATATATATATATATATATATATATATTAATTTTGATTAATAATATAAAAAAATATTATGAATAATATATATATATATATATATATATATATATATATATATATATTAATTTTAATTTTTCTTTAATTCTCTCAATCTTTCATTTTTAATATTAATATTATATATATTTATCAATTAATTAATCACATACTTAATAAGACTTAAAACTTGCTATGTGGTTTGTCAATGGCCTTTTAATAATTCACATTTATCCTGTCGGAAATGAATAGAAAACTGATATAAATCTATTTTTATAGTAAACAAAAATATAAGTCAATATATACAACTAGTTATTTTCCATCTTGCCAGCTGAAAAAATACAGTAATATCTCCTACGACGATATGGTCAAATATAAAATGAATTAATTTAATTAATTTAACGTACTTATCCATCAAATCAAGCAACCACCATATAATAATAAGACTCAAAACATACTAAATGTCGAGCCAACAATAGTAACATGCGTACCCAAAGCCATATAATCCAAAGCTTATCTTCAGCGGTCAACACTAATAGTCTAATACCAAGTAATATATGACTATAAAATATTTATAAAATTATTAATTATTTTATTTATTAATAATATTAAATAATTATGTATAAATTATGTATCATAATTATAAAATAATATATATATTATTTTAATTTTTTTTTATAAAAATACTTAAATGACCCGCGGGTGAGTCCGGGCGGACCATGAGCTTAACTATCCCAACCCGCAAAAAACAGGGCAATTTTGGACCGGCCTGTTTGCCGCTTCTAATTCTATCGTTTAAATTATCATAAAATTAATTTTATATTAACTTAATTCCAAATAAAAAGAGGTCCAAGAATTTTTGGGTAAGGTGTGAGCCTTACATCACTTCTTTGATTAGAGAGGCTTTTATTTTTAGGCTTAAATATGGACTAATACTATGAATTTTTACTATTTTTTTACTTTAAAGATTGTCTTTTTTATTTTGGGAATTATCTTCTTAATTTTTTTAATTAGAAAATTAAATTTTTAATTTTTTTTTTCACTTTGGAGATTGTTTTCTTAAAATTTTGAATTAGGGGATTAAAATTTGAATTATGTATAATTCATTTAAGTTTTAATAAGCAATAAATCTCATAATTCGAAATAATCTTTAAATTGTTTAAAAAATTAGATGATATTGATAAAAATTAAATAAATTTTAATTTATTTTAAATTTAATAATATTATAAAATAACTTTTATTAAAATTATATGAATTTTACGTCTAATTTTTTCAAAAGTTTGTAATATTTTTCTATTCAAAATTTTAAGATGTGTTAAAAATATATTCACATATAACATCTTATTTTTAAAAGAAAATATAATATGTGTAATAATAATGGTAATTTTTGATTTACATTTCAACATTCAAAAATATAAGATTTGTATACTTTTTTAAAAGTTAATTTATAATATTCTTAAATTTAAAATAAATATAAAAAAAATTCAGTATGATCTAATTTTTTAAACTATCTAAATATTATTTCGAATTATGAGATTTATTGATTATTAAAATTTAAATTCCCCAATTAAAAAAATTGAGAAGACAATTCTCAAATTGAAAAAAAATTAAAAGTTAAACCCTAACTTCAAAAAATTGAAAAGACAATCCCCAAATTCAAAAAATAAAAATAAAAGTTTAATTCTTTAATTAAAAAAATTGTGAACACAATCCCCAATATGATTTTTTCTTATTTAAAAAAGTTCATGTATTAATTCATATTTAAACCTTATTTTGATCTATCTATTTATTTATATTTTTAGATGCGAGAAATTTAAACTTTCTTTTGTTTTGTGTGTTTTGGGAGTATTTAAGTTTTACTTTTGATACATTTAAAGAAATGATAATTTTTCAAAAAATATCATCTATGCAAACGTACTACCAGACTCTGTGATTCGTCACTTGTGTGAGGTGAAGGCTTTTAGTTGTCGGGAATATATCGTAAGGTATGTGAAGGAGGCTTATAGTTGCGTAGCTTGTGTGAATAGTTAGGCCGCAAGCCTAGCCGTGTCTTCATTTTATTACAAATAATTATAAACATATAATAATTAAATATTATATTTATTTATATTATTAAAAAATAGAATATGATATTAAAATTTATGTCATATCTTACTTTTTAATAATATAAATAAATATAATATTTGATATAATATTTAATTCTTGTATGTGTAAACTTATTTTTTTTATTACTCTATTCTCTGTTCTTTTTTCTATCTTTCATTCAACAACAAAATGAACTATGCCTAATCTATAATATAATTAAAAACATAAATTTAGTTTTATAAATTTTTGATTCAATTTTTTTATTCTATTTAAATTTGAAACAATTAAATAAATTCCAAATTTATATGAAATTCCAAAAAAAAAAAACCTAACCTATTAGGACAAAGGAATTTGTTTTTAAATCTCTAATTTTTTAAAAAAGGATCTTTAAAAAGAATTTTTATTTTTATATCTACCAATTTTATTAACACTTTTTCATAACACAGGGTTTGAGGTAAGCAGCAACTCACTCTTGCCTTCAAACAAATCCTCCTCCTGAGATTCAAAAGGCACTACTACTCCTTTCTCAGCCAATGCAATTTTTACCCTCGTGCAGCATGGGCAATATGAGAAGTCCATTTTTTGTCATCTTATATAACTAATAAGTTGTTCAGTGATGCGTAATTGATACAGGCAAGGTAATTTATAATTAGTTGATGTACGTATTTATAATGACTTCTGCTTGGTTTACTCCTCCGGAAGATCTTTGGTATCGCCATCCGTCCTGGCATATTTTTGGCAGGGTCGGCCCTGAGGGGTGCAGAAGGGGCGATCGCACAGAGTCCTCAAATTCAGAAGTCCGAGATTTTATTTTTTTTACTAAATACGAATTTTTGTATGTGTGTATGTATACTTTAAAAAGAGCAGATTGTTATTTTAATTAATGATGAATTTTGATATAAATTGTGCTTTATATATTGGTGCTGATAAAAAAAATTATATGCGAGAGAGGATCCCTATTTTTTTCTCGCACATGACCTCCAAACTCTCAGAACCGGCCCTACTGCTTGGTTTACTCCTCTGGAAGATCTTTGGTATCGCCATCCGTCCGGCATATTTTTGGCAGGACATATATATGTGGAAGCTAGCTAGCATGTGGTGGTGCCGTCAATGTTTGATTCTAAACATAGTGATTGATTGGAGGAAATTATTGGCTTAAAAAAAGAATTGAAATTTAAATAATCATAACCATGAGCCCAAATGAGAACTAGAGAAACTCTTGCTGCTCGATTACTAAATGGCGAACTTTTTCCCAACTCAAGACTCGAAAAGTCGAGTCAAAATGTTTACTTAAACAACAAATCTAATCGAATCACATTCCACTATGGAAAAAACAGGACATTTGAACTCACGGATAATTCAACTATCTGTACAGTTCTATACAGTAAATGTGATATTTATTCTACATTTAATTAATTATTATAATAAACTATTATCCATGTAATATCAGCATATATGCTGCTTGTACTTTGTCAGTTCTTTGATACGAGGGATTTTTGATTTTGGATAGGAGAAATTTAAACTTTTGCTTGTTTTTGAATGTCATGTAATGTTAATGTGATATACAAGTTAATTTCAACTTAGTTTAACAAATAATATGATATGAAGTATTTTAATGTTAGGATTTTAAATTTTAATTTAAAATATTTTTAAATTCAAAATTGAGACGACTCATTAAAAATAATAAAATTTATAATGAATAATATTTCTGAAATAATTTATAATATTTATCATTGTATTGATTAAAATTCTAAAAAATTATGTCAATATTTAGTTTAATTTTTTTTTAAATTAATTTTAAAATACCAATAATAATTAAATAATATAGAATGAATGGAGTGTAAAAAGTATGATGCACTAATCTCTAAAAGGTATCGATTCATTAATTTTGAATTAAGTACTACACCAAAGTTGACGTAGTGGTGTTTGTTTTAAGGGTAGAGTTAGTTTGGACCGGTCACGGCATTAATATTGGGCAAGTTGTCGTTGTTGATGTAAAGACTTTGTTGTGTACGTTAAACCAATTGTTTTTGTGTACGTTAAACCAATTGTTTGAATGCAACAAGTTACCTGACCACTTGGACTAACTACAGAGAAATATATTCCAATTTTGACATACGAAATATTTTAAGTTATAATTACCTTCCCCTTAAATAGCTAGTCCATTATCAAAACTGATTCTTAATACCGTGATGAGAAAGAATCTCATCTCCAAAGTTAATTTTTTTTTCTTATTCATGAAATCGATAGAAACAGTATCAAACGAGGGACCGTTAATAGTTTTGGTCCGAGCGATAATCATTTTAATTGTGAACTAGATCTCTTCATGTGCCTGAAAGCAAATGAAAATACTATCCCGTCTATTTTAAATTATATGATCATTATTGATTTTTAAAAATTAATTTAAAATAATTTTAAATTCAAAATTGAGACGATTCATTAAAAATTATAAAATAATAAAATTTATAATGAGTAATATTTTGAAAATAATTTATGATATTCATCATTGTATTGATTAAAATTTAAAAAAAAATTATGTTAATATTTAGTTTTAAAATATTTTAAATAAATTTTAAAAAGTCAATAATAATAAAATAATATAGAATAAAGGGAGTATAAAAAGTACACCTGACAAACGAGTCGAGCCAAAACGGCCCAAGTATTTTTTGGTCAAAAATCTTTAGCCTGTGGTCCGGAGGGATTGGGTTGGACTGACCCGCGAGCCATTTGATTATTTTATTAATTAACTTTTTTTTTTAACAATTATGATACATAACATGATGTTTTGATTTTGGGCTATTGAATATAACATGTAATTTATTTTATTCAATAAAAATGTACTTATTAATAAAAAATATTTAAAAAATAATGTTTAATTAGGAAATAATTTTGAATTTTATAAACTATTGTGAGTATTATTTATTTGATTAAATATGTAAAACTAATAATTGTAATTAAATATTAAGTGACTAATTTTAAAAAAATACTAAAATAATATTAAAAATACATTACATATGTATGTATTTATAATTATAATAGTTAGAATAATATTGAATTATTATTATTCTTGATGAATGACGTAGAAGGAGAGGCCTACACTGGGTTGGTTTTATATTTTTGTAGGTATTGGAATATGGATGCATGTATTAAAAATGGAAAAGAGTAAAAAGGGTCTTTTGCTGGGTGTGAAATTATGAATTAAGAAAGAAGGTTATTGGAGGGAGGCCCCAGGGAGAGACGAGTAAGAGGAGTCGTTGGGGGGATTAAATTTAATCCTTCCAAAAAGGCAGATAAGAATGACTGAGAAAGATAACTAGTCTATTATAATAGTTATTTGATTATACATATAATGTATTTTATTATGTATAAATATATAAAAATATAATTAATTATTATTTTTTAGTAATATTTAATAATCAATAATATTTTAAATTTTACTTTATTTAAGTTCTTTCATATCTAATAACTATATGTTTGAAAATAATAGTATTTTTAAACAAATGAATAGAAATTTTGTTTCATAAATTGATTTAAACGTTTAATGAATTAAATTATTTTAATATTTTTTTATATATAGTGATGTATTTTTTTTTTGAAAAAAAAATAATCTAGGTCACGGGGTCGGGCCAAAATAGTCTACTTTTTTTTTGCAATGAAAAATAAAAGCCTATAACCCACTATTTTTTGGAAAAATTGACACGACATGTAAACTTGAGCCATTTTTATCAGGCTTAATAAAAAGTATAGTGCGCTAATCTCTATAAGGTATCAATTCATTAATTTTGAATTAAATACTATACCAAAGTTGAAGCAGTGGTGTTTGTTTCAAGGGTAGAGTTAGGTGCTGTTTGTTTGTGTCTTAATGGCTTTTAATGGACAACCTCTTAATCGCTAAGAGGAACAAAGTTGTTTGTTTTTATTTTTGTTACATCTGAATGCCTCTAAATGGTTGAGATACAAAATCAAATCTAAACTATTAAGAGGGACATCTTAATGAACTTGGACAAAAATATCCTCTTCAATATTAACAAATTCCTTTTATATCCAACACTCAAACCCTTATTATTATTATTATTATTATTATTATTATTATTATTATTATTATTATTATTATTATTATTATTATTATTATTATTATTATTATTATTATTATAATTATAATTATTATTATAATAATTATTAATATTATAATAATTATTATTATTATTTTTATAATAATAATAATAATTATTATTATTCTTCTTATTATTTTAATTATGATTATTATTATTATAATTATTATTATCATGATTATTATTATTATTATTATAATAATTATTATTATTATAATTATTTTTATAATAATAATACTAATAATAATAATAATAATTATTATTATAATTATAATTATTATTATTTTTATAATAATAATAATTATTATTATTATTCTTATTATTATTATTATTATTATTATTTTAATTATGATTATTATTATTATAATTATTATTATCATAATTATTATTATCATAGTAATAATAATAATAATTATTATTATTATAATTATTGTTACTATTATTAATATAATAATAATTATTATTATAATAATAATAATTATTATAATTATTTTATAATAATAATAATAATAATAATAATTATTATTATTATTATTATTATTATTATCATAATTATTATTATAATAATAATTATTATTAATTATAATTATTATTATTATTATAATGTTCAACTGTTCATAGGGTTAAAATGGTAAAATACTGTTATTCAGACATCTGAAAAAATTGATTATCAAACAACATTTTTTCATTCAGATACAATTCTATTCAGATGCTCTATATTATTCAGATGTCTAAATTATTCAGATCTTAATAGAGAATTTTATCAAACACCACCTTAGTTTGGACCGGTAACTGCAGTAATATTGGGCAAGTTGTCGTTGTTGAGGTAAAAAAGTGTACGTTAAACAAATTGTTTGAATGCAACAAGTTACCTGACCACTTGGACTAACTAGAGAAATATACTCTAATTTTGAGATATGAAGTATTTTGAGTTATAATTACCTCCCCTCAAATACTTAGTCCATTATCAAAACTGATTCTTAATACCGTGATGAGAAAGAATCTCATTTCTAATGTTAATTTTTTATCTTATTCATAAAATCGATAAAAACAATATCAGATGAGCGACTCTTAATAGTTTTTGTTCGAGCAATAATTATTTTAATTGTGAATTTGATCCCTTCACGTATCTGAAAGCAAATGAAAATACTATTCCGACTATTTTAAATTATATGACAATTATTGACTTTTAAAAGTTAATTTAAAATTTTTTAAAACTCAAAATTAAGATGACTCATTAAAAATTATAAAATAATAAAACTTATAATGAGTAATACTTTTGAGATAGTTTACAATATTTATTATTGTATTGATTGAAATTAAAAAAATAAATTATGTTAATATTTAGTTTTAAAATATTTTAAATAGATTTTAAAAAGTCAATAATGATAAAATAATATAGACTAAAGGGAGAATACAAAGTATAGTGCACTAATCTCTAAAAGATATCAATTAATTATTTTTTAATTAAATACTGTACCAAAGTTGAAGCACTGTTTGTTTAAAGGGTAGCGTTAGTTTGGGCATATTGACAACATATATGGTATGGTTTAGAGTGTGTTATGTAGAATCCAAACCGGTGGATTGGTTTGTTTCAAGGCTTCCCATTTTAGGTTGTCCCTTTTTTTTTAACTGAGTCACATCAGCAATCTATTAAATCACTCAATTAAAACAAAAAGATAAAAATACATTAATTATGTAATAAAAAATTACATATGCACTAAATCTGTAAATATTTTTTTAGTACACTTTGATTGTAATATTTTTTTAAAATATACTATAAAATGTAATTGTCCCTTTTATAAAGTCTAATAAAAAGTATAGTGCACTAATCTCTATAAGGTATCAATTCATTAATTTTGAATTAAATACTATACCAAAGTTGAAGTAGTGGTGTTTGTTTCAAGGGTAGAGTTCGTTTGGGCATATTTGACAACGTATATGGTATGGTTTAGAGTGTATTATGTAGAATCCAAACCGGTGGATTGGTTTGTTTCAAGGCTGAACTCTATCTTATCCCCATTTTAGTTTGTGCCTTCTTTTTTAAACCTTACGCAACTAGCCCAATTATGTGCTACTCTTCGGCTCGGCTCGGCTCGGCTCTGCTCTGAGCTAGGCCTATAATCCTTCCGAAAAAGAAACGATTTAATCATATATGTGAATACTCAATCAAGTCTTTGGTCTTTGTCCAATGTCAAAAACGTGACCACCCTAGTTTCAAACACCTTGGACCGGTCACTGAATTAATAATGGGCTAGTTCTTGTTTATGTAAAGAATGCACGTTAAATCAATTGTTTAAATGCAGCAAGTTACCCTACCACTTGGACTAACTAGAGAAATGTATTCCAATTTTGAGATATGAAATATTTTGAGTTATACTTAAATACCTAGTCTATTATCATAATATATTTAGAATTTGATTATTTATATTAATTTAACATTATTTCGGATTATTTTATTTCATGATGGGGATTAATAGTCATTTGAATAATCATATGAACTATTTTTTAAATTATTCATAAGCTATTTATGTGGGATTATATAATCTCATAAAATTTTTAGGATTAATAGTCCCCTCATTTTAAGCTATTAAATGACTTTATGAGACTAATAGTCCAACATTAAGGGATTAATAATCTCTCATCAAATGATTAAATAGTGCAAAATAGTATTAAATTAAGGTTAATAGTCCATTTTCAAGTATGTTTTTTAAAAACAAACATAACCCTAGTCTATTATCAAAATTGATTTTGAATCCCGTGATGAGAAAGAATTTCATCTTTAACGATATTTTTATTTACTTATTTATGAAATCGATAAAAACAATATCAGTTCTGGTCCGAGCAGTAATCATTTTAATTGTGAACTAGATCCCTTTATGTGACTGAAAGAAAATGAAAGAGGGACACTCTAGCCCCTTTGAATGCAATGCACGCGTTAAAGGAAAAGAATTCAGAGTTTTAGTCCTTAATGGACCAACGGCTAACTAAGGAATGCATACTCGCCAGAAAGGGACCAATTCAACTATGTTCTAAAAATCCCTCCTCTAGCTTAATAGCATTTGCGCTTTACTAAGCGGGATGCTAATAAAGGAATCAATACCGGTTAGTAGGCAATACAAGAAATGGTAGTCTCGCTTTGAAGGCTATGCTAGAAAAGCACTACTGTCTATGAATGATGAAACATAAAGTCTTAGATCTGGCACCTCAAATGCCCAATTCTCAATAAAAGCTATAATCGCATTCTTTGTTTTCACTTTTTGAGCCAAGGACTCTCACTTCCATTCTTAGATCAAAAATCCAATTCCTGTATATTCTGACAAAGTCCTAAAAAGTCTCTTACTAGCCCAACCAAGAGAGAGCAATGATGCATTGCCTTGCAAGTCTTCGGGCTTGTTACGTATGACACTTCAAACATATAGCAAGGCAACAATATCAATATCGTACCCCAAACGAAAACATAATAATGAAACTCTCTTGAAACCAAACAATCTTTTATTATCAAAATTACAATAATGTTCAATAATTAAATACTGAAAATATAACTTTGGAGACACAGCTCCATTAAATAAAAGTCTTATCATAATTCTAAAATATTCTTAAAATTCTTAAACTAAATATCATCCACAAAAATATCAACAATGCTCGGCTCTAAATAATGTTTCCTGTAAAAATTAATGTAAGGGTGAGCGGTAAAGCTCAGCAAGTAACAATCTTTACTATTTAAGTGGATCAAGTACAGTTTGCAAAACTTTTTCGAAATAACTTTTTGTTCAATAACAATAGAAAACACACTTGTTGAAAATTGTGACGCCCCCAAATCTGGGCCCACACAGCCCAAACTTGAGTCGTCAAAATACTACAACAAAATTATTACAACAAAGCACAACGTACAACAATACAGTGTATAATAATACACAACTAAGTCTTCACTATTATTGCCACACTATTTTACAAAACGTGAAGACTATGACAGCTATTCCTCGGACCCTCACTCCATTCCCCGGCTAGATCCTGTTATGTTTTCATCTCCTGTTGAAAAACAATGGAACAAAAGAAAGGGTGAGCTCAAATAGCCCAGTAAAGAATATCATGACTAAGATAATGACGAATAAATTATCATTAGTCTTCAACAGTTGAGTTCTTGATAGAATACAATAGACTACAAGGTTTATATCAAAAACTGCAGTTAAATTCTTAAACAACGTTCAGATCAATAATAGCAGCGGAATGAGTAATCTATTAGAAGAATAATGCAGACTATAATGTCCACTCGGTTCTCTTTTTAGGAAAAACATCATCAACTTTTATCATCTGAAATATCATTAGTCAAGATAATACAAATTCACAGTTCCTGATCATAATCATGCACATCAACAGTTCATCTTTGTACTACGGGCCAAAGATATTCAATATAGCACCAACGGTCATGATTATACCAGATTCAGCCTTTGGTCATAATCATACCAAACAACAGTTCATCTTTGCACTACGGGCCAAAGAGAACATTCACCACGTGCCATAAAAGACACCGAACAGATGTATCGCCTTTAACCTATTATATCGCCTTTAACCTATCATCTGTTCAAAAAATATATCACATCTGTGCCCCCGGCCACAGATATTCACAACAGCTTGATTTTTGGATGATTAGAATGATATAAATGATGAACAGAAAAAATAGGATAACAATAAGTATCGGAAGTTTACTTTGTACAGATTCAAATAATGTCCAAATTGTCAACATGATGTGGAGTGAAATTTAAAAATGATATTTAAGATCCACAGTTCAGAATAACGGTTACAATTCAATAGAAAGGTTCACGTAAATAGGAAGGTTCAGTTGAAATAATGAAGTTCAACTATTATGGAACATATAATATTTTCAGGAATTATAGAAGCAATAGTTCCATAATAAATTTCGATTTAGGAGTATGAAAGAAAATAATATCCCTTACCGTAGCAGGTTTGATTAACAAAAGGTGAAGGAAATTAATACAAAGGGTTATTCACCAACAGGCGGCAATCCGCTCCGTAAGGTTATTCCCACAATTTAATAGAATTTGAGTACAAAGAGTTATTCACCAAACAGGCGGCAATCCGCTCCGTAAGGTTATTCTCAGAGATTAATAATGAATGAATACGAAAGGTTATTCACCAACAGGCGGCAATCCGCTCCGTAAGGTTATTCCCACAATTTAATACATGGAAATAAAAGGCACGTCTTATGAGTAAGGAAGAAACAATATTATTATCGAGAATCAAATAATGATAATCCCTTACCATAGTACGTTTGAATAATGGAAGATGAAAAAGATGGTATCCCTTACCGTAACACGTGACTGGATATTGATTTAAATGAGGTTGATTAACTTGAACAGTACACGTATACTTATAGATCTTCACAAATACTCAAGATGACTTAAGCACACTTAGAGAGAACTTTCACAAGAAGTATTTAGAGAGAGAAAGAAAGAACAAGTAAGGAAGTTTATGAAAAATCCTTAAGTTAAGGCTTCTATTTATAGCCAAAAATCTTATCATTCATTTAATCTAAACCATTCATTTAAAGATCATCTTTTAATCTACACCATCCATTTCAAATATTATATTATCTTTAATCTACACCATTCATTTCATATCACCTAATAATCACCTAACTTTATATTATAAACAAATCAATTTAATTATTCAACAATAATTCACACTTTAATCTACACCATTCATTTCATATCACCTAATAATCACCTAACTTTATAAACAAATTAATTCAATTATTCAACAATAATTCACACTTTAATCTACACCATTCATTTCATATCACCTAATAATCACCTAACTTTATATTATAAATAAATAACTTTATCAATTCAATTATTATGACTAATTGTTATAAATACAGTATAGTTAGCTCTTAGATATCAAGTCAATAAATTAATGAAATACAACAGTTTAAATAACATCATAATAGAGATAACAATAATGTAAAATAAAGCATACGTTACTGTGTAATGACAATTATTGATTCAATAATGTGAATTACTGTGCATATGTTACTGTGACAATTATTAGGTTCAATAATTTTAAAAACAGTGCAACAACAATTATTGACTTGATAATATAAAATATTATGCAGTGACAATTATCGATGAAATGATGCGTAACAGTTACGGTGTCAATTATCAGACCAATAATATGAGACACTATGCAATACCGTGTGTTACTGTAGAGTACCGTGTGCTACAGAAAATACCATAAACTACCGTATGCTACTATTCTTTTATCACCGGTATTTTAACAGTTCCGTTGACTATTTTTATTTAAAAAGGTTACTTCTGTCGTTTTCTATATCCGACAAATATTCCGTTGTGGGGTCCACCAATAATTTATTATTTCGGCGCCGTCGTACGGCACGAATATTCCCCGACCAAACGAATATTCCCCGACAAAGCGAATATTGTCCGACAAAATAAAATTTGCACATAACATCCTTAACTTTCAATTTTGTTAATTTAACCACTTACTGTTTCAAAAAAAATATATATGAAGAAAAATTAAATTTTGTATTTCATAAAATTCGGGGTCTTACAACCTCCCCTCCTTATGAAATTTCGTCCCCGAAATTGACGTACCTGACATATCGAAAAGGTAAGGATACTTAGATTTCATCTCAGATTCTAGCTCCCAGGTCATTTCCTCAGTATCTTGGTTCCTCCATAAAACCTTAACTTGAGGTATAACCTTTGAGCGTAGGATCTGCTCCTTCTTATCCAGGATCTTAACAGGTACCTCCTCGTATGTTAAATCCTCTGCTATAACGTCTGGTTCTAACTCAATGACGTGGTTTGGGTCCTTCACATATTTACGTAACATAGATATGTGAAAAACGTTATGGATGCGAGACATACTTGGTGGTAGGGCTAGTCTGTAGGCTACGGTTCCTATTCGATCGAGGATTTCAAATGGGCCAATAAATCGAGGGTTGAGCTTTCCTCTCTTTCCGAATCTCGTAACCCCTTTCCATGGAGAAACACGTAAGAATACATGATCTCCGACGTTGAAACTTTCGTCTCTCCGATGAAGATCAGCATAACTCTTTTGTCGTTCTTGTGCGGTCTGTATTCGTTGTCGGATCATTTGGATCTTTTCGGTCGTCAAGCGTACCAACTCGGGTCCCAACAATTTTGCTTCTCCTACCTCATTCCAACATATTGGAGAGCGACACTTCCTTCCATACAATGCCTCGAATGGAGCCATGCCTATGCTTGCTTGGTAACTGTTGTTGTAAGAAAATTCCACCAACGGCAAGTACTTATCCCAACTTCCTTTGAAGTCTAATACACAAAGTCTCAAAAGATCTTCGAGGGTCTGGATCGTCCTTTCCGATTGTCCGTCCGTTTGAGGATGGTATGCAGAACTAAAACGTAGTTCAGTGCTCATAGCTTTTTGTAGACTGATCCAAAAGCGTGAAGTGAATCTAGGATCTCGATCAGAAACTATGGAAACTGGCATGCCATGCAATCTCACGATCTCATTTATGTACATACCGGCAAGACGTTCAAGTGAAAAGTTTTCTCGTATAGGCAAGAAATGAGCAGATTTGGTCAATCTATCTACGATCACCCAAATTGCATCTAAGCCTTGAGAAACTTTTGGAAGACCCGTCACGAAGTCCATATTGATGTGTTCCCACTTCCATTCGGGAACTTCAAGTGATTGTAATGGACCTTTAGGAACTTGATGTTATGCCTTGACACGTTGACAAGTTAGGCACCTTGAGATAAACTCCGCAATCTCTCTTTTCATATTGTTCCACCAAAATGTATGTCGAAGATCTCGATACATCTTGGTACCTCCTGGGTGGATTGCAAACGGCGTGTTGTGTGCCTCCATCATGATTTTATGCTTTAATTCAGGATCGTTAGGAACACAGAGTCGAGAGTTGACTCGAAGTATTCCTTTCTCGTCGATTCTTGCTTCGGGAATGGCACCTTCTTGTACTTTCTTTATCATGTTTATCAGTTCCGGATCGGTAGCTTGAGCAGCTTTAATTTTATCGATTAAAGTTGGTTCTACTCGCACGTGAGCAATCTTCGAGCGGGTCCCTGGTGTCTTTAGCTCTATCTCCATCTTTTGCAAGTCGTACAAAATACACTTTTGTGTTGTCAGCAGTGCACTTGTACTTGCATAAGATTTTCTGCTCAAAGCGTCAGTTACAACGTTCGCCTTTCCCGGGTGATACTGGATTGTGTGGTCATAATCCTTTAACAGCTCAAGCCAACGTCGTTGTCGCATGTTGAGTTCCTTCTGGGTGAAGAAATACTTGAGACTTTTATGATTCGTATAGATATCCACTTTTTCTCCGTACAAGTAGTGTCTCCAGATCTTCAACGCGAAAACGACTGCTGCCAACTCTAGATCATGAGTAGGATAATTTTTCTCATAATCTTTGAGTTGTCGAGAGGCGTAGGCTATAACCTTTCCATGTTGCATAAGGACACAGCCTAGACCTTTGCCAGAAGCATCGCTGTAGATAACAAATTCTCCTGATCCTGATGGTATGGTCAGAACAGGAGCTGAAACCAGTCTCTTCTTGAGTTCTTGGAAACTTTTCTCGCATTCCTCGCTCCATATGAATTTTGTGCTTTTCCGAGTAAGCTGCGTTAATGGAGTGGCGATTCGAGAAAATCCTTCTACGAATCTCCGATAATAACCAGCTAGACCCAGAAAACTTCGGACTTCGGTTACTGTTTTGGGTTGTTCCCAATTTAGTACCGTTTCAATCTTCGCAGGATCGACTGATATTCCTTGACTAGAAATCATATGCCCAAGAAACGCGACCTCCTCAAGCCAGAACTCACATTTCTTCAACTTGGCATATAATTTGTTTTCACGGAGCTTTTGTAGTATCAATCTCAGGTGTTGTTCATGATCCTCGCGACTCTTGGAGTATATGAGGATGTCATCAATAAAGACAACCACAAAATGATCCAAATGTTCCTTGAATATCCGGTTCATCATGTCCATGAAAGCTGCAGGAGCATTAGTTAGTCCAAAAGGCATGACTAAGAACTCATAATGCCCATAACGAGTTCTGAAAGCAGTCTTTGGAATGTCCTCAGCTTTAACCTTTAACTGATGATATCCAGAACGGAGATCAATCTTTGAGAAATGTTGAGCGCCTTGCAATTGATCAAACATGTCATCAATCCGAGGTAACGGGTACCTGTTCTTGATGGTGACATGGTTCAATACTCGGTAGTCAATGCACAATCTCATACTCCCGTCTTTCTTCTTCACAAATAGAACAGGAGCACCCCAAGGTGATGCACTCGGACGAATGAAACCGGTATCCAACAATTCCTGTAGTTGGACTTTTAACTCTTGAAGTTCAATGGGGGCCATTCGGTAGGGAGCTTTGGAAATGGGCTTGGTACCGGGTTCAAGATCAATATAAAAATCAATTTCACGGTTTGGGGGTAAGCCAGGAAGTTCTTCAGGAAAAACGTCAGGAAACTCATTAACAATGGGAATATCATTCAAGTTTGACGTATTTTTGTTCAAATCAGTGACATGAGCTAAAAAGGCTTGACATCCGTTTTTCAATAAACAAATGGCTTTATGGCTAGAAATAACAGTTATAGATTTCAATGGTTTAGTTGCTTGAATTTGCATGACAGGTTGATTAGGAATATGAAAACTAATAATCTTATGAAAACAATCAATTTTAGCATGATGGGTAGTCAACCAATCAATTCCTAAAATCACATCAAATTCACGCATCTCCAAAGAAATAAGGTCAACAGATAATGTGAGGTTGTTGATTTGAACTAGGCAAGATTTATAGACAGTAGATGTAATGGTCATTTCTCCTAATGGGGTTTCAACTGATAAGTCAAAGTCCAAGTTTTTAGGAGTTAAGTTTAAACGCTGAGCACATGCAGGTGAGATAAAAGAATGGGTAGAGCCAGTATCTAACAAAGCGTAGACTTCACGAGAATTTATGAATAGCTTACCGGTTATCACCTCGTTCGAGTTTCGTGCCATTTGGGATGTCACAACAAAAGCTCTCCCTTGAACTACAGATTTTCCTTTATCCGCGCTAGCTTTTGGTATCATCATTGCAGCTGGACTTGATTTTGTGGCAGGACAAAACCGCGCAAGATGACCCTCTTTCCCACAACTGTAGCACTTTTTGGACTGCAGTGTACAGTTTGGGCTGATGTGACCTTCCTGACCACACCTATAGCATCTCACTGGTGGTCGATCTTCTCCCCTTGAAACTGGGGTCGGTGCTGGTGTTGGTACTGGTGCTGGTGCCCTTCCATAATTATTATGGAATCTCTTTCTTTTGAAATTGTTCCCACTAGATTCTCCTCTTCTGTTATTTGGTATGGAATTACCACCGAAGTGTTGGTTACCTCCTCGATGGTTCTCGTTCCTGTGGTTGTTGTCACTCCTTTCTCTATGCTGATCATTAACTCTTGGCTGCAATGTTTCATCTGTTTGCTCCACCCTTTGAGCCCTATCCACAACATCTGAATACAAACTAAATTTATGAGAGCTAAGTTGTTGACGAATTTTGAATCTCAAACCTCTTAGGAACATCCGACTCATTCGTGCTTCGTCATCCACAAGATGGGTGGCAAAACGAGATAACTCGGCAAACTTAGCTTCATATTGGGAGACTGTCATGTTTCCCTGCTCCAGCTTAATGAATTCCACCTCTTTCATATGGCGGATGCTTTCTGGGAAATACTTCTCGTTAAACAGTTCTTCGAATTCTGTCCAAGACATTTCGAGTGCTGAAGGTTGGATACGTTTTACCGCTTCCCACCAATGGTCCGCCTCACCTCGTAACATAAAAGTGGCAAATGGCACCTTCTGATCATCAGCGCATTGTAAGACATCAAGTATTTTTGTCGTCTGCTTTAGCCATGCCTCCGCTTTGAGTGGGTCAGGCTTCCCATGGAATTCAGGTGGTCCTAATTCTTTAAATTGCTTAACGGTGACCATCCTCAAATTGCCAGCGTTTCTACCGTTATTATTGACTGGATTTCCTCTTCCTTGATTCTGTATGAACTGCATGAAATTCCTAAAGAATCCATCGTTCATCATGTTATCAGGAACATTATTTCCTGAGTTGGCAGGAGGATTGTTTGGGGCCTCTTGATTCTCGGCTACATTTGCTTCGGGTATTCCATAGTTAACCTCTTGATTTTCAGATGCCATACCTAACTGTGGTCACAAAATAAATGTTAGTTCAAATAAACTGACTCATCACTTCATGTTCCTACATTCAAATCGACTCATTAGATAATAAAATCTATTTTAGGTAGGACACACTAGTGACTGCTTCTATTCGTCTCTCCCCTCCTAGTTCTACCCCAGATCTCCATTAAAGACCATATCCCTAAGCTCTGATGCCAACTGTGACTCTCATCCCACCATAGGGACAGCACCTCACAATGGTACCTATCAGTTTGCCACCTGTACTATAGGCGTCCCCTACGGAGAGTCTGGCTTCGGTGCATCCCCTTTCCCTAGGAAGTCACCAGCGAGAGGCTCGGGGCTCTTCGTTATATGGCTCTGATACCAACTGTGACGCCCCCAAATCTGGGCCCACACAGCCCAAACTTGAGTCGTCAAAATACTACAACAAAATTATTACAACAAAGCACAACGTACAACAATACAGTGTATAATAATACACAACTAAGTCTTCACTATTATTGCCACACTATTTTACAAAACGTGAAGACTATGACAGCTATTCCTCGGACCCTCACTCCATTCCCCGGCTAGACCCTGTTATGTTTTCATCTCCTGTTGAAAAACAATGGAACAAAAGAAAGGGTGAGCTCAAATAGCCCAGTAAAGAATATCATGACTAAGATAATGACGAATAAATTATCATTAGTCTTCAACAGTTGAGTTCTTGATAGAATACAATAGACTACAAGGTTTATATCAAAAACTGCAGTTAAATTCTTAAACAACGTTCAGATCAATAATAGCAGCGGAATGAGTAATCTATTAGAAGAATAATGCAGACTATAATGTCCACTCGGTTCTCTTTTTAGGAAAAACATCATCAACTTTTATCATCTGAAATATCATTAGTCAAGATAATACAAATTCACAGTTCCTGATCATAATCATGCACATCAACAGTTCATCTTTGTACTACGGGCCAAAGATATTCAATATAGCACCAACGGTCATGATTATACCAGATTCAGCCTTTGGTCATAATCATACCAAACAACAGTTCATCTTTGCACTACGGGCCAAAGAGAACATTCACCACGTGCCATAAAAGACACCGAACAGATGTATCGCCTTTAACCTATTATATCGCCTTTAACCTATCATCTGTTCAAAAAATATATCACATCTGTGCCCCCGGCCACAGATATTCACAACAGCTTGATTTTTGGATGATTAGAATGATATAAATGATGAACAGAAAAAATAGGATAACAATAAGTATCAGAAGTTTACTTTGTACAGATTCAAATAATGTCCAAATTGTCAACATGATGTGGAGTGAAATTTAAAAATGATATTTAAGATCCACAGTTCAGAATAACGGTTACAATTCAATAGAAAGGTTCACGTAAATAGGAAAGTTCAGTTGAAATAATGAAGTTCAACTATTATGGAACATATAATATTTTCAGGAATTATAGAAGCAATAGTTCCATAATAAATTTCGATTTAGGAGTATGAAAGAAAATAATATCCCTTACCGTAGCAGGTTTGATTAACAAAAGGTGAAGGAAATTAATACAAAGGGTTATTCACCAACAGGCGGCAATCCGCTCCGTAAGGTTATTCCCACAATTTAATAGAATTTGAGTACAAAGAGTTATTCACCAAACAGGCGGCAATCCGCTCCGTAAGGTTATTCTCAGAGATTAATAATGAATGAATACGAAAGGTTATTCACCAACAGGCGGCAATCCGCTCCGTAAGGTTATTCCCACAATTTAATACATGGAAATAAAAGGCACGTCTTATGAGTAAGGAAGAAACAATATTATTATCGAGAATCAAATAATGATAATCCCTTACCATAGTACGTTTGAATAATGGAAGATGAAAAAGATGGTATCCCTTACCGTAACACGTGACTGGATATTGATTTAAATGAGGTTGATTAACTTGAACAGTACACGTATACTTATAGATCTTCACAAATACTCAAGATGACTTAAGCACACTTAGAGAGAACTTTCACAAGAAGTATTTAGAGAGAGAAAGAAAGAACAAGTAAGGAAGTTTATGAAAAATCCTTAAGTTAAGGCTTCTATTTATAGCCAAAAATCTTATCATTCATTTAATCTAAACCATTCATTTAAAGATCATCTTTTAATCTACACCATCCATTTCAAATATTATATTATCTTTAATCTACACCATTCATTTCATATCACCTAATAATCACCTAACTTTATATTATAAACAAATCAATTTAATTATTCAACAATAATTCACACTTTAATCTACACCATTCATTTCATATCACCTAATAATCACCTAACTTTATAAACAAATTAATTCAATTATTCAACAATAATTCACACTTTAATCTACACCATTCATTTCATATCACCTAATAATCACCTAACTTTATATTATAAATAAATAACTTTATCAATTCAATTATTATGACTAATTGTTATAAATACAGTATAGTTAGCTCTTAGATATCAAGTCAATAAATTAATGAAATACAACAGTTTAAATAACATCATAATAGAGATAACAATAATGTAAAATAAAGCATACGTTACTGTGTAATGACAATTATTGATTCAATAATGTGAATTACTGTGCATATGTTACTGTGACAATTATTAGGTTCAATAATTTTAAAAACAGTGCAACAACAATTATTGACTTGATAATATAAAATATTATGCAGTGACAATTATCGATGAAATGATGCGTAACAGTTACGGTGTCAATTATCAGACCAATAATATGAGACACTATGCAATACCGTGTGTTACTGTAGAGTACCGTGTGCTACAGAAAATACCATAAACTACCGTATGCTACTATTCTTTTATCACCGGTATTTTAACAGTTCCGTTGACTATTTTTATTTAAAAAGGTTACTTCTGTCGTTTTCTATATCCGACAAATATTCCGTTGTGGGGTCCACCAATAATTTATTATTTCGGCGCCGTCGTACGGCACGAATATTCCCCGACCAAACGAATATTCCCCGACAAAGCGAATATTGTCCGACAAAATAAAATTTGCACATAACATCCTTAACTTTCAATTTTGTTAATTTAACCACTTACTGTTTCAAAAAAAATATATATGAAGAAAAATTAAATTTTGTATTTCATAAAATTCGGGGTCTTACAAAAATAATCTTTTCTTGTTCGATAATAATAGTCGATATATACATTCAAAACCTAAATCAATAATTATAAAACACAATTCGAAAACGATTTCAATATGTTCAATAAACGATTTCGATATGTTCAATATATTCATTGCATCTTTTAAACCACAGCTCTTGCGACTAAGGTTACAGCAGCCCTGTAACACGGCCCTTATGTTCGATAATGTCAATAATACGCCCCCTACTAAGGTATTTTATCATGCACACATCCCGAAGAGCGCCCCCCAAAGGGTATCTACAGGTGTGCGCCTTATTAGGTCCTAAATTGTTCCGAAACTAACGTAAACACTAACGGATTCTATACATAGTCGAACTGAGGTTTCTAAAAATAATTCCTCAATATTTTCGATATTCAAAACTATACTTATTTCACAGTTCAAAATCACATAATCTCATTTTCTAAATCAAAATTCTATCTTGATACTTGATCTGGGTTTTTAACAAAATACAAGTGTAACATTTTCATTCAAATGAAAGCCTTAAATAAAGTATAATAATTTTTGAAACAATACATTTAGGCATCCGAATAATTACTAAAGCATACATAATTATAAACAATAATTTCAAAATACTAAATAGTTTGAAAAGTCACTTACACTATATAACTCAAAAATACTAAACAGCTCGGAAAGTCACTTACACTATACAGTTCGAAAATACTAAACAGCTCGAAAAGTCACTTACCTCGATATTACTAAACACAAAATTAATAGTCGAACAATTCTTAAATATAAATTTAGAACAAATAAATGTCATTAGGACAATTCTATTATTTAACAGCTTTCTTATTTCTTTTTCAAAATAACTATAAGTATATTTACAAAAATATTCTTTCAATATTTAATCATTTTCCAAACAAATATTACTATTATGCCAAAATCATAATCTAAATAGCAATAATAATTAAAGCCAATAATGTTAATCTAAAACTATTAACTAATAATCTAAATACAAAACAATAATTAAAGCTAATAATACTAATTCAAAACTAGTAACTAACAATCTAAAAATCAAAACAATAATTAAAACTACAAAAATAATAACAATGCAAAAATACTAATTACTAACTAAATATACCAAATACTAACAAACTAAATACAATATTTAAAACTATATAAAATAAATAATAACAATACATAAAATTAATAAGAAACATACATGAAACTATGAGGTTCGCAGTACGTTCACGTTTTTGACATCGAAAATTTTAACTAAGAAGGTCTTTTTATATAAAAAAAACCCTCACCCAACAAGATCTTTACTCAAATTGGAAGTCCTTATTATTGGTGTGGGAAAACCAAAGGGGTAGAGTCATATATATAACTAAGGGAAGATAGAAAGGTTTAAGAGCTAGATGATGTGGGACTAAAACTTGATGGTTTCCCATTTACATGATGCGGGACTTGGGAACATAGGGGTATTACAAATAATGTATCAGCCAAGCTGACAAAACTGCCCTCGAACTTGTGTTTATTTACATGTCATGGCCCTATGTCTAGTCGATTGATTTTTTTCTTTATATGCGTCATCACTAGGGAAAAAAAAAGGGTAAGTTTTAGACTTAATATTTTCACATGAAAGTTTTATGTTTTATGAAAGGGTAGGTTACTGTAACGCCCCAGGATTTTACAGAAATTCTAAATAAGGATTATGGATAATTAAGTGAAGGTTATAAAACAAAACCTAGTTAAGATGATTAAATGTGATTATTATACGATTAAATTGAATTATTATTTAATCAATATGTTATATATGACCTATGTGGTAGGTTAAATGTATGTATATATGTATATTTGGCAAGATATATAAAGAAGGATTCAAAGTTTGGAAATGATGGAATTAAGGAATCTATATGTGAATTGAGGCTTTAGTTATGAATGTTAATAATGAGATTAATGAATAGGCCTGAAAAGGCAATGATATGAGAATAGCAAGGCAAAATATGTATGTAATTACCGTAAATAAGAAACCGTATGACCTGGTCGGTTTATTAAGAAATTTAAGATAAAGATTTATGAATATTTAGAAATTGTTAAGAAACTGATATAAATGGATTCGAAATGAGATAATAATGTGATATGGTGTATAAGTATGGAACGTAAGGTTCTCAAATGTGAGTAGAAATAATGTAGATTTCAAGTATGGTTCAAGTTAGCATTTGTGTATTAAGTAAATAAGTGAAAGGACGTAGAGATAGTAATATTGATATTATGAGTTTATAATGATGAATTTTGGTAATCCGAGTGTAATTCGCTTTTCAAGGAAGCGGTTGATGGAAAGATGAGCAAATCGACTAGTGGAATTGTCAAGAATTAAAATTGATTGAATGTGAAATCGGATTGGTTCGTAGGAAATGGAGGATAACGTATTATACGAAATTTGTAATTTATGGTGAATTATTATTAATTAAGGAGATTTAATGTTCAAAGTGTGATAAGTGTTAGGGGACGAGCAAGTTATGGAATATTTGAATGCTAGAATGAAGTTCATGTATGATAAAACGAATTTGGATCAAAAAGGATTTGATTTGGATTAGAAATGAGCAAAGAATGAATGGAAGGGAAAAAAATTGTATGAAAGTCTAGTATGAGGGGGAAAGTTGCAAGAAATGAAAGTTTAGTTAATTTGATAAATTACCAAAATGCCCCTCAACAAATTAGATAATTACCATTGTGTCCTAAAAAGGAAAATGACCAAAATACCCTTGACAAGTGGGATAATGACCTATGTGTCCCAAGTGGTAAAATGACAAGAATGCCCCTCACTTATCTTGTGAAATGACCAAAACGCCCTTGAAAGTGTTAATCATGGTTACTTGTTTAACCAAGCTTAGTTAAGCCTTATTTAAATTATAAAGCAAGCATGTTATCTTCATTTTTCCAGCACTTTGCTGGAAATCAAGCCCTAAGAGAGAGAAAATGAGAGGAAGCCATGGAAAGAAAGAAGAGGAGCTTGATTTGATGAGCTAGGATGCTAGAATGGCCATGGAGCAAGAAGGAAAAGTGATGTACTCATCAAGAGGATGCTAGATATGTAAAGAAGTTTGACTTACAATAAGGTATAACCATGTTCTTGTTTCAAAGTTTAATGTTTATGAGTTTAAATTCAAGAATAATAATAGCTATGCTTGTATCTTTGGGGTACAAGTCTTGATTTTTTGAGTTATGTGAGTTACAAGCTTTGTATGTTGGTTATGTTGAAACCCTAGGATTGAAAGTTGGTAGAATAAAGTTAATGGATTATTCATGTTCATATTCAAGTTAGAAATCATGATATAGAGGTTGATCATTTGTTATTTGTTGAAGGATTTGATAAAACCTTAGAAGAAGAGGTTGTGCATGTATAATTCATGTATGTTTCATGTTAGAAATGATTCTAAGTGCATAAATGAAAAGAAAGCATGATTTGTTAAGGAAAAAGTGATATTAAGTTATGAATTATAAAGGATTATTTGTAGTAAGTTGAAGGTTTTGATGAAAACCTAGTTTGAGATGTTAAATATGTTAGATTGATGCATATTATTTTGTTAGATAGCATACAAGAATGCGTTGAAGATGGAAAGCCATGTTTTGTAAAGAAAGTTACAATATTAGGCTATAGTTTGCCATGAAGCCGAATCGTAATCTGTAAAGTGCATTAGAACATGCGTATAGAAGCTATGTGATGATACAAAGTGATAAGAAGTATATGTGGTGGCCTATGAGAGGTGTTGAGTTTAAGGAAACAAGTTGAGGTTAAATATTGAAGTTGAAAAGTTTGAGAATTTTGATGAAAATCCAAGTCATAGGTGATTTTTGGCAATTGTGAGGAATTAAAGAGGAAATAGAGTCAAATGACTCATGTTCATGTTAATACATGTGTCTAGATTGATTTGGTAATCAACGGAATTAAAATTGAGCGAAAAGACGATTCGAACGATCGAAATCGATCGTTTCGATTCGAAACGGATTTTCACGGACAATTCTCGCCTCGTGCGAAATTTTATGGTTCTAAAAGTTGGGACATGTCATTTATGACTTATATGAACTATGTCAAGTGTTGGAATTGAGTTTTGAAGCAATTGGCCAAAAATCACAAAGTTGCAAAAGTTGAGTTTTGAAAATTCTGAAAATTATTCTAAGTCTGGAAATTGTGCGAACAGCCCTCCTACGGGCTAATATATCTTTGATTTTAAGAGGCCAAATGAGGCAAATGAAAATTTTATAAAATACTATGATATGATATCTACATGTATACCAAATTTGGACAGAATTGGATTTGTGGTTAAGGAATTAAAAATCACCAAAGCAGCAAAGAAAATCAAATCCTGCAGGTTCAGGGACTGCGCCGGGGCGCAATAATTTGTACTAGACACTGCGCCGGGGCGCGGTGTCACTGTTCATCGGCCGAGAGCTTCTCGCGGCCAGCGAAGTCTGGAAGAAGAAAGAGGGCGCAGTTACTGTAGCATTGAAAAATTTTAAGTGTCCGAAACGCGATATTTTGATACAGAATGATAAGAATGAGCTATGTACACCCTATACGAATAAGAATGGACTATATAAAGGATGTAAAGATATAATGAAACGATAAAATGGCATAGGGTAACATGCCTAAAGTTAAGCCAAAGCATGATTTAAGTTATGAAAAGGTCAAGGGACAATGTAGGATGTATTACTAACCTACATAGGGTGTAATACATCAAATGTAATGTGATTAGAGATTAATGGTCAAGTGATTATGATCTAAGTTTGATAAGTCATATGAGTTTATGATCGTATAATGATGAATGTAGATTGTATGTTTACAGATGAAGTTCGGACTAGTAACCGAGACAAGAAATGGTTGACGAGGCCAAGCTACGCAATAAAGGTTAAGTGTAAACAAAGGCTAAACAGGCAAGTATTCAGACTATTTGTACTATTAATCTAGGTGAGCTATGTGGTAGTAAAGGATTTGAAAGGTGGCCAATGTGTAATTATGTGATTTAACTGTTAAGTGAACTACGTGGCATTCATGCATAGTATGATAAAGTAAAAAGGTATGTCGCATATGATAAATTATGAGCATGAAAGATGTTAACTGAATTACTTGCTGAGCTTTATGCTCATTCTTGTTATGTACTAACGTTTCAGGTAAAACATGAGAAGACAGGATGATCCGGTGCAGCTAAGGTAAAGAAAAGGGGAATAGATAAACAAGCATGAGGAAATTGATATTTGTAAATGATGTAATGTGAAGTTAGCAGCTGAATGTAAAATTAATTATGTGTAAGTTATGTAATAATTGGTTGATTATAACATCAGTGTAAGTCGAGTCCGATATGTACTAGAACTCGAATGTATGGTAAATATGTATGGAGTCGGTTATACATGATTCCAGTATGAGGTAAATAGGTTGGCGAATGGATTAATTATAAGCATACGAGGATATGTATGATATTGTTGAATGTATACAGATGTATATGAATAGTAGTAGGTACACAACAGGTAATCAGGGCTATGTATGAAGGGTTCATGGCGAAATTTTTCATTTGCAAGTTAAACTAAATTATAACATTATATATGATTCGATAATGGTAATAGGCTAGGTCACAAGTTGATTATGGTTGACCTAAGCTCTAATGGAAGATATGTAAACGTTGCGATCCTGAGACAGGTAGGGATGTAAGATAAAGTTTATATAAAAAAAAAATATGGACCAAATTACGGTCAATTAAAGTTAAAGGTCAAAGGTTAAAGTTTAACGCACGGAATCCCGGTTAATAAGGTTTTAAAGATAATAATGATAATATCCTGAGATAATCAGATAATTAAATAAGGTCGAGATTTCGGGCTGTTACAGTTACTTCTATTTTCATGCGACAGATATTCATATAAAAATACATACTCTTGTTACGGGATACTTTCATTAGTCCTACCAAAACTTACCATTTTCGTTCCCGCCCAGTAGGAAGCTCAGAGCGCCGGCAACCGCGTAAATCCACGGGCAGTCTCTTTTCATCTTATTCTAGTAGTAGTAGAAGTAACTAAACAAATAGGAGGAAGACTTTTCCCATATTAGTGGGAAGTTGACGTGCCCCTCGGATACCTGCAACTTGCACACCTTCCTTTTTGTCCTACAATACTCGTTGCAACTTGCTAGTTGCTACTACTAATATATAGTCGACTTCTTAGGATAACCCTCGATCCATACCAAAAGAAAAAGTATATCCTTGTTCCTTCCATTATATCCACTTGAATAATCTCCTCAAAACACCTACCTACCAACTTTTTCTTCTACAATTCTCACATTCACCTCACAAAAATGGCAGAAAAGAGTGATCAGCAGCTGCAGGCCCAATCTACTCCAGCCAACATGGACATAGAGTCGGCCGCCCCCGGTGGCGGCCCAGCGCAGTCCCAAGATCTCCGTAGTCGTCGTCGCAACCGCACCAAATTAGTAGTGTTCATTGTTCTTCTCACTGTTTTCCATGCCATAATAATACTGACACTTGACTTGACCATTTTTCGAACCAGAACCCCCAAGTACCGGTTGAAATTTGTAGCCATTGACTATCTTATTGTTAGCAACTCCACAAATTCGCCCTCATTTCGAATGAAATTGGACGCTGACGTTACAATCAAGAACAAAAATTTAGGCCCTTACAAATATCATGACTGCTACATGACCTTGTCTTATAGGGGGGAAAGGGTTGGTGAGGCTTTTATTAAGGAAGCAGGTGCTAAGGCTTTATCGACGAAATTATTGAAGGTGAGCTTGAATGTTACTTATTCTGCTGGATCCAATAATTCGAACTTGAGGAGTGATATTTCTTCAGGTTCATTGGGACTGATTAGCAAGTCGGAG
Source organism: Hedera helix (assembly GCA_947179155.2). Taxonomy (NCBI): domain Eukaryota; kingdom Viridiplantae; phylum Streptophyta; class Magnoliopsida; order Apiales; family Araliaceae; genus Hedera; species Hedera helix. Next base: position 38,661,712 of record OX359268.1, read on the forward strand.
ATGAGAGGGCAGGTGGAGGTGTTGAAGGTGCTAAAGAGGGTTAACAAGTATGCTAAAATGGACTGCGCCATCACAATTGACTTAGCACAAAAGGTTGTCAAGGATTTAAAATGTGACTAGTACTTAGAATTTTCATTCGAGCGCAAATTAGCAGTATTTATTTTCAGCGTTGAAAATATCATTCCCTTAATTTAAAACTGGGCAGTTGCATAATATACTAGTTTTTATGCGTTCTTAAGCTTTTCAGTCTGGGCTCTTCCTTTTTCTTTTTGTTGTTATTCCTTTCACTGAAAGAATGAAATTTAAGTTAGGGAAGGTGAGTTTCTTCTGATTTGTATGTAATTCATTTTTCAAGTTTTCACATTCAGTTTTGATTGTGACCATGTAAATGATCTGTTCTGGTGCTCTACAAATTTTGTGTATTTGTCCTGTTTGCTCTCTACGAGTACCATGTGTATTTCAATCTCGACTCTTGTTGTCTTTATTGGGGGTCAAACCAACCATATTTGACCTTCAAGTAAAAGGGAGAGTAGAGATTTTGAGAGAGTTGCACATTCATCACATGCAGGTATCTTAGAAATTGTCCAAAACTTCGGTTGTTAGCGCAGTAGTTTAAGTTTAGCCCCGGGACAAACCATAAACTCGGACGTCCTGGGTTCGAGTCTCACTTGCAACAACAGTTCTACCTTCTCATAAAAACAGGTAATGGGGTCACGGATCTTAGAAGAGCAGGTCCGGGCCGGGGAGATTAGTCCGACTACGGTGGAGAAGCTCCACGTTATTAAAAAAAAAAAAAAAAATTGTCCAAGAAAAATAAATTTTGATGGCCTGGTGCAGGTAACACGCTTCGGTGAAGACAGAAAAATAAATAAATAAAAAATTGAAGGCCCAGACAGTAGAAAACTCATGGTGAAACTATAATATTAGCTGTATAAACTTGAAAGCAACAACCACAAACAACAAACTGCCAAAAAAAATGAAGAAGGAGATCTTGTGGAGGACTAGAATCTCTTCCACGATGGACTAAATTATTGAGCTATAAGGTTCTATCATTCTCATAATATCCTCGTGCTGTTCTGTGGTTAAAACGACAGTCGTATTCACTTTAAAGAAAGTCCAAATATTAGCCCACAAATGTAGACTCAAAAGACCACACCCCCATGCTTAGTGAAAAAAATCAGAAAAATACAAGTTTTGCCAAAAACGAATTACACATTTATGTCCAGAGTAAGTTACTGCATGCTCGTAATGCCTATGGTACTTCAGTTATAATCCTTAGGTATGAACTAAATCCCCCTATATATTGCCCACTATCCCTAGCTAGTTCTGTACCCACGCACTATCAAAAATTCTTATGTGATGGCAGATAAGGAGGAGGAGGAGCAGCAACCGGTCCATCCATTGACTTGTACAAGTTGTCATGCCCATCGAGACGAAGAGGCCGCGGCCGCATCGCAACGGCGCTCTAAACTCAAAAAACGGCTCAAATTTTACTTCTACATTGTTGCACTTACTGCTCTAGAGACCGGTTTAATTTTGCTCTTCGCACTCACAATCCTAAAATTTAGAACTCCAAAATTCCGGGTTCAGTCAGCAAATCTCAACACTTTAAGCATTGGGAACACGACAAATCCATCATTCATTATTACATTGAAAGCTGAATTTAGTATTAAAAACACAAATTTTGGTCACTACAAATACGAAAACACTACGGTGTACTTCTATTATTGGGACGTAAAGATAGGAAGGGCCTTTGTTCGTGGGGCACGAGCTAAAGCACGCTCCACAAGGAAGATTAGTATAAATGTGAAGTTGACATCGGCAAATATACCTACGAATTCATTGGCACTTGTCCAGGATTTGGGTTTGGGGATTTTGCCGATAAGTACGCAATCAAAATTGAGAGGAAGGATCACAATATTGAAGCTATTGAAAAACAACAGATCTACCAACATGGATTGCAACATGGATGTTGTTGTCAAGAAGAGGCAGCTCAAGAACTTGACATGCAAGTGATATGTATATATTGATTGTCACTCTAATTGCATAGGTAAGTGATGTTTATGCAAGTCGGTGGATCTCACGTTCATGTGAAAGAAGAAATAAAATTTTGATGGGTTGACAAGGGATTGTAAGATATTAAACTTAAGTTTTTATCTTTTTGGATTTTGTTCCCTAATATTCCCTGTATTAAATGTTTTGAAAATATTGTTCAAATATTACGATCATTTCCGCGGTTCTTGTTGTTTGTTCTCGGAGAGTTTGGAAATACAAGCTTATGTAGTTTAATTATTCAGCTAAATTATTGTCTTCAACTAAAGAAACCGGGCTAGATTTATATTCACGTATATGTTTGGTTGGTATATATAGCAATTATAAACTACAAGAACTGAGGAAATAACCATAAAATTTGGTTTTTTTGTTCAGTTCAAATTCCCAATTTTTGGTTAAAGGAATAGAGAAGGGCCTCATGCAAATATGGAAGAATGTTTTTAGGGTAAAATGCAATTTACTAATAATTTATACTTTTTTGTACTTCACCACATGTAATTAAAAAGTCTCTAAATTATCACTCATACTCAAACTTTCATCGCACACTGTCTCTTATTCAATTTTCTATCTTAACACCGTTAAAAAAAGATGGTTTATATCTATTTTGTCCTTCATAATCGTTTTCAACATATTTTAAAGTATTGACTCTCTTTTCATCAAAATAATTGTATAATATTTAAATTTTAAAAAGCCTGAAATTAAACATAATATCACATATGTTAAATTCAATAAACAAATTCAAATTAAAACCACTAAAAGTGAATGAATCTTATAATAACAACATTCGTAGCATAATATCACATATGTTAAATTCAATAAACAAATTCAAATTAAAACCACTAAAAGTGAATGAATCTTATAATAACAACATTCGTAGAGTAATTAGCACTTAGTATATGTTTTAAAAAATAATTATTGTAGCCTATTTAAAAAATATTATTAAATATTAGTTTTATTGTATAATAATTTTCAATGAATCAATAGCAAAATAAAACCTATATCAAGTCTCCAAGGGCCTGTTTCAAGGTCCTATATGGACCCCAATGTTTTCCGCTCCACTGAATCAGAGTATTGGTAAAACGAGCTCGTTTGAATAAAGTGTTGTTTGTTTGTGTCTTAATGATTCTTAATGAACAACTTCTTAATCACTAAGAGGAACAAAGTTGTTATTTTTTTTTGTTACATCTAAATGCCTTTAAATGGTTGAGATACAAAATCAAATCTAAACCATTAAGAGGAGCATCTTAATGAACTTGGATAAAAATATCCTATTTAATATTAACAAATTCCTATTATTATTATTATTATTATTATTATTATTATTATTATTATTACTATTATTATTATTATTGTGACGACCCCAAATCCGGGTTCCATAACCTCGAGTTTGCTTCTCACTATTCAACACATTACTAACAATTAAATACATACATTGCATTTAAATATCGAGGAATAATACATATTGGTTCCCTTCAAAAGGTTACAATACCAGGGTCTATCAACCTTAACATAAAAACAGTTCCTATCATAAGGAATTACAAAAGGTTTAACAACCGTAAATACATAATTAAGGATCTAATTAGCATGCATAAGCTAACTTAAGCTCTGGTTTTTCCTTTTTCCTTTTCCCTTATCCTTCTTTGAGCAATCGGGTATATCTGAAAAATGGTTCATGATATAGCAAGAATGAGCAACTAGTTTGCTCAGCAAGTGTAGAACAATCATAGAGATTTAATATATCATGAATGAATGGGAAATGTCATCAATGGTTCAACAATAGATATAACAATTGTGAATGAAACAGGATTCAAATTTTAATAAACAGAATATTTGAATCTTAAAATGCTGAGTGGTCACTAAGGACCCTGAACTAACGAGGGTATAATAGAGTTTCCTCTGACCCTTTGAGTTGTTTGGTTTTCAAGGGGATCAGCCTATTCAACCCGCTGTATATGCATTACATTTAGTCACTGGTGCCCAAAGTCGGTTTCCCGACACAAAATCCCCTAATTTAGGGTTGTTCAATTCTCAGACTTAATATAAGAAATCCGCACCCAACAATGGTTTGGATAAGCTTTTAAAAGTATTCAAGTATTGAATTTATAAACGTAATGTCTAGCTGAACTATTAGCTTTTGACATTTTTAATACAGTTCATGAATCAATAACTAATAAGCTTCAAGTGCACTAAGTGCGATTTTATAAACAATATGGATGTGGGATAATTTTAAATAATTAAACCACTTCAAGCTTTGACAATAAATACAAGTATAGAAACTTGTTCAACAATAAATGAGTAGGGTTAGAGAACTTGCATGTCTGCTCAGCTACAATAAATGTCTAGCTTTAACTAACTTGCTTTGAAAGACCTAACATTAATAAAGTCGGTCTTAGTACGACGTATTTGCATAACTATACGCTTAATAATGAACTTATTTACCACACATAAATACTAACACATAATTTACATTAGTAAAAACAATATTATTAACCTTATAGACCCTCAATCATTTTAGATTAATAATTTAATAAGTTAGAAAATATTTTTCTTAAGCGTTAGACACTTATTAAACCCTTAAACAACTTATTACAATTGTTTAATTAAATCATAATTTGTAAGACCCCGAATTTATGAAATACAAAATTTAATTTTTCTTCATATATATTTTTCCTGAAACAGTAAATGGTTAAATTGACAAAATTGAAAGTTAAGGATGTTATGTGCAAATTTTATTTTGTCGGGGAATATTCGTTTGGTCGGGGAATATTCGTGCCGTACGACGGCGCCGAAATAACAAATTATTTGTGGACCCCACAACGGAATAATTGTCGGATATAGAAAACGACAGAAGTAACCTTTTTAAATATAAATAGTCAACGGTGTTAACTGTTTAAATACTGGTGATAAAAGAATAGTAGTATACGGTAATTTATGGTATTTCAGTATAGCACACGGTACTCTACAGTAGCACACGGTATTGCACAGTGTCTCATATTATTGGTCTGATAATTGACACCGTAACTGTTGCGCATCATTTCATCAATAATTGTCACTGCATAATATTTTATATTATCAATTCAATAATTGTTGTTACACAGTATTTTGCATTATTGATTCAATAATTGTCATTACACTGTATTTCATATCATTGACTCAATAATTGTTGCGGCACTATTTTTAAAATTATTGAACCTAATAATTGTCACAGTAGCAAATATACTGTAATTTATATTATTAAATTAATAATAATTTGTACCGTGTTTATTACATTATTATTTAATTATTGTTGTAGCATTATTTTATTGTTTGATCTACAGGAAGAATAAATAATTAAAAATAAAAAAAAAAATAAAAAAAAATTAATTAATTTTTACTATTTGGAATAGTAAACATGTGGGCCATCTGTGGGGGCCACATGAGAAACAAATTCAGAAATTGGGGAGTTGGTGGCAGCCGACTGCGCTGCCACTTTTGAAAAATAAGATTGGCATGCGCAAACCTAATGTACTGCTGCCACCTACCACACGCATAGTACCCTTATTTCTCCTATAAATAGCTTGCTCAGCTGAATAGAAAAATCACACCTAAAATATAAAATTTTTCTATAAGAATTTTATGAGTTTTTTCTGAGAATAGTAAGGCTATTTTGAGAGTTTGAAAGCCAAAAGGAGTGCAGAAAATTTTCAAGTAAGTCTTTTATTAAAGAGTAGTAATTTTATAAATTCCTATTTTTCACGGTATTCACAAATCTTCCTTTAGAAGACTCTTCTTTGAGAAGATTCATTTTTAAAAGGTTTCTTTGGAAGATTTATTTTGGAATATTATTTTAAAAACTATTTTAAAGTAGTTATATTATACTACAAAAATTATGTTAAATATATATAATTTTGATAGTTCATATTATACGAGTTATCATACATTTTGAAATTTATATGTGGTAATTACTAATTATATTAAAAATATATAGGTTGATCAACCTCATTTAAATCAATATCCAGTCACGTGTTAAGGTAAGGGGTATCACTCTTTTCATCATCATAAATGGATATTATTTTCTTTCTTACTTGAAGGGATTATCATTCTTTGATTCTCGAAAATAATATCGTTTCTTTCTTGTGCCATTTATTTTCATGTATTAAATTGTGGGAATAACCTTACGGCGCGGTTTACCGCCTGTTGGTGAATAACCTTTTGTATTCATTCCTTATTAATCTTTGAGAATAACCTTACGGTGCGGATTATCGCCTGTTTGGTGAATAACTCTTCGTGTTCAAATTCTATTAAATTGTGGGAATAACCTTACGGTGCGGATTACGCCTGTTTGGTGAATAACTATTCGTATTCAAATTGATGGGAATAACCTTACGGTGCGGATTATCGCCTGTTGGTGAATAACCCTTTTTATTTGTCTCGTGTGGAAATAATTTGTCTACACGAATTATCACATGACACTTTTATTCCATATTCGTAAGTGATATCATTTTCCTTTATACTCATAAGGGATACCATCTTTTTCATCTTCCATTATTCAAACTTACTATGGTAAGGGATATTAATTCCCTTCACCTTTTGTTAATCAAACCTGCTACGGTAAGGGATATTATTTTCTTCCATACACCTAAATCGAAACTTATTATGGAACTATTGCTTCTATAATTCCTGAAAATATTATATGTTCCATAATAGTTGAATTTCATTAGTTCAACTGAACCTTCCTATTTTCTGAACATTTCTATTGAACTGTAATCGTTATTCTGAACTGTGGATCTTGAATATCATTTTTAAATTTCACTCCACATCATGTTGGCAATTTGGACATTATTTGAATCTGCACAAAGTAAACTTCCGATACTTATTGTTTATCCTGTTCTTCTGTTTATCATTTGTATCACTGTTATTTGTATTAATCATCAAGAATCAAGTTGTTGTGAATATCTGTGGCCGGGGGCACAGATGTGATATAATTGTTGAACAGATGATAGGTTAAAGGCGATATACTAGGTTAAAGGCGATACATCTGTTCGGTGTCTTTTATGACACGTGGTGAATGTTCTCTTTGGCCCGTAGTGCAAAGATGAACTGTTGGTTGGTATGATTATGACCAAAGGCTGAATCTGGTATAATCATGACCGTTGGTGTTATATTGAATGTCTTTGGCCCGTAGTGCAAAGACGAACTGTTGATCTGCATGATTATGACCAGGAACTGTGAAGTTGTATTATCTTGACTAATGGTATTTCAGATGATAAAAGTTGATGATATTTTTACTAAAAAGAGAAGCGAGTGGACATTATAGTCTGCATTATTCTTCTAATAGATTGCTCATTCCGCTGCTATTATTGATCTGAACGTTGTTTAAGAATTTAACTGCAGTTTTTGATATAAACATTGTAGTCTATTGTATTCTATCAAGAACTCAACTGTTGAAGGCTAATGATAAATTATTCGTCATTATCTTAGTCATGATATTTCTTACTGGGCTATTTGAGCTCACCCTTTCTTTTCGTTCCATTGTTTTTCAACAGGAGATGAGAACGTAACGGGGTCTAGCCGGGGAATGGAGTGAGAGTGCGGGGATAGCTATCATAGTCTTCACGTGTTATAAAATAGTGTGGCAATAATAATGAAGACTTAGTTGTGTTGTATTATCCACTGTATTGTTGTACGTTGTATTTCATTGTAATAATTTTGTTGTAGTCTTTTGACGACTCAAGTTTGGGCTGTGTGGGCCTAGATTTGGGGGCGTCACATAATTAAATTCAATTTATTTTATTAACTCAATCTCTATTTAATTACTATTTAATCTTGATTAAATAGAAATTAATTAATTAACTCTAGTCATTATTTAAAATAAATAATAACTAATTGTACTTACTTATTATTTAATAATAATTAAATAATAATTAATTTTAACCTTCTTTAATTTAATATTAATCAACCAATAATTAACTAAGCAATTAACTTTACTTATTATTTAATTTAAGGAAATTAAATAATATTTTACTAATTTTAATCCTCTTTAATTATTATTTAATGTCAATTAAATAATAACTAATTATTTAATTAATTTTAATTATTATTTAAGGTTAAATAATAATCAATTCATTCTTAATTTCCATTAATCGTTATTTAATGCTAATTAAATAATTACTTAATTATCCTTATTTATTATTTAATAATATTTAAATAATAAATAATTAATTTATAAATTTTATCTCTCTTTAATTATTATTTAATAGGAATTAAATAATAATTGCTAATTTATCACCTTTATTTATTATTAACATTTAAAATAATAAATTTATTATTTATTTATTATTTTAAATGTTAATTGTGACGACCCCAAATCCGGGTTCCTCGAACCTCGGATCCGGTTCAACACGAGTACTACATTTTCCCTATTGTTCATGAATACAACTGTGACGCCCCCAAATCTAGGCCTACACAGCCCAAACTTGAGTCGTCAAAAGACTACAACAAAATTATTACAACAAAGCACAACGTACAACAATACAGTGTATAATAATACACAACTAAGTCTTCACTATTATTGCCACACTATTTTACAACACGTGAAGACTAGGATAGCTATTCCTCGGACTCTCACTCCATCCCCCGGCTAGACCCCGTTACGTTTTCATCTCCTGTTGAAAACAATGGAACAAAAGAAAGGGTGAGCTCAAATAGCCCAGTAAAGTATATCATGACTAAGATAATGACGAATAATTTATCATTAGCCTTCAACAGTTGAGTTCTTGATAGAATACAATAGACTACAATGTTTATATCAAAAACTGCAGTTAAATTCTTAAACAACGTTCAGATCAATAATAGCAGCGGAATGAGCAATCTATTAGAAGAATAATGCAGACTATAATGTCCACTCGGTTCTCTTTTTAGTAAAAATATCATCAACTTTTATCATCTGAAATACCATTAGTCAAGATAATACAACTTCACAGTTCCTGGTCATAATCATGCAGATCAACAGTTCGTCTTTGCACTACGGGCCAAAGACATTCAATATAACACCAACGGTCATGATTATACCAGATTCAGCCTTTGGTCATAATCATACCAACCAACAGTTCATCTTTGCACTACGGGCCAAAGAGAACATTCACCACGTGTCATAAAAGACACCGAACAGATGTATCGCCTTTAACCTAGTATGTAAGACCCCGAATTTATGAAATACAAAATTTAATTTTTCTTCATATATATTTTTCCTGAAACAGTAAATGGTTAAATTGACAAAATTGAAAGTTAAGGATGTTATGTGCAAATTTTATTTTGTCGGACAATATTCTTTTGTCGGGGAATATTCGTTTTGTCGGGGAATATTCGGGCCGTACGACGGCGCCGAAATAACTAATTATTGGTGGAGCCCACAACGGAATAATTGTCGGATATAGAAAACGACAGAAGTAACCTTTTTAAATAAAAATAGTCAACGGTGTTAACTGTTAAAATACCGGTGATAAAAGAATAGTAGCATACGGTAATTTATGGTATTTTCTGTAGCACACGGTACTCTACAGTAGCACACGGTATTGCACAGTGTCTCATATTATTGACACCGTAACTGTTACGCATCATTTCATCGATAATTGTCACTGCATAATATTTTATATTATCAATTCAATTATTGTTGCTACACAGTATTTTGCATTATTAATTTAATAATTGTCATTACACTGTATTTTATATCATTGAGTCAATAATTGTTGCTGCACTGTTTTTAAAATTATTGAACCTAATAATTGTCACAGTAGCAAATACACTATAATTTATATTATTAAATTAATAAAAATATGTAACGTGTTTCTTACATTATTGTGGTAACATTATTTTATATGTTGGACTCACAGGAAGAATAAATAAATAAATAAAAAAATATAATTAATTTTTACTATTTGAAATAGTAACGTGAATAGTAACGTGAATAGTGACGTGAATAGTGACGTGAATAGTAAGTGAATAGTAAGAAACATGTGGGACCCATTGTGGGGCCCACATGAAATGTGAGAAATGTGATTTTGGTTGCTGAGAGTTGGCGGAGGCTGCGCAGCAGCCTTTGCTGAAAAATTTTCTGCTCACCTACCACGCATAGTAACTTCTTTTCTCCTATAAATAGCTTGCTCAGCTTAATAGAAAAATCACACCTAAAACATAAAATTTTTCTATAAGAATTTTATGAGTTTTCTTTGATAATAGTAAGGCTATTTTGAGTGTTTGAAAGCCAAAAGGAGTGCAGAAATTTTTCAAGTAAGTCTTTTATTAAAGAGTAGTAATTTTATAAATTCCTATTTTTCACGGTATTCACAAATCTTCCTTTAGAAGACTCTTCTTTGAGAAGATTTATTTTTAAAAGCTTTCTTTGGAAGATTTATTTTGGAATATTATTTTTAAAACTATTTTAAAGTTGGTATTTTATACTACAAAAATTATGTTAAATATATATAATTTTGATAGTTCATAATATATGAGTTATCATACACCTTGAAGTTTACATGTTGTAATTACTAATTTTATTATAAATATATAGGTTGATCAATCTCATTTAAATCAATATCCAGTCACGTGTTAAGGTAAGAAATGTCATTTTTTTTACACTCTTGAACTTGCTACGGTAAGGGATATTATTTTCTTTCATACTCCTGAATCGAAACTTATTATGGAACTATTGCTTCTATAATTCCTGAAAATATTATATGTTCCATAATAGTTGAATTTCATTATTTCAACTGAACCTTCCTATTTTCTGAACATTTCTATCGAACTGTAATCGTTATTCTGAACTGTGGAGCTTGAATATCATTTTTAAATTTCACTTCACATCATGTTGACAATTTGGACATTATTTGAATCTGCACAAAGTAAACTTCCGATACCTATTGTTTATCCTGTTCTTCTGTTCATCATTTGTATCACTGTTATTTATATTAATCATCAAGAATCAAGCTGTTGTGAATATCTGTGGCCGGGGGCACAGATGTGATATATTTGTTGAACAGATGATAGGTTAAAGGCGATATATTAGGTTAAAGGCAATACATCTGTTCGGTGTCTTTTATGGCACGTGGTGAAAGTTCTCTTTGGCCCGTAGTGCATAGATGAACTGTTGTTTGGTATGATTATGACCAAAGGCTGAATCTGGTATAATCATGACCGTTGTTGTTATATTGAAAGTTCTCTTTGGCCCGTAGTGCATAGATGAACTGTTGTTTGGTATGATTATGACCAAAGGCTGAATCTGGTTTAATCATGACCGCTGGTGCTATATTGAATGTTCTCTTTGGCCCGTAATGCATAGATGAACTGTTGATTTGCATGATTATGACCAGGAACTGTGAATTTGTATTATCTTGACTAATGGTATTTCAGATGATAAAAGTTGATGATGTTTTTACGAAAAAGAGAAGCGCGTGGACATTATAGTCTACATTATTCTTCTAATAGATTGCTCATTCCGCCGCTGTTATTGATCTGAACATTGTTCAAGAATTTAACTGCAGTTTTTGAAATACACCTTGTATTCTGTTGTATTCTATCAAGAACTCACCTGTTGAAGGCTAATGATAATTTATTCGTCATTATCTTAGTCATGATATTTCTTACTGGGCTATTTGAGCTCACCCTTTTGTTCCATTATTTTTCAACAGGATATGAGAACGTAGCTGGGTCTAGCCGGGGAATGGAGTGAGAGTCCGAGGAATAGCTGTCCTAGTCTTCACGTGTTGTAAAATAGTGTGACAATAATAGTGAAGACTTAGTTGTGTATTATTATACACGGTATTGTTGTACGTTGTGCCTTGTTGTAATAATTTTGTTGTAGTCTTTTGACGACTCAAGTTTGGGCTGTGTGGGCGTAGATTTGGGGGCGTCACAGTTGGCATCAGAGCTTAGGGATATGGTCTTTAATGGAGATCTGGGGTAGAACTAGGAGGGGAGAGACGAATATAATCAGTCACTAGTGTGTCCCACCTAAATTAGATTTTATTATCTAATGAGTTGATTTGAATATAGGGACATGAAGTGATGAGTCAGTTTGTTTGAACTAACAATTATTTTGTGACCACAGTTTAGTATGACATCTGGAAATCAGGAGGATAACTTTGAAATGCCCGGTACGTCAATTTCGGGGACGAAATTTCATAAGGAGGGGAGGTTGTAGGACCCCGAATTTATGAAATACAAAATTTAATTTTTCTTCATATATATTTTTCCTGAAACAGTAAATGGTTAAATTGACAAAATTGAAAGTTAAGGATGTTATGTGCAAATTTTATTTTGTCGGACAATATTCTTTTGTCGGGGAATATTCGTTTTGTCGGGGAATATTCGGGCCGTACGACGGCGCCGAAATAACTAATTATTGGTGGAGCCCACAACGGAATAATTGTCGGATATAGAAAACGACAGAAGTAACCTTTTTAAATAAAAATAGTCAACGGTGTTAACTGTTAAAATACCGGTGATAAAAGAATAGTAGCATACGGTAATTTATGGTATTTTCTGTAGCACACGGTACTCTACAGTAGCACACGGTATTGCACAGTGTCTCATATTATTGACACCGTAACTGTTACGCATCATTTCATCGATAATTGTCACTGCATAATATTTTATATTATCAATTCAATTATTGTTGCTACACAGTATTTTGCATTATTAATTTAATAATTGTCATTACACTGTATTTTATATCATTGAGTCAATAATTGTTGCTGCACTGTTTTTAAAATTATTGAACCTAATAATTGTCACAGTAGCAAATACACTATAATTTATATTATTAAATTAATAAAAATATGTAACGTGTTTCTTACATTATTGTGGTAACATTATTTTATATGTTGGACTCACAGGAAGAATAAATAAATAAATAAAAAAATATAATTAATTTTTACTATTTGAAATAGTAACGTGAATAGTGACGTGAATAGTGACGTGAATAGTGACGTGAATAGTAAGAAACATGTGGGACCCATTGTGGGGCCCACATGAAATGTGAGAAATGTGATTTTGGTTGCTGAGAGTTGGCGGAGGCTGCGCAACAGCCTTTGCTGAAAAATTTTCTGCTCACCTACCACGCATAGTAACTTCTTTTCTCCTATAAATAGCTTGCTCAGCTTAATAGAAAAATCACACCTAAAACATAAAATTTTTCTATAAGAATTTTATGAGTTTTCTTTGATAATAGTAAGGCTATTTTGAGTGTTTGAAAGCCAAAAGGAGTGCAGGAATTTTTCAAGTAAGTCTTTTATTAAAGAGTAGTAATTTTATAAATTCCTATTTTTCACGGTATTCACAAATCTTCCTTTAGAAGACTCTTCTTTGAGAAGATTTATTTTTAAAAGCTTTCTTTGGAAGATTTATTTTGGAATATTATTTTTAAAACTATTTTAAAGTTGGTATTTTATACTACAAAAATTATGTTAAATATATATAATTTTGATAGTTCATAATATATGAGTTATCATACACCTTGAAGTTTACATGTTGTAATTACTAATTTTATTATAAATATATAGGTTGATCAATCTCATTTAAATCAATATCCAGTCACGTGTTAAGGTAAGAAATGTCATTTTTTTTACACTCTTGAACTTGCTACGGTAAGGGATATTATTTTCTTTCATACTCCTGAATCGAAACTTATTATGGAACTATTGCTTCTATAATTCCTGAAAATATTATATGTTCCATAATAGTTGAATTTCATTATTTCAACTGAACCTTCCTATTTTCTGAACATTTCTATCGAACTGTAATCGTTATTCTGAACTGTGGAGCTTGAATATCATTTTTAAATTTCACTTCACATCATGTTGACAATTTGGACATTATTTGAATCTGCACAAAGTAAACTTCCGATACCTATTGTTTATCCTGTTCTTCTGTTCATCATTTGTATCACTGTTATTTATATTAATCATCAAGAATCAAGCTGTTGTGAATATCTGTGGCCGGGGGCACAGATGTGATATATTTGTTGAACAGATGATAGGTTAAAGGCGATATATTAGGTTAAAGGCGATACATCTGTTCGGTGTCTTTTATGGCACGTGGTGAAAGTTCTCTTTGGCCCGTAGTGCATAGATGAACTGTTGTTTGGTATGATTATGACCAAAGGCTGAATCTGGTATAATCATGACCGTTGTTGTTATATTGAAAGTTCTCTTTGGCCCGTAGTGCATAGATGAACTGTTGTTTGGTATGATTATGACCAAAGGCTGAATCTGGTATAATCATGACCGCTGGTGCTATATTGAATGTTCTCTTTGGCCCGTAATGCATAGATGAACTGTTGATTTGCATGATTATGACCAGGAACTGTGAATTTGTATTATCTTGACTAATGGTATTTCAGATGATAAAAGTTGATGATGTTTTTACGAAAAAGAGAAGCGCGTGGACATTATAGTCTACATTATTCTTCTAATAGATTGCTCATTCCGCCGCTATTATTGATCTGAACATTGTTCAAGAATTTAACTGCAGTTTTTGATATACACCTTGTATTCTGTTGTATTCTATCAAGAACTCACCTGTTGAAGGCTAATGATAATTTATTCGTCATTATCTTAGTCATGATATTTCTTACTGGGCTATTTGAGCTCACCCTTTTGTTCCATTATTTTTCAACAGGATATGAGAACGTAGCTGGGTCTAGCCGGGGAATGGAGTGAGAGTCCGAGGAATAGCTGTCCTAGTCTTCACGTGTTGTAAAATAGTGTGACAATAATAGTGAAGACTTAGTTGTGTATTATTATACACGGTATTGTTGTACGTTGTGCCTTGTTGTAATAATTTTGTTGTAGTCTTTTGACGACTCAAGTTTGGGTTGTGTGGGCGTAGATTTGGGGGCGTCACAGTTGGCATCAGAGCTTAGGGATATGGTCTTTAATGGAGATCTGGGGTAGAACTAGGAGGGGAGAGACGAATATAATCAGTCACTAGTGTGTCCCACCTAAATTAGATTTTATTATCTAATGAGTTGATTTGAATATAGGGACATGAAGTGATGAGTCAGTTTGTTTGAACTAACAATTATTTTGTGACCACAGTTTAGTATGACATCTGGAAATCAGGAGGATAACTTTGAAATGCCCGGTACGTCAATTTCGGGGACGAAATTTCATAAGGAGGGGAGGTTGTAAGACCCCGAATTTATGAAATACAAAATTTAATTTTTCTTCATATATATTTTTCCTGAAACAGTAAATGGTTAAATTGACAAAATTGAAAGTTAAGGATGTTATGTGCAAATTTTATTTTGTCGGACAATATTCTTTTGTCGGGGAATATTCGTTTTGTCGGGGAATATTCGGGCCGTACGACGGCGCCGAAATAACTAATTATTGGTGGAGCCCACAACGGAATAATTGTCGGATATAGAAAACGACAGAAGTAACCTTTTTAAATAAAAATAGTCAACGGTGTTAACTGTTAAAATACCGGTGATAAAAGAATAGTAGCATACGGTAATTTATGGTATTTTCTGTAGCACACGGTACTCTACAGTAGCACACGGTATTGCACAGTGTCTCATATTATTGACACCGTAACTGTTACGCATCATTTCATCGATAATTGTCACTGCATAATATTTTATATTATCAATTCAATTATTGTTGCTACACAGTATTTTGCATTATTAATTTAATAATTGTCATTACACTGTATTTTATATCATTGAGTCAATAATTGTTGCTGCACTGTTTTTAAAATTATTGAACCTAATAATTGTCACAGTAGCAAATACACTATAATTTATATTATTAAATTAATAAAAATACGTAACGTGTTTCTTACATTATAGTGGTAACATTATTTTATATGTTGGACTCACAGGAAGAATAAATAAATAAATAAAAAAATATAATTAATTTTTACTATTTAAAATAGTAACGTGAATAGTAACGTGAATAGTGACGTGAATAGTGACGTGAATAGTTAGTGAATAGTAAGAAACATGTGGGACCCATTGTGGGGCCCACATGAAATGTGAGAAATGTGATTTTGGTTGCTGAGAGTTGGCGGAGGCTGCGCAACAGCCTTTGCTGAAAAATTTTCTGCTCACCTACCACGCATAGTAACTTCTTTTCTCCTATAAATAGCTTGCTCAGCTTAATAGAAAAATCACACCTAAAACATAAAATTTTTCTATAAGAATTTTATGAGTTTTCTTTGATAATAGTAAGGCTATTTTGAGTGTTTGAAAGCCAAAAGGAGTGCAGGAATTTTTCAAGTAAGTCTTTTATTAAAGAGTAGTAATTTTATAAATTCCTATTTTTCACGGTATTCACAAATCTTCCTTTAGAAGACTCTTCTTTGAGAAGATTTATTTTTAAAAGCTTTCTTTGGAAGATTTATTTTGAAATATTATTTTTAAAACTATTTTAAAGTTGGTATTTTATACTACAAAAATTATGTTAAATATATATAATTTTGATAGTTCATAATATATGAGTTATCATACACCTTGAAGTTTACATGTTGTAATTACTAATTTTATTATAAATATATAGGTTGATCAATCTCATTTAAATCAATATCCAGTCACGTGTTAAGGTAAGAAATGTCATTTTTTTTACACTCTTGAACTTGCTACGGTAAGGGATATTATTTTCTTTCATACTCCTGAATCGAAACTTATTATGGAACTATTGCTTCTATAATTCCTGAAAATATTATATGTTCCATAATAGTTGAATTTCATTATTTCAACTGAACCTTCCTATTTTCTGAACATTTCTATCGAACTGTAATCGTTATTCTGAACTGTGGAGCTTGAATATCATTTTTAAATTTCACTTCACATCATGTTGACAATTTGGACATTATTTGAATCTGCACAAAGTAAACTTCCGATACCTATTGTTTATCCTGTTCTTCTGTTCATCATTTGTATCACTGTTATTTATATTAATCATCAAGAATCAAGCTGTTGTGAATATCTGTGGCCGGGGGCACAGATGTGATATATTTGTTGAACAGATGATAGGTTAAAGGCGATATATTAGGTTAAAGGCGATACATCTGTTCGGTGTCTTTTATGGCACGTGGTGAAAGTTCTCTTTGGCCCGTAGTGCATAGATGAACTGTTGTTTGGTATGATTATGACCAAAGGCTGAATCTGGTATAATCATGACCGTTGTTGTTATATTGAAAGTTCTCTTTGGCCCGTAGTGCATAGATGAACTGTTGTTTGGTATGATTATAACCAAAGGCTGAATCTGGTTTAATCATGACCGCTGGTGCTATATTGAATGTTCTCTTTGGCCCGTAATGCATAGATGAACTGTTGATTTGCATGATTATGACCAGGAACTGTGAATTTGTATTATCTTGACTAATGGTATTTCAGATGATAAAAGTTGATGATGTTTTTACGAAAAAGAGAAGCGCGTGGACATTATAGTCTACATTATTCTTCTAATAGATTGCTCATTCCGCCGCTGTTATTGATCTGAACATTGTTCAAGAATTTAACTGCAGTTTTTGAAATACACCTTGTATTCTGTTGTATTCTATCAAGAACTCACCTGTTGAAGGCTAATGATAATTTATTCGTCATTATCTTAGTCATGATATTTCTTACTGGGCTATTTGAGCTCACCCTTTTGTTCCATTATTTTTCAACAGGATATGAGAACGTAGCTGGGTCTAGCCGGGGAATGGAGTGAGAGTCCGAGGAATAGCTGTCCTAGTCTTCACGTGTTGTAAAATAGTGTGACAATAATAGTGAAGACTTAGTTGTGTATTATTATACACGGTATTGTTGTACGTTGTGCCTTGTTGTAATAATTTTGTTGTAGTCTTTTGACGACTCAAGTTTGGGCTGTGTGGGCCTAGATTTGGGGGCGTCACAGTTGGCATCAGAGCTTAGGGATATGGTCTTTAATGGAGATCTGGGGTAGAACTAGGAGGGGAGAGACGAATATAATCAGTCACTAGTGTGTCCCACCTAAATTAGATTTTATTATCTAATGAGTTGATTTGAATATAGGGACATGAAGTGATGAGTCAGTTTGTTTGAACTAACAATTATTTTGTGACCACAGTTTAGTATGACATCTGGAAATCAGGAGGATAACTTTGAAATGCCCGGTACGTCAATTTCGGGGACGAAATTTCATAAGGAGGGGAGGTTGTAAGACCCCGAATTTATGAAATACAAAATTTAATTTTTCTTCATATATATTTTTCCTGAAACAGTAAATGGTTAAATTGACAAAATTGAAAGTTAAGGATGTTATGTGCAAATTTTATTTTGTCGGACAATATTCTTTTGTCGGGGAATATTCGTTTTGTCGGGGAATATTCGGGCCGTACGACGGCGCCGAAATAACTAATTATTGGTGGAGCCCACAACGGAATAATTGTCGGATATAGAAAACGACAGAAGTAACCTTTTTAAATAAAAATAGTCAACGGTGTTAACTGTTAAAATACCGGTGATAAAAGAATAGTAGCATACGGTAATTTATGGTATTTTCTGTAGCACACGGTACTCTACAGTAGCACACGGTATTGCACAGTGTCTCATATTATTGACACCGTAACTGTTACGCATCATTTCATCGATAATTGTCACTGCATAATATTTTATATTATCAATTCAATTATTGTTGCTACACAGTATTTTGCATTATTAATTTAATAATTGTCATTACACTGTATTTTATATCATTGAGTCAATAATTGTTGCTGCACTGTTTTTAAAATTATTGAACCTAATAATTGTCACAGTAGCAAATACACTATAATTTATATTATTAAATTAATAAAAATATGTAACGTGTTTCTTACATTATTGTGGTAACATTATTTTATATGTTGGACTCACAGGAAGAATAAATAAATAAATAAAAAAATATAATTAATTTTTACTATTTGAAATAGTAACGTGAATAGTAACGTGAATAGTGACGTGAATAGTGACGTGAATAGTAAGTGAATAGTAAGAAACATGTGGGACCCATTGTGGGGCCCACATGAAATGTGAGAAATGTGATTTTGGTTGCTGAGAGTTGGCGGAGGCTGCGCAACAGCCTTTGCTGAAAAATTTTCTGCTCACCTACCACGCATAGTAACTTCTTTTCTCCTATAAATAGTTTGCTCAGCTTAATAGAAAAATCACACCTAAAACATAAAATTTTTCTATAAGAATTTTATGAGTTTTCTTTGATAATAGTAAGACTATTTTGAGTGTTTGAAAGCCAAAAGGAGTGCAGGAATTTTTCAAGTAAGTCTTTTATTAAAGAGTAGTAATTTTATAAATTCCTATTTTTCACGGTATTCACAAATCTTCCTTTAGAAGACTCTTCTTTGAGAAGATTTATTTTTAAAAGCTTTCTTTGGAAGATTTATTTTGGAATATTATTTTTAAAACTATTTTAAAGTTGGTATTTTATACTACAAAAATTATGTTAAATATATATAATTTTGATAGTTCATAATATATGAGTTATCATACACCTTGAAGTTTACATGTTGTAATTACTAATTTTATTATAAATATATAGGTTGATCAATCTCATTTAAATCAATATCCAGTCACGTGTTAAGGTAAGAAATGTCATTTTTTTTACACTCTTGAACTTGCTACGGTAAGGGATATTATTTTCTTTCATACTCCTGAATCGAAACTTATTATGGAACTATTGCTTCTATAATTCCTGAAAATATTATATGTTCCATAATAGTTGAATTTCATTATTTCAACTGAACCTTCCTATTTTCTGAACATTTCTATCGAACTGTAATCGTTATTCTGAACTGTGGAGCTTGAATATCATTTTTAAATTTCACTTCACATCATGTTGACAATTTGGACATTATTTGAATCTGCACAAAGTAAACTTCCGATACCTATTGTTTATCCTGTTCTTCTGTTCATCATTTGTATCACTGTTATTTATATTAATCATCAAGAATCAAGCTGTTGTGAATATCTGTGGCCGGGGGCACAGATGTGATATATTTGTTGAACAGATGATAGGTTAAAGGCGATATATTAGGTTAAAGGCGATACATCTGTTCGGTGTCTTTTATGGCACGTGGTGAAAGTTCTCTTTGGCCCGTAGTGCATAGATGAACTGTTGTTTGGTATGATTATGACCAAAGGCTGAATCTGGTATAATCATGACCGTTGTTGTTATATTGAAAGTTCTCTTTGGCCCGTAGTGCATAGATGAACTGTTGTTTGGTATGATTATGACCAAAGGCTGAATCTGGTATAATCATGACCGCTGGTGCTATATTGAATGTTCTCTTTGGCCCGTAATGCATAGATGAACTGTTGATTTGCATGATTATGACCAGGAACTGTGAATTTGTATTATCTTGACTAATGGTATTTCAGATGATAAAAGTTGATGATGTTTTTACGAAAAAGAGAAGCGCGTGGACATTATAGTCTACATTATTCTTCTAATAGATTGCTCATTCCGCCGCTATTATTGATCTGAACATTGTTCAAGAATTTAACTGCAGTTTTTGATATACACCTTGTATTCTGTTGTGTTCTATCAAGAACTCACCTGTTGAAGGCTAATGATAATTTATTCGTCATTATCTTAGTCATGATATTTCTTACTGGGCTATTTGAGCTCACCCTTTTGTTCCATTATTTTTCAACAGGATATGAGAACGTAGCTGGGTCTAGCCGGGGAATGGAGTGAGAGTCCGAGGAATAGCTGTCCTAGTCTTCACGTGTTGTAAAATAGTGTGACAATAATAGTGAAGACTTAGTTGTGTATTATTATACACGGTATTGTTGTACGTTGTGCCTTGTTGTAATAATTTTGTTGTAGTCTTTTGACGACTCAAGTTTGGGCTGTGTGGGCCTAGATTTGGGGGCGTCACATAGTATATCGCCTTTAACCTATCATCTGTTCAACAATTATATCACATCTGTGCCCCCGGCCACAGATATTCACAACAGCTTGATTCTTGATGATTAATACAAATAACAGTGATACAAATGATGAACAGAAGAACAGGATAAACAATAAGTATCGGAAGTTTACTTTGTGCAGATTCAAATAATGTCCAAATTGCCAACATGATGTGGAGTGAAATTTAAAAATGATATTCAAGATCCACAGTTCAGAATAACGATTACAGTTCAATAGAAATGTTCAGAAAATAGGAAGGTTCAGTTGAACTAATGAAATTCAACTATTATGGAACATATAATATTTTCAGGAATTATAGAAGCAATAGTTCCATAATAAGTTTCGATTTAGGTGTGTGGAAGAAAATAATATCCCTTACCGTAGCAGGTTTGATTAACAAAAGGTGAAGGAAATTAATACAAAGGGTTATTCACCAACAGGCGGCAATCCGCTCCGTAAGGTTATTCCCACAATTTAATAGAATTTGAGTACAAAGAGTTATTCACCAAACAGGCGGCAATCCGCTCCGTAAGGTTATTCTCAGAGATTAATAATGAATGAATACGAAAGGTTATTCACCAACAGGCGGCAATCCGCTCCGTAAGGTTATTCCCACAATTTAATACATGGAAATAAAAGGCACGTCTTATGAGTAAGGAAGAAACAATATTATTATCGAGAATCAAATAATGATAATCCCTTACCATAGTATGTTTGAATAATGGAAGATGAAAAAGATGGTATCCCTTACCGTAGTAAGTTTTAATAATAGAAGATGAAAGAAGATGACATTCCTTACCTTGATATTGTGAAACAAGTTTATAGCCGAACAAATCCTTCCTTGTTTGTAACAGTAAGGAATCTGACTTTTGAGTCTTCTAGAGTTTTTAAAATCTCTTTATGCTTTTAAAATAATGTTACTCTCGGAAAGATAGACGGCATAGACTCAAGAATCACTCAATTCGGAGTTAATATGAATGAGTTATGAATTTTCAAAACTAAGACTGAAAATAGTGACGAAAATCAGAATAGGTTACGGTTTTTAGTATTTTAAGACATGAAGATGATTTCAGATGACTTTTCTTCCTTCTTCAAAGTTGTAGAGGACGAAAAACTGAAGAGACAGACTTTTAATTCATTAAATTCTGACAAATAATGAATTTACTACGATTTTTCGAAAGAGTTACTGTACATAAGAAAATTCCACTCGGGAATTCAAAGAAGAATGTAAAAGATTTCAAAACTAGGAATGACTTAAGAACACTTCGAGAGAACTTACACAAAGAAGTATTTAGAGAGAGAAAGAAAGAACAAGTAAGGAAGTTTATGAAAAATCCTTAAGTTAAGGCTTCTATTTATAGCCAAAAATCTTATCATTCCTTTAATCTAAACCATTCATTTAAATATCATCTTTTAATCTACACCATCCATTTCAAATTTTATATTATCTTTAATCTACACCATTCATTTCATATTACCTAATAATCACCTAACTTTATATTATAAACAAATCAATTCAATTATTCAACAATATTTCACACTTTAATCTACACCATTCATTTCATATTACCTAATAATCACCTAACTTTATATTATAAACAAATCAATTCAATTATTCAACAATATTTCACACTTTAATCTACACCATTCATTTCATATCACCTAATAATCACCTAACTTTATATTATAAACAAATCAATTCAATTATTCAACAATATTTCACACTTTAATCTACACCATTCATTTCATATCACCTAATAATTACCTAACTTTATATTATAAACAAATCAATTCAATTATTCAACAATAATTCACACTTTAATCTACACCATTCATTTCATATAACCTAATAATCACCTAACTTTATATTATAAACAAATAACTTTATCAATTCAATTATTATGACTAATTGTTATAAATACAGTATAGTTAGCTCTTAGATATCAAGTCAATAAATTAATGAAATACAACTGTTTAAATAACATCATAATAGAGATAATAATAATGTAAAAGAAAGCATACGTTACTGTGTAATGACAATTATTGATTCAATAATGTGAATTACTGTGCATATGTTACTGTGACAATTATTAGGTTCAATAATTTTAAAAAACAGTGCAGCAACAATTATTGACTCAATGATATAAAATACAGTGTAATGACAATTATTAAATCAATAATGCAAAATACTGTGTAACAACAATTATTGAATTGATAATATAAAATATTATGCAGTGACAATTATCGATGAAATGATGCGTAACAGTTACGGTGTCAATTATCAGACCAATAATATGAGACACTATGCAATACCGTGTGTTACTGTAGAGTACCGAGAGCTACAGAAAATACCAATAACTACCGTATGCTACTATTCTTTTATCACCGGTATTTTAACAGTTCCGTTGACTATTTTTATTTAAAAAGGTTATTTCTGTCGTTTTCTATATCCGACAAATATTCCGTTGTGGGGTCCACCAATAATTTGTTATTTCGGCGCCGTCGTACGACACGAATATTCCCCGACAAAGCGAATATTGTCCGACAAAATAAAATTTGCACATAACATCCTTAACTTTTAACTTTATCGATTTAACCACTTACTGTTTCAAAAAATATATATATGAAGAAAAATTAAATTTTGTATTTCATAAAATTCGGGGTCTTACAAAAATACTATAAATTACCGTATGCTACTATTCTTTTATCACCGGTATTTTAACAGTTAACATCGTTGACTATTTTTATATAAAAATGTTACTTCTGTCGTTTTCTATATCCGACAATTATTCCGTTGTGGGGTCCACCAATAATTTGTTATTTCGGCGCCGTCGTACGGCACGAATATTCCCCGACCAAACGAATATTCCCCGACAAAACGACTATTGTCCGACAAAATAAAATTTGCACATAACATCCTTAACTTTTAATTTTATCGATTTAACCACTTACTGTTTCATGAAAAAAAATATATGAAGAAAAATTAAATTTTATATTTCATAAAATTCGGTGTCTTACAACCTCCCCTCCTTATGAAATTTCGTCCCCGAAATTGACGTACCTGGCATTTCGAAGAGGTATGGATACCTAGACTTCATCTCAGATTCTAGCTCCCAGGTCATTTCCTCAATATCTTGGTTCCTCCATAAAACCTTAACTTGAGGTATAACCTTTGAGCGTAAGATCTGCTCTTTCTTATCTAGGATCTTAACAGGTACCTCCTCATACGTTAAATCTTCTGCTATAACGTCTGGTTCTAACTCAATGACGTGGTTTGGGTCATTCACATATTTACGTAACATAGATATGTGAAAAACGTTATGGATGCGAGACATACTTGGTGGTAAGGCTAGTCTGTAGGCTACAGTTCCTACTCGATCGAGAATTTCAAATGGACCAACAAATCGAGGGTTGAGCTTTCCTCTCTTTCCGAATCTCGTAACCCCTTTCCATGGAGAAACACGTAAGAATACATGATCTCCGACGTTGAATCTCTCATCTCTCCGATGAAGATCGGCATAACTCTTTTGTCGTTCTTGTGCTGTCTGTATTCGTTGTCGGATCATTTGGATCTTTTCGGTCGTCAAGCGTACCAACTCGGGTCCCAACAGTTTTGCTTCTCCTACCTCATTCCAACATACTGGAGAGCGACACTTGCGTCCATATAAAGCCTCGAATGGAGCCATACCTATACTTGCTTGGTAACTGTTGTTGTAGGAAAATTCCACCAATGGCAAGTACTTATCCCAACTTCCTTTGAAATCTAGTACGCAAAGTCTTAAAAGATCTTCGAGGGTCTGAATCGTCTTTTCCGATTGTCCGTCCGTCTGAGGATGGTATGCAGAACTGAATCGTAGCTCGGTGCCCATAGCTTTTTGTAGACTGATCCAAAAGCGTGAAGTGAATCTAGGATCTCGATCAGAAACTATGAAAACTGGCATGCCATGCAATCTCACAATCTCATTTATGTACATACCGGCAAGACGTTCAAGTGAAAAGTTTTCTCGTATAGGCAAGAAATGAGCGGATTTGGTCAATCTATCTACGATGACCCAAATTGCATCTAAGCCTTGAGAAACTTTGGGAAGACCCGTCACGAAGTCCATATTGATGTGTTCCCACTTCCATTCGGGAACTTCAAGTGGTTGTAATGGACCTTTAGGTACTTGATGTTCTGCCTTGACACGTTGACAAATTAGGCACCTTGAGATAAACTCTGCAATCTCTCTTTTCATATTGTTCCACCAAAATGTATGTCGAAGATCTCGATACATCTTGGTACCTCCTGGGTGGATTGCAAACGGCGTGTTGTGTGCCTCCATCATGATTTTATGCTTCAATTCAGGATCGTTAGGAACACAGAGTCGAGAGTTAACTCGAAGTATTCCTGTCTCGTCGATTCTTACTTCGGGGATGACACATTCTTGTACTTTCTTCATCATGTTCATCAGTTCCGGATCGGTAGCTTGAGCATCTTTAATTTTATCCATTAAAGCTGGTTCTACTCGCACGTGAGCAATCTTCGAGTGGGTCCCTGGTGTCTTTAGCTCTATCTCCATTTTTTGCAAGTCGTACAAAATACGCTTTTGTGTTGTCAGCAGTACACTTGTACTTGCATAAGATTTTCTGCTCAAAGCGTCAGCTACAACGTTCGCCTTTCCCGGGTGATACTGGATTGTGTGGTCGTAATCCTTCAACAGCTCAAGCCAACGTCGTTGTCGCATGTTGAGTTCCTTCTGGGTGAAGAAATACTTGAGACTTTTATGATCCGTATAGATATCCACTTTTTCTCCGTACAAGTAGTGTCTCCAGATCTTCAATGCGAAAACGACTGCTGCCAACTCTAGATCATGAGTAGGATAATTTTTCTCATAATCTTTGAGTTGTCGAGAGGCATAAGCTATAACCTTTCCATGTTGCATAAGGACACAGCCTAGACCTTTGCCTGAAGCATCGCTATATATGACGAATTTTCCTGATCCTGATGGAATGGTCAGAACAGGAGCTGAAACAAGTCTCCTCTTGAGTTCTTGAAAACTCTTCTCGCATTTCTCGCTCGAATGATACCGATATCTAATAATCAATCTTTCATCTCTTGGCGTTCTATGGGAGCCATTTGGTATTGAGCTTTGGAAAAGGGTTTAGTATCGGGTTCAAGATCGATACAGAATTCAATTTCTCGGTTTGGGGATAAGCCAGGAAGTTCCTTAGGAAAAACGTCAGGAACTCATTAACAATAGGAATATCATTCAAGTTTGACGTGTTTTTGTTCAAATCAATGACATGGGCTAAAAAGGCTTGACATCCGTTTTTCAATAAACGAATGACTTTATGGCTAGAAATAATAGTTATAGATTTCAATGGTTTAGTTGCTTGAATTTGCATGACAGGTTGATTAGGAATATGAAAACTAATAATCTTATGAAAACAATCAATTTTAGCATGATGGGTAGTCAACCAATCAATTCCTAAAATCACATCAAATTCATGCATCTCCAAAGAAATAAGGTCAACAGGTAATGTGAGGTTGTTGATTTGAACTAGGCAAGATTTATAGATAGTAAATGTAATAGGTATTTCTCCCAATGAGATTTCAACTGATAAGACAAGATTTAAGTTTTCAATAGGCAAATTTAAACGTTGAGTACATATAGGTGAGATAAAAGAGTGGATAGAGCCAATATCTAACATGGCATAAACTTCTCGAGAATTGATGAATAGCTTACCGGTCATCACCTCATTCGATTTCTTGATCATCAAGGCTGTCATCATCAAATCGAGTCCCATATACTTCATCCGGATCTTCACGTATTTCAACCATGGGGATACCACGAAACAGTTCTCTAACGAATTGTTTCTCAGATTCTTCAACTTCATCAGTAGTAGCGTACCAATGATTTCCATTAAAATAGTATTTTCGATAGACTACAGTTTCCACGATAGTGACTAACTTAACCTGAATTCTTCTAAATTGTAACGCCCAAAAGTATAGATACATCATTTTTAAATAATCTTGAAAATCATAGCTCGAACACCATAAATCCCAAAGACTTATATGAAACGTCCATATATTCTGATCCTTTGTTATCGAGCATAACCAGGTGATGATATGTTTCCAACTGTCGAGCAAATTAAAGGCAACAATTTCCGCAAGTTCCGGATATCCTTTAAAGAACGAATTTGGAAGAACGACGGTAGAACTTTCACCTTCTTCTTCTTTAGATCGGATACAAATAATTTTTGCTTTAGGCAAATTATTCAACTCTGAGTTTGTAGAAGAATTGTTTGTGGCCTCTACATTCACTTCGGGTACTTCGTGGTTAACCTCCTGATTTCCAGATGTCATACTTAACTGTGGTCACAAAATAGATGTTAGTTCAAATAAACTGACTCATCACTTCATGTCCCTATATTCAAATCAACTCATTAGATAATAAAATCTAATTTAGGTGGGACACACTAGTGACTGATTATATTCGTCTCTCCCCTCCTAGTTCTACCCCAGATCTCCATTAAAGACCATATCCCTAAGCTCTGATGCCAACTGTGACGCCCCCAAATCTAGGCCTACACAGCCCAAACTTGAGTCGTCAAAAGACTACAACAAAATTATTACAACAAAGCACAACGTACAACAATACAGTGTATAATAATACACAACTAAGTCTTCACTATTATTGCCACACTATTTTACAACACGTGAAGACTAGGATAGCTATTCCTCGGACTCTCACTCCATCCCCCGGCTAGACCCCGTTACGTTTTCATCTCCTGTTGAAAACAATGGAACAAAAGAAAGGGTGAGCTCAAATAGCCCAGTAAGAAATATCATGACTAAGATAATGACGAATAATTTATCATTAGCCTTCAACAGTTGAGTTCTTGATAGAATACAATAGACTACAAGGTTTATATCAAAAACTGCAGTTAAATTCTTAAACAACGTTCAGATCAATAATAGCAGCGGAATGAGCAATCTATTAGAAGAATAATGCAGACTATAATGTCCACTCGCTTCTCTTTTTAGTAAAAATATCATCAACTTTTATCATCTGAAATACCATTAGTCAAGATAATACAACTTCACAGTTCCTGGTCATAATCATGCAGATCAACAGTTCGTCTTTGCACTACGGGCCAAAGACATTCAATATAACACCAACGGTCATGATTATACCAGATTCAGCCTTTGGTCATAATCATACCAACCAACAGTTCATCTTTGCACTACGGGCCAAAGAGAACATTCACCACGTGTCATAAAAGACACCGAACAGATGTATCGCCTTTAACCTAGTATATCGCCTTTAACCTATCATCTGTTCAACAATTATATCACATCTGTGCCCCCGGCCACAGATATTCACAACAGCTTGATTCTTGATGATTAATACAAATAACAGTGATACAAATGATGAACAGAAGAACAGGATAAACAATAAGTATCGGAAGTTTACTTTGTGCAGATTCAAATAATGTCCAAATTGCCAACATGATGTGGAGTGAAATTTAAAAATGATATTCAAGATCCACAGTTCAGAATAACGATTACAGTTCAATAGAAATGTTCAGAAAATAGGAAGGTTCAGTTGAACTAATGAAATTCAACTATTATGGAACATATAATATTTTCAGGAATTATAGAAGCAATAGTTCCATAATAAGTTTCGATTTAGGTGTATGGAAGAAAATAATATCCCTTACCGTAACATGTTTGATTAACAAAAGGTGAAGGGAATTAATATCCCTTACCATAGTAAGTTTGAATAATGGAAGATGAAAAAGATGGTATCCCTTATGAGTATAAAGGAAAATGATATCACTTACGAATATGGAATAAAAGTGTCATGTGATAATTCGTGTAGACAAATTATTTCCACACGAGACAAATAAAAAGGGTTATTCACCAACAGGCGGTAATCCGCGCCGTAAGGTTATTCCCATCAATTTGTATACGAAGAGTTATTCACCAAACAGGCGATAATCCGCGCCGTAAGGTTATTCCCATCAATTTGAATACGAAGAGTTATTCACCAAACAGGCGATAATCCGCACCGTAAGGTTATTCTCATCAATTTGAATACGAAGAGTTATTCACCAAACAGGCGATAATCCGCACCGTAAGGTTATTCTCAAAGATTAATAAGGAATGAATACAAAAGGTTATTCACCAACAGACGGTAAACCGCGCCGTAAGGTTATTCCCACAATTGAATACATGGATGTAAATGGCACAAGAAAGAAACGATATTATTTTCGAGAATCAAAGAATGATAATCCCTTCAAGTAAGAAAGAAAATAATATCCATTTATGATGATGAAAAGAATGATACCCCTTACCGTAATAAATTTAAGAGTGTGAAAAGAATGATATTCCTTACCTTAACACGTGACTGGATATTGATTTAAATGAGGTTGATCAACCTATATATATTTTTAATAAAATTAGTAATTACCACATATAAATTTCAAAGTGTATGATAACTCGTATAATATGAACTATCAAAATTATATATATTTAACATAATTTTTGTAGTATAATATAACTACTTTAAAATAGTTTTTAAAATAATATTCCAAAATAAATCTTCCAAAGAAAGCTTTTAAAAATGAAACTTCTCAAAGAAGAGTCTTCTAAGGGAAGATTTGTGAATACCGTGAAAAATAGGAATTTATAAAATTACTACTCTTTAATAAAAGACTTACTTGAAAAATTCCTGCACTCCTTTTGGCTTTCAAACTCTCAAAATAAGCTTACTATTCTCAGAGAAAACTCATAAAATTCTTATAGAAAAATTTTATGTTTTAGGTGTGATTTTTCTATTCAGTTGAGCAAGCTATTTATAGGAGAAAATTTTCACTATGCGTGGTAGGTGAGCACTGGCGTGCTGCACGTCAGTGCTGAATATTTTCAGCACGCAGCCGCTGGCTGCTTTTCCTTCCTGCACATTTTTGTGCAAATTTTTTTCAAGTGGGTCCTACAGGGGCCCACATGTTACTATTCACGTTACTATTTTAAATAGTAAAATTAATAATTATTTATTTATTTATTTATTTATTTATTTATTCTTCCTGTGGGTCCAACATATAAAATAAAATAATGTTACAACAATAATTCAACAATAATATAAGAAACACGTTACATATTTTTATTAATTTAATAATATAAATTATAGTGTATTTGCTACAGTGACAATTATCAGGTTTAATAATTTTAAACTACAGTGCACCAACAATTATTGACTCGATGATATGAAATACAGTGTAATGACAATTATTGAATCAATAATGCAAAATACTGTGTAGCAACAATAATTGAATTGATAATATAAAATATTATGCAGTGACAATTATTGATGAAATGATGCGCAACAGTTACGGTGTCAATTATCAGACCAATAATATGAGACACTGTGCAATACCGTGTGCTACAGAAAAATACTATAAATTACCGTATGCTACTATTCTTTTATCACCGGTATTTTAACAGTTAACATCGTTGACTATTTTTATATAAAAATGTTACTTCTGTCGTTTTCTATATCCGACAATTATTCCGTTGTGGGGTCCACCAATAATTTGTTATTTCGGCGCCGTCGTACGGCACGAATATTCCCCGACCAAACGAATATTCCCCGACAAAACGAATATTGTCCGACAAAATAAAATTTGCACATAACATCCTTAACTTTTAATTTTATCGATTTAACCACTTACTGTTTCATGAAAAAAAATATATGAAGAAAAATTAAATTTTATATTTCATAAAATTCGGGGTCTTACAACAACAATATTATAATTGCTAAATAATCATTTATTTACAATTTTACAACTTCTCTTTCTATTCCAGAATCGCAATCTTTATACATTCTTAGTATGTCTCAATATCATACATGATACGACATTCTATTACAATCAAATTGAGTATTTAACACTCATATAATATACCAACTAAGTTTTACACTACACAATCATTTACCTGTCCAATTCGGACTGATATCTACAATAGACATTTAGATCTTTAGTGAAAGTAATACGCTTTCCTGTTCCTTGATCTTTATCGAGAACTTCAACTAACTTGCACTATCTGAAAATGTTGGTTTAGGCAAGAGTGAGCACGACGGCTCAGCAAGTTCAACAGTTACACATAACACGTTACATGCTTCATATATTATACATGCCCTGCATTTTATATTTACATCATGCTTTTTATGCATTTCAGTTTATGTCATACTACTCATGCATCACATATAACATCTAGCATTTCATGCTTCATATTTTACATATAATCATACCTCATGCTTTTCAGATAACACAAATATCATCAATATAACTGCATATCAATATTTTCTATCAAATTGTAGCATATTAATGCACATAGGAGCAAGTTCTGAAAAACGTGCCTGGTCGCTTCTACCATTTACGCTTATTTGCGTCATTTGATCAACCTACAATTTATATAACAAATTGACATAATCATTAGCTACCAAGACTTTTAATTAGTCTTAACTTAAGACTTTAACTTCAAATTATTAACTCTTAAGATGTCCATCAAACGAACCCTTAGGTTCCGGACAAAATCCTAGTCCAAATACAGTTTGGACATATCAGGCATGCTTAACCAGCTTACGTTTTCATTATACAATCTTCGTACGACCCACTTTTAATAAGTTGTCTAAATTAGTCACAAATGGACTATTTACATTGGTTTAATTCAATTAAACTTTCTTCTTTTACATAACTTAATGATTTGGACATTTAATAATGTACCAAATACCTCAAAATATTATCTACCTTTGATAATATACAACTACGTTTAAATATTATTAACCATTTAATAATATTTTAATCACTTCTTAATATTATTAACCATTTAATAATATTTTACATACATATTAATATTATTAACCATTTAATAATATTTTAATCACTTATTAATATTATTAACCATTTAATAATATTTTACTCACTTATTAATATTATTAATCATTTAATAATATTTTAATCACTTATTAATATTATTAATCATTTAATAATATTTTAATCACTTCTTAATATTATTAACCATTTAATAATATTTTAATCATAAATTAATATTATTAACCATTTAATAATATTTTAATCACTTATTAATATTATTAACCATTTAATAATATTTTAATCACACATTAATATTATTAACCATTTAATAATATTTTTATCACTTATTAATATTATTAACCATTTAATAATATTTTAATCACTTATTAATATTATTAACCATTTAATAATATTTTAATCACTTCTTAATATTATTAACCATTTAATAATATTTTAATCACTTATTAATATTATTAACCATTTAATAATATTTTAATCACTTATTAATATTATTAACCATTTAATAATATTTTACTTATTTAATAATGTCATTAATTATTTAAGAACATTTTCATCATATACAAATGTTATTACACATTTAATAACCTTTTAATCTTATACTAATATTATTCATCATTTAATAATATTTTAATATTCTTCAAATATTACCAATAGTTAACTTTTTAATTGTGTTAACTTTAGTCTTTATTTTATACATTTAGATACCATTAAGTCACTAATAAACTTTACATAAATAGGTTTGGTATTCAAATACATTCATTTTACATGTATTTCAACTTAAATTTCCACTAAAAACTCAACCCGGACCGACCCGACCCGGACCGACCCGACCCGGACGGCTAAAACATGTTACTGGCAGAATGTTTGACTGCTGCGGCGGTGGTTTCCACCGCTGCGGCGCTGCGGCGGTAGTACAAATTTCCGAAAACCTAATTTGGGGACTGCTGGACGCTCCGACGCTCCGACAGCCATAACTTATTCATTTCAAAACATTTTGGGGTGATTCTTGAGTCCATTCTCATCATAATTTCCCCCTCTACAATTTCTCTTTAGATCACAAATCCAAATTCCAAACGGAACTGGACTAAAAACTGCTCACAAGGACAAAGTGAAAACTAAAATCACAAATCCTTGGTTTTAATTGTTCAAACTTGAATAAAATAAACTCTACACATCCAAATGACACCAACTTAGTGTTGTTGTCTTTCTAACTTCTTGTTTTACAATATTTCATGGTTTGATCACATTTTTAAAAACGTTTGACACGAAATTTAAAGATCGAAACCCTTAGGGTTTTACCGGTAAATCGCAATATGGAATTTTCTTCCATTTATTTGCATACCACACATACCAATACTTGTTTTAAACATACTAAACCATGAATCTACCTATATATCATAGATTTAGACTTCTAGAGCATCAAAATAACTTTTGATCGGTTAAAAATTATATTTTGACCGATTAAAACTTATATAGACTATAAAAATGAAATAGGTGAAGGTTAGATCACTTTTAAACCTCTTGATCTTGGATGTTCTTCATCACTTGACTATGATCTTGGCTTGTGACTCCACCTTGATCATCCTCTAGCAATCTCCTTGGTGGAAATCTCCAACAATGTTCTCCCTTCTCTCTAGAATTTCTTCCTCTCTCTAAAAATACCAACAAACATAGAAATGACCAACATTGCTCATGTGTTGGTGATTTCTATTTATAGAACTCTAGGAGAACTTTATTAACTTCTTAATCAACCAACATTGGTGCAATTAGAAGCTTAAACTAGATTACTATTGGTTGAATGACCAATTGATAGACATATGGAATGACTAGGTGATTGACTAGGGTTGGTGAACCACCTTGATATTGTGTACAAGTGAAGCAACCAAGCAAATCAAGCCACCCCAAGTGGGCCCCTCTAAATCTCAGCAAATGGCCTTTTATTTCTCCATTTTTGCTTTATTTTTTCTTCATTTAATAGACATATATACATCTATATACATATATACACCTATGATCAATTGTTGACCAATTTTGACTATCATTTGGGCTCCACATTTCACTCTAGAATTTAATATATTGGGTTCATCCATTTAATTTG
Organism: Hedera helix; assembly: GCA_947179155.2. Classification (NCBI taxonomy): domain Eukaryota; kingdom Viridiplantae; phylum Streptophyta; class Magnoliopsida; order Apiales; family Araliaceae; genus Hedera; species Hedera helix. The sequence goes on from OX359268.1 coordinate 38,695,654, forward strand.
TTTGGGCTCAATATATTTATCACATTGGGCTAACATTAAATACCCTATGTCACAATTAATTAAAACAAGCATTGGGCTTGATTAATTATAACTTGAATCAATGGTAAATTAATTACAAGAATTACTAGGTTAATTTATTAGACCTAGTTCAAAACCTCATTTGGATTTATAATATAATCCAATTACCTCATTAAATAAACACATTAATCTAATTACATATGTAAGACCCCGAATTTTATGAAATATAAAATTTAATTTTTCTTCATATATATTTTTCATGAAACAGTAAGTGGTTAAATTGACGAAATTGAAAGTTAAGGATGTTATGTGCAAATTTTATTTTGACGGACAATATTCGTTTTGTCGGGGAATATTCGGGCCGTACGACGGCGCCGAAATAACAAATTATTTGTGGACCCCACAACGGAATATTTGTCGGATATAGAAAACGACAGAAGTAACCTTTTTAAATAAAAATAGTCAACGGTGTTAACTGTTAAAATATCGGTGATAAAAGAATAGTAGCATACGGTAATTTATGGTATTTTACTGTAGCATGCGGTACTCTACAGTAGCACACGGTATTGCACAGTGTCTCATATTATTGACACCGTAACTGTTACGCATCATTTCATCAATAATTGTCACTGCATAATATTTTATATTATCAATTCAATTATTGTTGCTACACAGTATTTTGCATTATTAATTTAATAATTGTCATTACACTGTATTTTATATCATTGAGTCAATAATTGTTGCTGCACTGTTTTTAAAATTATTGAACCTAATAATTGTCACAGTAGCAAATACACTATAATTTATATTATTAAATTAATAAAAATATGTAACGTGTTTCTTACATTATTGTGGTAACATTATTTTATATGTTGGACTCACAGGAAGAATAAATAAATAAATAAAAAAAATATAATTAATTTTACTATTTGAAATAGTAACGTGAATAGTGTCGTGAATAGTAACGTGAATAGTGACGTGAATAGTACGTGAATAGTAAGAAACATGTGGACCCATTGGTGGGGCCCACATGAGTTGGTGAAGTTGAAATTGAAGAAATTTTGCGCAGAAAGAAGAAAAAAAAAAACATGGGCTGCGCGTTGCCTCTGCTGAATTTTTTTCTGTTCACCTACCATGCATAGTAACTTATTTTCTCCTATAAATAGCTTGCTCAGCTGAATAGAAAAATCACACCTAAAACATAAAAATTTTCTATAAGAATTTTATGAGTTTTCTCTGAGAATAGTAAGGTTATTTTGAGAGTTTGAAAGCCAAAAGGAGTGCAGGAATTTTTCAAGTAAGTCTTTTATTAAAGAGTAGTAATTTTATAAATTCCTATTTTTTACGGTATTCACAAATCTTCCTTTAGAAGACTCTTCTTTGAGAAGATTCATTTTAAAAAGCTTTCTTTGGAAGATTTATTTTGGAATATTATTTTTAAAACTATTTTAAAGTTGGTATTTTATACTACAAAAATTATGTTAAATATATATAATTTTGATAGTTCATAATATATGAGTTATCATACACTTTGAAGTTTACATGTTGTAATTACTAATTTTATTATAAATATATAGGTTGATCAATCTCATTTAAATCAATATCCAGTCACGTGTTAAGGTAAGAAATGTCATTTTTTTTTTTACACTCTTGAACTTGCTACGGTAAGGAATTTCATTTTCTTTCATACTCTTAAACTTACTACGGTAAGGAATATTATTTTTTCACACTCTTAAATTTATTACGGTAAGAAATGTCATTTTTTTACACTCTTGAACTTGCTACGGTAAGGGATATTATTTTCTTTCATACTCCTGAATCGAAACTTATTATGGAACTATTGCTTCTATAATTCCTGAAAATATTATATGATCCATAATAGTTGAACTTCATTATTTCAACTGAACCTTCCTATTTTCTGAATCTTTCTATTGAACTGTAACCGTTATTCTGAACTGAGAATCTTGAATAACATTTTTAAATTTCACTCCACATCATGTTGACAATTTGGACATTATTTGAATCTGCACAAAGTAAACTTCCGATACTTATTGTTTATCCTGTTTCTTCTGTTCATCAATTGTATCACTATTATTTGTACTAATCATCAAGAATCAAGCTGTTGTGAATATCTGTGGCCGGGGGCACAGATGATAGGTTAAAGGCGATATACTAGGTTAAAGGCGATACATCTGTTCGGTGTCTTTTATGGCACGTGGTGAATGTTCTCTTTGGCCCGTAGTGCAAAGATGAACTGTTGGTTGGTATGATTATGACCAAAGGCTGAATCTGGTATAATCATGACCGTTGGTGCTTTATTGAATATCTTTGGCCCGTAGTGCAAAGATGAACTGTTGATTGGTATGATTATTACCAAAGGCTGAATCTGGTATAATCATGACCGCTGGTGCTATATTGAATGTTCTCTTTGGCCCGTAATGCATAGATGAACTGTTGATTTGCATGATTATGACCAGGAACTGTGAATTTGTATTATCTTGACTAATGGTATTTCAGATGATAAAAGTTGATGATGTTTTTACGAAAAAGAGAAGCGCGTGGACATTATAGTCTACATTATTCTTCTAATAGATTGCTCATTCCGCCGCTATTATTGATCTGAACATTTTCAAGAATTTAACTGCAGTTTTTGATATACACCTTGTATTCTGTTGTATTCTATCAAGAACTCACCTGTTGAAGGCTAATGATAATTTATTCGTCATTATCTTAGTCATGATATTTCTTACTGGGCTATTTGAGCTCACCCTTTTGTTCCATTATTTTTCAACAGGATATGAGAACGTAGCTGGGTCTAGCCGGGGAATGGAGTGAGAGTCCGAGGGATATATATTATAGTCTTCACGTGTTGTAAAATAGTGTGGCAATAATAGTGAAGACTTAGTTGTGTATTATTATACACGGTATTGTTGTACGTTGTGCTTTGTTGTAATAATTTTGTTGTAGTCTTTTGACGACTCAAGTTTGGGCTGTGTGGGCCTAGATTTGGGGGCGTCACAGTTGGTATCAGAGCTTAGGGATATGGTCTTTAATGGAGATCTGGGGTTAGAATTAGGAGGGGAGAGACGAATAGAATCGGTCACTAGTGTGTCCCACCTAAATTAGATTTTATTATCTAATGAGTTGATTTGAATATAGGGACAGGAAGTGATGATTCAGTTTGTTTGAACTAACAATTATTTTGTGACAACAGTTAGGTATGACATCTGGAAATCAGGAGGTTAACTATGAAATGACCGAAACAAATGTAGCTGCAAAACAAGAGGCGACGAATAATCTTCTTACAAACTCAGAGTTGAATCATTTGCCTAAGACAAAAATTATGCGTGTTCTATCCAGTAAGGATGAAGGTGAAAGTTCTGTTACAGTCGTTCCAGATCCATTATTAGAAGCAATTAAAGGAAGTAATGAACTTGCGAAAATTATCGCCTTTAATTTACTCACTAATTGGGAGAGTCATATCACCTGGTTATGCTCTATAACAAAGGATCAGAATATATGGACTTTTCATATTAGTCTTTGGGATTTATGGTGTTCCAGCTATGAGTTTCAAGATTATTTAAAAATGATGTTTCTATACTTTTGGGCGTTACAATTTAAAGGAATTCAGGTTAAGTTAGTCATTATCGTGGAAACTGCAGTCTATCGAAAATACTATTCTTACAGAAATCATTGGTACGTTACTACTGATGAAGTTGAAGAATCCGAGAAACAGTTCGTTAGAGAATTATTTAGTGGTATTCCCATGGTTGAAATACGTGAAGATCCGAATGAAGTACTCGGGATTCGATTTGACGATAACAGTCAAGAAACCGAATGAGGTGATAACCGGTAAGCTATTCATAAATTCTCGTGAATTCTACGCTCTGTTAGATACTGGCTCTACCCATTCTTTTATCTCACCTGCATGTGCTCAACGTTTAAATTTGACTTCTGAAAACTTAAATCTTGTCTTATCAGTTGAAACCTCATTGGGAGAAATACCTATTACATCTACTGTCTATAAATCTTGTCTAGTTCAAATCAACAACCTCACAGTACCTGTTGACCTTATTTCTTTGGAGATGCATGAATTTGATGTGATTCTAGGAATTGATTGGTTAACTACCCATCATGCTAAAATTGATTGTTTTCATAAGATTATTAGTTTTTATATTCCTAATCAACCTTTCATGCAAATTCAAGCAACTAAACCATTGAAATCTATAACTGTTATTTCTAGCCATAAAGTCATTCGTTTATTGAAAAACGGATGTCAAGCCTTTTTAGCTCATGTCACTGATTTGAACAAAAATACGTCAAAATTGAATGATATTTCCGTTGTTAATGAGTTTTCTGACGTTTTTCCTGATGAACTTCCTGGCTTACCTCCAAACCGAGAATTTGAATTCTGTATTGATCTTGAACCCCGTACTAAGCCCATTTCTAAAGTCCCATACCAAATGGCTCCCATAGAACACCAAGAGTTGAAAGTTTAATTACTAGATATCGGTATCATTCATTCTAGTACAAAACTTATATCGAGCGAGGAATACGAGAAGAGTTTTCAAGAACTCAAGAGGAGACTTGTTTCAGCTCCTGTTCTGACCATTCCAATCAGGATCAGGAGAATTCGTTATAGCGATGCTTCAGGCAAAGGTCTAGGATGTGTCCTTATGCAACATGGAAAGGTTATAGCCTATGCTTCTCGACAACTCAAAGATTATGAGAAAAATTATCCTACTCATGATCTAGAGTTGGCAGCAGTCGTTTTCGCGTTGAAGATCTGGAGACACTACTTGTACGGATAAAAGGTGAATATCTATACGGATCATAAAAGTCTCAAGTATTTCTTCACCCAGAAGGAACTGAACATGCGACAACGACGTTGGCTTGAGCTGTTGAAGGATTACGACCACATAATCCAGTATCACCCGGGAAAGGCTAACGTTGTAGCTGACGCTTTGAGCAGAAGATCTTATGCGAGTACAAGTGCACTGGTGACAATACAAAAGCGTATTCTGTACGACTTACAAAAGATGGAGATAGAGCTAAAGACACCAGGGACCCACTCGAAGATTGCTCACGTGCGAGTAGAACCGGCTTTAATCGATAAAATTAAAGCTGCTCAAGCTACCGATCCGGAACTGATGAACATGATAAAGAAAGTACAAGAAGGTGCCATTCCCGAAGCAAGAATCTACGAGAAAGGAATACTTCGAGTCAACTCTCTACTCTGTGTTCCTAACGATCCTGAATTGAAGCATAAAATCATGATGGAGGCACATAACACACCGTTTGCAATCCACCCAGGAGGTACCAAGATGTATCGAGATCTTCGACATACATTTTGGTGGAACAATATGAAAAGGGAGATTGCAGAGTTTATCTCAAGGTGCCTAACTTGTCAACGTGTCAAGGCAGAGCATCAAGTACCTAAGGGTCCATTACAACCACTTGAGGTTCCCGAATGGAAGTGGGAACACATCAATATGGATTTCGTGACGGGTCTTCCCAAAGTTTCTCAAGGCTTAGATGCAATTTGGGTCATCGTAGATAGATTGACCAAATCCGCTCATTTCTTGCCTATACGAGAAAACTTTTCACTTGAACGTCTTGCCGGTATGTACATAAATGAAATCGTGAGACTGCATGGCATGCCAGTTTCCATAGTTTCTGATCGAGATCCTAGATTCACTTCACGCTTTTGGATCAGTCTACAAAAAGCTATGGGCACTGAACTACGTTTTAGTTCTGCATACCATCCTCAAACGGACGGACAATCGGAAAGGACGATCCAGACCCTCGAAGATCTTTTGAGACTTTGCGTACTAGATTTCAAAGGAAGTTGGGATAAGTACTTGCCATTGGTGGAATTTTCCTACAACAACAGTTACCAAGCAAGTATAGGTATGGCTCCATTCGAGGCTTTATATGGACGCAAGTGTCGCTCTCCAGTATGTTGGAATGAGGTAGGAGAAGCAAAACTGTTGAGACCCGAGTTGGTACGCTTGACAACAGAAAATATCCAAATGATCTGACAACGAGTACAGACCGCACAAGAACGACAAAAGAGTTATGCTGATCTTCATCGGAGAGACGAAAGTTTCAACGTCGGAGATCATGTATTCTTACTTGTTTCTCCATGGAAAGAAGTTACGAGATTCGGAAAGAGAGGAAAGCTTAACCCTCGATTTATTGGCCAATTTGAAATCCTCGATCGAATAGGAACCGTAGTCTACAGACTAGCCCTACCACCAAGTATGTCTCGCATCCATAACGTTTTTCACATATATATGTTACGTAAATATGTGAAGGACCCAAACCACGTCATTGAGTTAGAAGCAGACGTTATAGCAGATGATTTAACATACGAGGAGGTACCTGTTAAGATCCTAGATAAGAAGGAGCAGATTCTACGCTCAAAGGTTATACCTCAAGTTAAGGTTTTATGGAGGAACCAAGATATTGAGGAAATGACCTGGGAGCTAGAATCCGAGATGAAATCTAAATATCCTTACCTCTTCGAAATGCCAGGTACGTCAATTTCGGGGACGAAATTTCATAAGGAGGGGAGGTTGTAAGACCCCGAATTTTATGAAATATAAAATTTAATTTTTCTTCATATATATTTTTCATGAAACAGTAAGTGGTTAAATTGACGAAATTGAAAGTTAAGGATGTTATGTGCAAATTTTATTTTGACGGACAATATTCGTTTTGTCGGGGAATATTCGGGCCGTACGACGGCGCCGAAATAACAAATTATTTGTGGACCCCACAACGGAATATTTGTCGGATATAGAAAACGACAGAAGTAACCTTTTTAAATAAAAATAGTCAACGGTGTTAACTGTTAAAATATCGGTGATAAAAGAATAGTAGCATACGGTAATTTATGGTATTTTACTGTAGCATGCGGTACTCTACAGTAGCACACGGTATTGCACAGTGTCTCATATTATTGACACCGTAACTGTTACGCATCATTTCATCAATAATTGTCACTGCATAATATTTTATATTATCAATTCAATTATTGTTGCTACACAGTATTTTGCATTATTAATTTAATAATTGTCATTACACTGTATTTTATATCATTGAGTCAATAATTGTTGCTGCACTGTTTTTAAAATTATTGAACCTAATAATTGTCACAGTAGCAAATACACTATAATTTATATTATTAAATTAATAAAAATATGTAACGTGTTTCTTACATTATTGTGGTAACATTATTTTATATGTTGGACTCACAGGAAGAATAAATAAATAAATAAAAAAAAATATAATTAATTTTACTATTTGAAATAGTAACGTGAATAGTGTCGTGAATAGTAACGTGAATAGTGACGTGAATAGTACGTGAATAGTAAGAAACATGTGGACCCATTGGTGGGGCCCACATGAGTTGGTGAAGTTGAAATTGAAGAAATTTTGCGCAGAAAGAAGAAAAAAAAAAAACATGGGCTGCGCGTTGCCTCTGCTGAATTTTTTTCTGTTCACCTACCATGCATAGTAACTTATTTTCTCCTATAAATAGCTTGCTCAGCTGAATAGAAAAATCACACCTAAAACATAAAAATTTTCTATAAGAATTTTATGAGTTTTCTCTGAGAATAGTAAGGTTATTTTGAGAGTTTGAAAGCCAAAAGGAGTGCAGGAATTTTTCAAGTAAGTCTTTTATTAAAGAGTAGTAATTTTATAAATTCCTATTTTTTACGGTATTCACAAATCTTCCTTTAGAAAACTCTTCTTTGAGAAGATTCATTTTAAAAAGCTTTCTTTGGAAGATTTATTTTGGAATATTATTTTTAAAACTATTTTAAAGTTGGTATTTTATACTACAAAAATTATGTTAAATATATATAATTTTGATAGTTCATAATATATGAGTTATCATACACTTTGAAGTTTACATGTTGTAATTACTAATTTTATTATAAATATATAGGTTGATCAATCTCATTTAAATCAATATCCATTCACGTGTTAAGGTAAGAAATGTCATTTTTTTTTTTACACTCTTGAACTTGCTACGGTAAGGAATTTCATTTTCTTTCATACTCTTAAACTTACTACGGTAAGGAATATTATTTTTTCACACTCTTAAATTTATTACGGTAAGAAATGTCATTTTTTTACACTCTTGAACTTGCTACGGTAAGGGATATTATTTTCTTTCATACTCCTGAATCGAAACTTATTATGGAACTATTGCTTCTATAATTCCTGAAAATATTATATGATCCATAATAGTTGAACTTCATTATTTCAACTGAACCTTCCTATTTTCTGAATCTTTCTATTGAACTGTAACCGTTATTCTGAACTGAGAATCTTGAATAACATTTTTAAATTTCACTCCACATCATGTTGACAATTTGGACATTATTTGAATCTGCACAAAGTAAACTTCCGATACTTATTGTTTATCCTGTTTCTTCTGTTCATCAATTGTATCACTATTATTTGTACTAATCATCAAGAATCAAGCTGTTATGAATATCTGTGGCCGGGGGCACAGATGATAGGTTAAAGGCGATATACTAGGTTAAAGGCGATACATCTGTTCGGTGTCTTTTATGGCACGTGGTGAATGTTCTCTTTGGCCCGTAGTGCAAAGATGAACTGTTGGTTGGTATGATTATGACCAAAGGCTGAATCTGGTATAATCATGACCGTTGGTGCTTTATTGAATATATTTGGCCCGTAGTGCAAAGATGAACTGTTGATTGGTATGATTATTACCAAAGGCTGAATCTGGTATAATCATGACCGCTGGTGCTATATTGAATGTTCTCTTTGGCCCGTAATGCATAGATGAACTGTTGATTTGCATGATTATGACCAGGAACTGTGAATTTGTATTATCTTGACTAATGGTATTTCAGATGATAAAAGTTGATGATGTTTTTACGAAAAAGAGAAGCGCGTGGACATTATAGTCTACATTATTCTTCTAATAGATTGCTCATTCCGCCGCTATTATTGATCTGAACATTTTCAAGAATTTAACTGCAGTTTTTGATATACACCTTGTATTCTGTTGTATTCTATCAAGAACTCACCTGTTGAAGGCTAATGATAATTTATTCGTCATTATCTTAGTCATGATATTTCTTACTGGGCTATTTGAGCTCACCCTTTTGTTCCATTATTTTTCAACAGGATATGAGAACGTAGCTGGGTCTAGCCGGGGAATGGAGTGGGAGTCCGAGGGATATATATTATAGTCTTCACGTGTTGTAAAATAGTGTGGCAATAATAGTGAAGACTTAGTTGTGTATTATTATACACGGTATTGTTGTACGTTGTGCTTTGTTGTAATAATTTTGTTGTAGTCTTTTGACGACTCAAGTTTGGGCTGTGTGGGCCTAGATTTGGGGGCGTCACAACATAATCCAATTAGATTTGCTATCTATAAGTCCATTGGACCTCTAATTGAGTTAGTTTACAAAATACTAACACTTAACATAGTTTGGGTTTAATTTATTAAAACCCTAATAATGCTCATACATACAAGCACTCTTATTAATTTTCAACATTTTGTTCCACCGCTGCGGCGGTGATTACTACCGCTGCGGCGGTAGTTCAAATTTTACTTTCCAGATAGTTTCACCGCTGCGGCGGTGAAACCTACCGCTGCGGCGGTAGTGCTAATTTTCAAAACTCTAAAACACATTAATACAAGTACTTTGACTTGATTAAATTAAATTCATTAACTACCTTTTATCATTAACTTGGGTTTATAATATAATTACTCATACCCATATAGTTATTCCTACATTGGGTTACACAATTAACTCATCCATAGTTAATTCTCATCACCATATTTATTCACCTAGCAATTAACCAACATTTGGTTAATGCTCTCTCTTGTCTACCAACTAGGGTTATTCAATTAACCCTACATTAGTTAATTCTCTACACTCAACCAAATTTCCAAACACTTTGACCATCAATTGACTTTTTAAATGTTTGGGCTACATAACTTACCTTGCATTGGGCTTTCTTATTTAATTACCCACCTTCATGCAAGTATTCCCATATTGGGCTAACACATATAATCCTTTTGGGCTAGTCCACTAGTAGTAATTAAATTACTTGGACTCATAACTAATATAATTAACCTAATTAATTATATTTTACAACATTCCTTCTTACTTTATATTAAAACTAATTACTTTATTAGTTTTGTTGAGTATTAATTACTCATCTTTTTATTTGGCTAACAAGCACACTTTAGGTATATATATGTATTCATATAATCACCTTCACTTCTCAATTGAATTTATTTCCTTAATAAATTCTCTACATGCATCATTAAAAATATTCTTACATTTAATTTCTAACAAATCAATTATGTTAAAAAAAAATGTTTACCCATTTTCTACACATCTTACTTCTCAAATTCTAGGTTTTAAACATTAACCTTTAATTAAATCCATTAAGATCTTATATAAAATCTTGAAAATATCTGGGATATTACATTAATAATAAATAAAGATGATAAATTAGCAATTATTATATAATGCCTATTTAGTAATAATTAAAGAGAGATAAAATTTATAAATTAATTATTTATTATTTAAATATTATTAAATAATAAATAAGGATAATTAAGTAATTAATTATTATTTAATTAGCATTAAATAATGATTAATGGAAATTAAGTTATTAGAGTAATAATTTATTATTTAATTTAAATAATAAATAAGAATGATTTGATTATTATTTAACCTTAAATAATAATTAAAATTAATTAAATAATTAATTATTATTTAATTGACATTAAATAATAATTAAAGAGGATTAAGATTAGTAAACTATTATTTAATTTCCTTAATTAAATAATAAGTAAGGTTAATTACTTAGTTAATTATTGGTTGATTAACATTAAATTAAAGAAGGTTAAAATTAAGGTAATAATTAATTTATTATTTAATTATAATTAAATAATAAGTAGGTAAAATTAGTTATTATTTATTTTAAATAATAACTAGAGTTAATTAATTAATTTCTATTTAATCAATATTAAATGGTAATTAAATAGAGATTGAGTTAATAAAATAAATTGAATTTAATTATGATTTAATTAAACAATTGTAATAAGTTGTTTAAGGGTTGAATAAGTGTCTAACACTTAAGAAAAATATTTTCTAACTTATTAAATTATTAACCTAAAATGATTGAGGGTCTATAAGGTTAATAATATTGTTTTGACTAATGTAATTTATGTGTTAGTACTTATGTGGTAAATAAGTTCATTATTAAGCGTATAGTTTTGCAAATACGTCGTACTAATTATTAGACCGACTTTATTAATGTTAGGTCTTTCAAAGCAAGTTAGTTAAAGCTAGACATTTATTATAGCTGAGCAGACAGGCAAGTTCTCTAACCCTACTCATTTGTTGTTGAACAAGTTCCTATACTTGTATTTATTGTCAAAGCTTGAAGTGCTTTAATTATTTAAAATTATCCCACATCCATATTGTTTATAAAATCGCACTTAGTGCATTTGAAGCTTGTTAGTTCTTGATTCATGAACTGTATTAAAAATGTCTGAACCTAATAGTTCAGCTAGACATTGCGTTTCTAAATTCAATAACTTGAATACTTTTAAAAGCTTATCCAAACCATTGTTGGGTGCGGATTTATTATATTAAGTCTGAGAATTGAACAACCCTAAATTAGGGGATTTTGTGTCGGGAAACCGACATTGGCGCCAGTGACTAAATGTAATGCATATACAGCGGGTTGAATAGGCTGATCCCCTTGAAAACCAAACAACTAAAAGGGTCAGAGGAAACTCTATTATACCCTCGTTAGTTCAGGGTCCTTAGTGACCACTCAGCATTTTAAGATTCAAATCTTCTGTTTATTAAAAATTTGAATCTTGTTTCATTCACAATTGTTATATCTATTGTTGAATCATTGATGATATTTTCCATTCATTCATGATATATTAAATCTCTATGATTGTTCTAAACTTGTTGAACAAACTAGTTGCTCATTCTTGCTATATCATGAACCATTTTTCAGATAATCATCCTGATTGCTCAAAGAAGGATAAGGGAAAAGGAAAGGTCAGAGCTTAAGTTAGTTTATGCATGCTAATTAGATGCTTAAATTTGTGTTTACTGTTGTTAAACCTTTTGTAATTCCTTATGATAGGAACTGTTTATGTTAAGGTTAATAGACCCTGGTATTGTAACCTTTTTGTAAGGGAACCAATATGTATTATTCCGCGATATTTAAATGCAATGTATGTATTTAATTGTTAGTAATGTGTTGAATAGTGAGAACCAAACTCGAGGTTATGGAAACCGAATTTGGGGTCGTCACAGGTTGGTATCAGAGCTGTAGGTTAGAAACGTTAGGATTTGCGAAACCTAAGTGATAACCTTAGTATTAAACTCATATCGAGTGCGTTAGGGGATGAATCGGGGAGATTCATCATGTTGTGTGTTTTTTGAGATGGATTGAGAAAATCCATCGAGCCGAGATGTACATGATAAAATATCATTTCGTTTCATCAATGAATATATTTTATTGTTGTACTAACGTGTGTTATTTTTTTTATGATATAGGATGGCAGAGATCGGACAGTCGAGTCGCACTGCTGAGGAGGACTATATTGATATCCATATGGATATTGCACAGCCGCTGGTGGCTGCACCCGTAGAGGAGCCAGAGTCGGATCCTGAGGAGGGGGATCGCGTGGAGCCCGTCTGGGGCGTTGTCATGAGGCCTTACAGTGAGGATGAGGCAGAGTCAGAGGAGTCTGAGGAGGAGGAGTCAGCTGATGGCATGGGCACTACTGTCGCTGACATCATAGAGGGACTGACCACTAGGAACGAGGAGCTGGAGGCAAGGGTCCAGCATTTAGAGGAGCAGAACCTGACCCACCAGCACATGGAGGATCAGTATAGGGATGCGGCTTATCAGTTCTCTGGCGAGAACACAGAGCTGAAGGAGAGGATCGTAGGACTAGAGGATCAGGTATAGGAGTACGAGGATTCGGTGGAGCACTTTGCAGTGCTGACACATCAGCTGGTAGATCAGGATGTGGAGTTGCAGGCTAAGTTAGCAGTAGCTGAGACTAGGTTAGCAGAGGCTGAGCTGAAGGTTCAGCAGGTTCAGGCAGAGAAGGCCGCCATCCGTGCACACTGGCAGGAGGCGATAGAGGACCGTATTGAGATGGAGACACAGCGGGATGCCGCTCATGGTCAGATGATGGAGCTTGAGGAGGAGGTCCGCGAGAAGCGGGTGAGGACGGATGGACTTAGCTATGTCTACCGATCTTTATATGGTAGACTTCAGAGCAGGGTACACTACTACCCAGCTGAGGAGGGCCAGTCGATGCACACCATCAGCAGGAGTGTGGTGATGGCCATCGGGGATGAGGAGTATGACGACGCAATCCGTAGGGGGATGCGAATTCAGTAGTAGTAGTAGTAGTTGTTTTCTAATTTCGTATGTAAATAAATGCAGTAGAACCCAACTTTTGTTTTATTAGAGGGTTAATATGTCACTAAATCCCAACTCTAGGAAGTTGTAGGATATGTCAGATCCCATCTTTTGTAGCTTCTCTGGGATAGAAGCATTTATAGCAGTATGCTTTTGAATGTAAAGTGCTATGCACTACTGTTTTAGCATATAAATATAAATGCAGTCAAATTTATGTTTATATGTGTGTTGAAATAATTATCTGTATTTTTGCTAAATATTGCCTAAGATACAAAGTAATGAGATGAAAAATATGAAATAAGTATAATAATGTAAATTTTTGTTTATAACAGAAAATGCCGCCACGTAGACAACCACCAAGGAACCAGGGGGTAGAAGAGTCAGTTAACAATGACCAGGGGGGACACAACGTAGACCCTATGCAAAACTTCGTCGACATGCTAGCTGAGGCAATGCAACACAGACACCCTGTTGTAGCAAATCCACCACCACCACCACCAACTCAGTTGGCAAATTTCAAAGATTTTAAAGCGGTGGGACCGCCAGAGTTTAGGGGAACGTCGGACCCGATAGAGGCCCAGTCTTGGATAAAGGAGATAGAGAAAGCGTTTGTTATCGCAAGAGTAGCTGAGGAGCAAAAGACAGTCGTTGCTACCTACATGATGAAGGGCGAAGCCAATTTCTGGTGGGAAGCCAATCAGAATAGGGTTGGGGATGGTGTGGTGCCCTGGACAAAATTTAAGGAAATATTCGACGAGAATTATTTCCCGAAAAGTATGAAAAGTAGGATGGAGGTAAGGTTTCTAGAACTGAAACAGGAGAACATGTCGGTACCGGAGTACGCGGCAAAATTTAATGAGTTGGCCAGGTTCGCTCCACATCAGGTAGACACGGAGGAACGCAAGGCCAGGAGGTTCGAGAATGGATTGAGACCTTGGATATTCAACAAGGTAGCAGTACTGCAGATTGACTCGTTCGCAACTTTGCTAGAGAAGTCAATCATTGCTGAAGGAGGAAGCGACGCGTTAACCAAGTACAACCAGGAGAGAAACAAGAAGAAAAATGAAGGGGGAAGCAAGAACAGCAACAGTGGAGGAAATAATAACAATAACAGCAATAAGCGTAAATGGGACAACAACAGTAACGACAAGAGCTCGGGGAATCAACAAGGAAGTATTCAGAAAAAGCCAGCATGCAATATATGTAGGAAGAACCACTTCGGGGAGTGCAGGAAAGGGAAGAATACATGCTACAATTGTGGTCAGGTGGGACATATTTCTCCAAATTGTCCCCTCCCAAAGAAAGTGAGATGCTTTTCTTGCGGAGCATCTGACCACCTGATAAAGGATTGCCCTAAGAAGAAGAATGACGGGGGTAGCGGCTACAAGGGCAATAACAACAAATTGGCTATCGGGGGACCGGTACCACAGAACAAGCCGACAGCCCGGATTTTCAATATGACGATACAGGATGCCGTGGGGTCAAAAGACGTGGTGTCAGGTATTATTCCGATCAATAATATAAATGCATATGTATTGTTTGATTCGGGTGCTACCTGTTCATTTGTGTCTGATGATTTCGCTAGACGATTAGAGTTGCCTAGGGACAAACTAGAAAACTCAATGAACATAGAAGTTGCTAATAAAGAGGTGATTCCGGTAGAGTACATACATAGAAATTGTTGGCTGAAATCAGGGGTCAGAAATTAAAAGTGAATCTAATTCCAATACGTCTGGGAGAATTTGATGTAATACTTGAGATGGATTGGTTGTTTAACCACGGGGAGATAATTGATTGTCAGAAGAAGTGCATACACCTTAAGACACCAAATAAGTCTAAGGTCGTATTTTATGGCAGCAAATCGTCAAGACAGTCTTCTTGTCTGACGATGATGCAAGCCAAGAAATTATTGAAGAAATGTTGTGTAGGGTATTTGGCTCATGTGGTTGACACACAAGTGGTGAGTCCCGGGATGGAACAAATACCAGTAGTTAGGGAATTTATGGATGTTTTTCCAGATGTACTGCCGGGTTTACCGCCGGACAGGGAGATAGAATTTGTGATTGATTTAGTACCGGGGACAGCACCGATATCAAAAGCACCATATAGGATGGCTCCGGTAGAACTGAAGGAATTGATGGTGCAATTGCAGGAGTTGTTAGATAATAAGTGCATTCAGCCAAGTGTTTCTCCATGGGGAGCACCGGTGCTGTTTGTAAAGAAGAAGGATGGATCGATGAGATTGTGTATGGATTATAGAGAGCTGAATAAGGTGACAATTAAGAACAAGTACCCGTTACCACGAATTGACGATCTTTTCGATCAATTGAAAGGGGCGAAGTACTTTTCAAAGATTGACTTAAGGACTGGTTATCACCAGTTGAAAGTTAGGAAGGAGGATATACCCAAGACGGCATTCCGAACTCGATATGGGCATTATGAGTTTCTGGTGATGTCGTTTGGACTAACGAATGCGCCAGCCGCATTTATGGACATGATGAACAGAATATTCAAGCAATACTTAGATAAATTTGTAGTCGTGTTCATTGACGATATTTTGGTGTATTCCAAAATGGAGGAAGAGCATGCTGAACACCTAAGATTGGTGTTGGAGATTTTACGGAAAGAGCGGTTGTACGCTAAGTTTTCAAAGTGTGAATTCTGGTTGGAAAGAGTTCAATTTTTAGGTCATGTTATTGACAAGGAGGGAGTTTCGGTTGATCCGGCGAAGGTTGAATCGGTAATGAATTGGGAACAACCAAGGACGCCGACAGAAGTAAGAAGTTTCTTAGGGTTAGCGGGTTACTATCGGAGGCTCATTCAAGACTTCTCAAAGATAGCAACACCGTTGACCAACTTAACAAGAAAGACGGTAAAATACGTGTGGACGGAGAAGTGTGAGGAAAGTTTTCAGGAGTTAAAGAAAAGACTTAGTGAAGCACCTGTATTAACCTTACCAGATGATACAGGAGGTTTTACGGTCTATAGTGATGCATCGCACAAGGGGCTTGGCTGTGTGCTTATGCAAAACGGCAAAGTCGTTGCGTATGCGTCCAGACAATTAAAAGATTATGAGAAGGGATATCCTACCCACGACTTGGAATTGGCAGCGGTAGTGTTTGCCCTTAAAATTTGGAGGCATTATTTGTATGGAGAGAAATGTGAGATATTCACAGACCATAAGAGTCTAAAGTATATCTTCACACAGAAGGAGTTGAATATGAGGCAACGGAGATGGTTGGAATTGATCAAAGATTATGATTGTGAAATTCTATATCATCCCGGCAAGGCCAACGTAGTAGCGGATGCTCTGAGTAGAAAGAGCAGGGAGAAATTGTTCATATTGACAGATCAAGAACAATTGGTTCAAGAGATGGCTCGAATGGAGTTGGAGGTGAGAAATCCAAATGAGTCAATAGAAGTCGAGGTGAGCCCAACCTTGTTAGATAGGGTGAAAGAGGCTCAAGACAAAGATGAGGAATGTGACAGAATCCGGAAGAGGATGACCGATGGAGAAGATGTCAAGTTTAAAATTGATACCATGGGATTGCTGAGATTTGAAAATCGGGTTTGGGTACCGCTAGTGCCTGAATTACGAGAGGAAATTTTGCAAGAGGCCCACAGTACGAGATACTCGATACATCCGGGGAGTACGAAGATGTATCAAGATCTACGTCAGCATTTTTGGTGGCCCAATTTAAAGAGTGAGGTTGCAGAATGTGTCAGCCGATGCCTAACTTGTCAAAGGGTAAAGGTCGAACATCAGAGACCAAGTGGATTGTTACAGCCGTTAGAAATTCCTGAGTGGAAATGGGAGCATATCACAATGGATTTTGTGGTAGGACTTCCAGCAACACAGAAGGGTTATGACGCAATTTGGGTGATTGTGGATCGGCTAACAAAGTCAGCGCACCTTTTGCCGATCAAGATTAGGTTCAGTTTGGATCAGTTGGCCAAATTGTACATCAAAGAGATAGTTTCAAGACATGGGGTGCCGGTATCGATTGTGTCAGACAGAGATCCGCGTTTCACGTCAAAATTTTGGAGAAGTCTTCAGGAGAGATTGGGGACACAGTTGAGAATGAGTACAGCGTATCATCCGCAGACTGATGGGCAAAGTGAGAGAACAATTCAGACATTGGAGAATATGCTCAGGGCCTGCGTGATGGATTTCAAGGGCAGTTGGGAAATCCATCTACCACTAGTTGAGTTTGCATACAACAACAGTTATCATGCGAGCATAGGTATGCCGCCTTACGAAGCTTTATATGGCAGAAAATGCAGAACACCTCTATGTTGGGATGAGGTAGGAGAACGCCGACTGTTGGGGCCAGAATTGGTTCAACAGACGGTAGAAATTATCAAGGTAATAAGAGCTCGGCTAGTAGCAGCTCAAGACCGTCAAAAGAAATACGCCGATTTACATCGACAGAAACGAGACTTCGAAGTGGGGAGTTTTGTGTTCATAAAGGTATCTCTCTGGAAAGGGAAGATCAGATTTGGAAAGAAGAAAAAACTGAGTTCAGGGTTCATAGGACCGTTCGAAATATTGAGGAGAGTGGGTGAAGTAGCATACGAGGTAGCTTTACCTCCTGAATTGGAACATATTCACAATGTGTTTCACGTGTCAGTATTGCGGCCATACAAACCAGACTACAAGCACGTTATCTCCTATGAACCAATTCAAGTCGGGAAGGACTTATCATATGAAGAAGTTCCTGTTCAGATACTCGATAGGAAGGAACAGAAAGTGAGAAATAAGATAATTCATTCTGTCAAAGTACTTTGGAGGAATCACGCCATTGAAGAAGCTACGTGGGAATTAGAGGAGGAAATGAGGGCAAATTACCCGTTTTTATTTGAATAACCTTATTTTACAATTCCGAGGACGGAATTTTTATAAGGAGGGGAGAATGTAATGTCCTAGAATTTCCACGTCTTTATTAATTAAATTATTAATTTAATTTCCAACGAGTTAGTTTTACGAGATTATTTAAATCTTTTTATGTGATTAATTAATTATGTGATTAAATAATTATGTAATTAATTACTAAAATTAATTAAAGGGAGTCACTAATATGTTATTAAATTAGTGAACAAACCCTAAAGTTTTAATATCAAAATAATTGATAAGTTTCCTATTAATTAAATATTCAATTAAATTGAATATAATGAGTGAATTAAATATAATAAATTAATTAATATGATTATTAATTAATGTAAATAATGTAAAATATTAATAATAATATTTATTAGTCCATTTAGTAATTTAATACTTATTGGTTAGAATATTTAATTATTTATTCAATGTAATTATTTATTTAATCATGGATTGAATAATTAATGTGTAAATTATTAAATTAGCCCAACATGGGTCAATTAGTAGCCCAAGTGGAGAATAATAAAATTTGACAATTTAGTAGCCCAAATAATTTAATAGAAGCCCAATTGGTATTTTAAATTAAAGCCCAATGATTGGCCCACTTGGAAAATACTTAAATTAACTATTAATTGTTTAAAAGTGGAATGTGACACTCATTTTGGGACAAACCAAAAGCCATCAGCCGACCAAGTGAGGGAGGAGAGAGAAAATGAATTTTGTTTTATTTTGTTTTATTTTTCATTTAATTAAATTAAGGTTGCTTGTTTTATTTTTTTGGTACATGGACACCATCCCTCTTTTCACCAACTAAGTATGGACTAACTTCCTTGTGTAAGTATCTTTGCTATCTCATGATGGTAATTTTAATAGATATAGATTTTATATCTATCAAAATTGTAAGTATACTTACAATTTAGGAGCTTGTGTTAGTCATTCTTCTTCTTCCATTTTTCAAGCTAGAGAGCATTTGAGAGTGTAGAAAAAATATAGTTGAGAGCAAAACTACCAAGAGAAGGAGTTCTTGGTTCATGCCTTCAAACCTCATCACCTACTTTGGAAGAAAAAGGAAGATAGCCTTTAAAACAAGGTAATTGTTATTTTAAATGAAGTTTTATTTTTAAATTAAATAAATCATCATGTTAGTATAAACATGTTAATATAGTTATTAATGTGTAGTTGTAATATTTATGCCATGCTTGAGTTTAATAGGTTTGGTTTGTATTTTGGTATATTTTATATGCTAAAATATGTATTTAATAGTGTATAATCAAGTCTTGAAATATATGACCAAAAATATTTTTATAAAACTTAGGTTTGATGTTCTAATATTATAGAACATTAAATCATGAGAAAAATAAAGTTTGAATCTCTCAAAATGGAGTTATACACAAAAAGTTATGATTTGTGGTAGTTTATGTGATGTAAAAAATTTTATAAAAAAATAATGATATTAAATCATGAAAAATTAATTTTTCATGTTATAAATTAATATAAGGTGATTGGTAATTTTTTTGGATTTTTATTGAGGAGTTAAAGATTTCTTGAAGGTATAATTTTAATTAAAGTGTGTATAGCCGGAACACTGTTCACATTCTGTGAAAGAACAAAAAATTAAAGGTTTCCGCGCAATGCGCGGACCACTGTGCACAGTCGGACGCGGAGACAAAACGGCGTCGTTTAGCCTCAGAAAAAAATTACGCCGCGCATACGCGCGGAAGCCGTATCCGCCTTTCTAAAAACGGCGTCGTTTTGGGCCGTATAATCTGAAACGCGCGCCATGCGCGGTAGGAAAAATTCGGGGAAATTACAAGTTTGACCCTCCGTGTTTTTTTCGGCGAAATGACCATTTTGCCCTCGGATCAGTTTTCTGATTAATTACGAAATTGCCATCGGTCCGGTTTTTCAACTTAATTACGAAAATGCCATTCGGGTAAATTTTAATTAATTTAAATATTTGAAAATTAATATCAAATTATAACAAAAATAATAATAATACAAAAATAATATTGGGGAGAATATTTTTCAATAAGTTTAATATTTAAATATTTTAAATATTAATCTAGTTAGCTAAACCATGGTTAAGTTAAATAAATTTATTATTTATTTATTATTTTAAATGTTAATAATATATAAAGATGATAAATTAGCAATTATTATTTAATGCCTATTTAATAATAATTAAAGAGAGATAAAATTTATAAATTAATTATTTATTATTTAAATATTATTAAATAATAAATAAGGATAATTAAGTAATTAATTATTATTTAATTAACATTAAATAATGATTAATGGAAATTAAGTTATTAGAGTAATAATTTATTATTTAATTTAAATAATAAATAAGAATGATTTGATTATTATTTAACCTTAAATAATAATTAAAATTAATTAAATAATTAATTATTATTTAATTGACATTAAATAATAATTAAAGAGGATTAAGATTAGTAAACTATTATTTAATTTCCTTAATTAAATAATAAGTAAAGTTAATTACTTAGTTAATTATTGGTTGATTAACATTAAATTAAAGAAGGTTAAAATTAAGGTAATAATTAATTTATTATTTAATTATAATTAAATAATAAGTTGGTACAATTAGTTATTATTTATTTTAAATAATAACTAGAGTTAATTAATTAATTTCTATTTAATCAATATTAAATGGTAATTAAATAGAGATTGAGTTAATAAAATAAATTGAATTTAATTATGATTTAATTAAACAATTGTAATAAGTTGTTTAAAGGTTGAATAAGTGTCCAACACTTAAGAAAAATATTTTCTAACTTATTAAATTATTAACCTAAAATGATTGAGGGTCTATAAGGTTAATAATATTGTTTTGACTAATGTAATTTATGTGTTAGTACTTATGTGGTAAATAAGTTCATTATTAAGCGTATAGTTTTGCAAATACGCCGTACTAATTATTAGACCGACTTTATTAATGTTAGGTCTTTCAAAGCAAGTTAGTTAAAGCTAGACATTTATTGTAGCTGAGCAGACAGGCAAGTTCTCTAACCCTACTCATTTATTGTTGAACAAGTTCCTATACTTGTATTTATTGTCAAAGCTTGAAGTGGTTTAATTATTTAAAATTATCTCACATCCATATTGTTTATAAAATCGCACTTAGTGCATTTGAAGCTTGTTAGTTCTTGATTCATGAACTGTATTAAAAATGTCTGAAGCTAATAATAGTTCAGCTAGACATTGCGTTTCTAAATTCAATAACTTGAATACTTTTAAAAGCTTATCCAAACCATTGTTGGGTGCGGATTTCTTATATTAAGTCTGAGAATTGAACAACCCTAAATTAGGGGATTTTGTGTCGGGAAACCGACATTGGCGCCAGTGACTAAATGTAATGCATATACAGCGGGTTGAATAGGCTGATCCCCTTGAAAACCAAACAACTAAAAGGGTCAGAGGAAACTCTATTATACCCTCGTTAGTTCAGGGTCCTTAGTGACCACTCAGCATTTTAAGATTCAAATCTTCTGTTTATTAAAAATTTGAATCTTGTTTCATTCACAATTGTTATATCTATTGTTGAATCATTGATGATATTTTCCATTCATTCATGATATATTAAATCTCTATGATTGTTCTAAACTTGCTGAGCAAACTAGTTGCTCATTCTTGCTATATCATGAACCATATTTCAGATAATCCTGATTACTCAAAGAAGGATAAGGGAAAAGGAAAGGCCAGAGCTTAAGTTAGTTTATGCATGCTAATTAGATGCTTAAATTTGTGTTTACTGTTGTTAAACCTTTTGTAATTCCTTATGATAGGAACTGTTTATGTTAAGGTTAATAGACCTTAGTATTGTAACCTTTTTGTAAGGGAACCAATATGTATTATTCCGCGATATTTAAATGCAATGTATGTATTTAATTGTTAGTAATGTGTTGAATAGTGAGAACCAAACTCGAGGTTATGGAACCCGGATTTGGGGTCGTCACATCTACCAATTTCAAGTATACTTGCAAATTATTAGATACAAAAATTATATCTATAAGTCATGATGCTCCTACTTGGATACTTGCACAAGAAAGTTAGCCCATGACTTAGTTGGTGAGGATTTTGTGGGAAAAGACTTTCCCAAAAATCAAAACAAGCAACCTAATATTAAATAAATAAAAATAAAACAAAATAAAAACAAAACTCATTTTTTTCTCTCTCCTTCCATGCATGATTCGGCTGTCTCTTTCTTTTCCCAAATTGATAGTCACTTTTTAATTTTTAATAATTAATAAGTTATATAATTGTTTTTTCAAGTGGGCCAATTATTGGGCTTTATTTAAAATACCAATTGAGCTCCTATTAAATTGTTTGGGCTACTAAATTGTCAAATTTTATTATTCTCCACTTGGGCTATTAATTAACCCATGTTGGGCTAATTTAATAATTTACACATTAATTATTCAATCCATGATTAAATAAATAATTAAATATTCTAACCCATAAGTATTAAATTACTAAATGGACTAATTAATATTATTATTAATATTTCACATTATTTATATTAATTAATAATCATATTAATTAATTTATTATATTTAATTCACTCAATATATTCAATTTAATTGAATATTTAATTAATAGGAAACTTATCAATTATTTTTATATTAAAACTTTAGGGTTTGTTCACTAATTTAATAACATATTAGTGACCCCCTTTAATTAATTTTTTGTAATTAATTACATAATTATTTAATCACATAATTAATTAATCACATAAAAATATTTAAATAATCTCGTAAAACTAACTCGTTGGAAATTAAATTAATAATTTAATTAATAAAGACGTGGAAATTCTAGGACATTATTATTATTATTATTATTATTATTATTATTATTATTATTATTATTATTATTATTATTATTATTATTATTATTATAATTATTATCATCATCATCATCATCATTATTATTATTATTATTATTATTATTATTATTATTATTATTATTATTATTTTATTTTTTTTTATAATTCATAATTTTTATTATAATAATTATTATTATTATTAGTACTATTATTAATATAATTATTATTATTTTTATAATAATTATTATTATTATTACTATAATTATTATTATTAATTATAATTATTATTAGTATAATTATTATTATTATTATCTTTATAATAATAATTATTATTATTATAATAATTATAATTATGATTATTATTATTATTATTATCATAATTTTTATTATAATAATTATTATTATTAGTATTATTATTAGCACTATTATTAATATTATAATAATACTAATAATAATTATTATTATAATTATAATAATAATAATTGTTATTATTATTATTATTATTATAATATTCAACTGTTCATAGGGTTAAAATGGTAAAATATTGTTATTCAGACATCTGAAAAAATTGATTATCAAACAATATTTTTTCATTCAGATACAATTCTATTTAGATGTCTAAATTATTCAGATCTTAATAGAGAATTTTATCAAACACCACCTAAGTCTTTTTTTTTTTGCTTTCTTTAATTAATAATTAATTTGGACGGTCACTTTCATATTTTGGACTAAATTTAAATGATTTCAACCAAAAGACGATAATTAACTCAACGGCTGGTTTTTAAATACTAAATCAATTCTTTGAGCTAAATAAAAATAAGAATTATATAAAAGCTAGGTTTGGTATAACTTATACTTTCAATACTTCTACATGATGGAGAATTGAGTTCCAAAGTCCGGATATATGCGAGATAATAAAACTCCCTAAATTTACACTTTTTTTTATCAGCTAAATTATTAGAAAAAATTGACGTCAGATTAAGGAAGATAAGGTGAATGATTTAGCAATAAAAAAATAAAAAATATGATGAAGGTCTTTCCTTTTATTTATTGCGTAAGGTATCGCCATTCCCTTTGACAATATCCACTAATTTAGAATTTAATTTTAAAATCATAGTTTGATCATAACGTTTTTGGAATACGGCTAATAACCGATGAAAAGGAGTTTATATTGTGTAATTGACATACAAATCTCCACATCAGCAATTCAATCAGAGCCTCGCGTCACTATGAGATGGTACTCTGGAGATTCACCGAATTCAAGCAAGTGCAAGAATCCGTTTTTTATTTGAAAGAATTGCCTCTCAATGACATATATATGCTTTATCATACTAATAAGAGAGAAATTTCATGATCAAACTTAATCAATTTTAAGAGATATTTATGCTTAAATTTGTCGTGTACACGACTCCTATAAGAAGGGAAGGGGGACATGTCCGCAAGATTAATCGAATGCTCTAACATATTTAAATATTTTCTAAAATAAAAATGAAAATAAAAGAACTTGTTTTATATTTAGAACGTATTCTAATTAGGACACACCTTCTTTCGTATTAACAATAACAATAATAATAATAATAATAATAATAATATATAATGTTAGAAGTAACTTGAAAGACGAGCACTAATTAATATAATGGTGAAAATGAAATTGAAAGAGACACGAGATCAACAAAGGGGCAGAGCAAATCTTAGAGTCCGCGACCAACGAAACCATGTCGATTAAGTTGGTCTGTCAAGGTGCATGGTATCACTCTCTATAATCGTTTTGTCAACATACTTGCATCACCTTACAATCATTTCAACCAACATTTTCTAACATGACATATACCTAAATCTTAGGTGGTTTAAAGTTAAGTATTGAGTAAGATTCATATGATTGGAGCGGGCCTATGACCTAAACAAACAAAAGACACGACGTATTAGTACTTTTTGTAACATCTTAGTTTTATATCAAAATATATGGGGGAAAAATCTGAAGTAACAAGCTTGGTGTAAACCTTGTTTAAAATCCATTATCAATGGAAAAACACCCAAATGAACTTCTTATGTATTTCTTTACGAACCATAAATGTTCTCTTTGATGCGCTTGATGTTCACTTGTTCAACCGAAAATACCATTATTTGCCGAAATTCTCCTTTTCATTTATTGATAAATAATAAGATTGATTTGTCATATAGTATGTGCATATTATAATTACGACCATAATGTCATGATGTATGGCTTTAATGAACAAGTAACAAAACTGTACAATTTGATTAAGAGCGTAATCTTAGTTAAGTGAAACACAAATGTTGTAGTCTTAATTAAATTTTAATGCCGAGAGATAAAACCGGAACATGTGATTGGTTAGTTTGTTATAAAGTGAGCTTGCAACATAGAGAGGTGTAATGCAATGGATGTTAAAGGGATGGAGTTAGATAGGAATAGCCGAACAGGAGATTGGATGATGTAATTATAAGCGCGTATTCGAGTAATAATGGGTGTATATATAGTGCAGTGTGCCTAGTCGGCGATGGGACTAGCGGCTACCACTCAGTCAGGCTGTTAGGGCATTTCTCTTCATCATTATGTCATGGTTTTAGCCTTGTGCAAATTTTGCTTACTCTACTCATTGCATCAACTGCCCATCCACACTTCCGTCCTCTCCAACTGCTCCCTACGGCCTACACACTAGTACAACTTGATATATCGATATAATATATTTTCAAAAATTAGTGAGAATAGAAATGATATTTTCTATTCAAGCGTATGTTGTTTTTATTCATTTTAACATAGATGATTTATTTTGTTCATAAAAATTTAATTTTTAATTAAAATATTAGTACATAAATAGTGTGTATTAAATAAATCATATAATCATATTTTATTTATAAAATATTTTAACATAAATACTAATCTGTGAAATTTCTTAATTTTAAAATAATAATAGACTTAATATTGCTATATATATTAATTTGATGTTTCAATGAGTGAGATTATATTGTGTTAATTAATACTTTGGAATGTCAATTAATATATTTAATTAATATTAAGAACATTGTTATTGTCAAAATATTTATAAGATTTTTTATAAAATAATTTATTATTGATCATAGATCATAGAATTTTGGGACTAGCCTTTTAATATTTATTATTAAAAAGATTGATTTCATTGTTAAATCAATTTATAATCAAATAAAGATAAATTATAGACTTATAAAATTAGCTTAAATGTATCGGGATTATATTAATTTTAAAATATTTATGTACATTTATAGAGAAAATATTTATATTTTATTAGTAAATGATTTATTTAATTAATTCCTGGACTGATCAAGTGCAATTACAATTATTATTTATTTTGAATATTATTATTAGATAATATCTAGATAAGTATTAGAGTCAGAAGAGAAATCCTTTAAGATCCCCTTTCTAGCCTAATATGGATCTGATTTATAAAAGATGATAAGGATCAATGTTATATATATATATATATATATATATATATATAGGAAAATTTTAAAAAGCGAACTAAAGACGAACTGTCGTCTTTGGTATCTATGGCGACGGTTCAACCCGTCGTCATAGAGTGCATGGCTATGGCGACGGGTCGAACCATCGCCATAGATACCAAAGACGACGGTTCGTCTTTAGTTCGTTTTTTAAGGTTCGCTGGAGAAGGGGACTATATATATATATATATATATATATATATTGATCAGAAACATATTTGGTGATTTTTTCTATCACAAGAAAATATCAAATTCCGTATCCTCTCTTACAACCTTGAAAAAATACACCTGAGTTTTTTTTTTTTCTTTTCAGAATGGTGTTTTGGAAGCCACAATTCAAGTTCAGCATAAAGTTATAAGCTAAAAGATCTTGAAAATACTAGAGACCGTACGAATTTTCAAAACATATTAATTCAACCAAGCATTATGTAACAAACTAGTATTCTAGATACATAGTATATATATTTGTTATTTCGTATAAAATCATAAAAA
Source organism: Hedera helix (assembly GCA_947179155.2). Classification (NCBI taxonomy): domain Eukaryota; kingdom Viridiplantae; phylum Streptophyta; class Magnoliopsida; order Apiales; family Araliaceae; genus Hedera; species Hedera helix. The sequence continues at coordinate 38,722,857 of OX359268.1, forward strand.
TGATCCTATTTTTTATTATTTTTCTTTAAAATCTGTTTTGGGAAATTTTTTCCAAAACTGAGAATTTGTTAGCTCAACTGCTAAGGAAAAGGATAGCCAAATCTGAAAAAGAAGCCAAAATGCATGTAATGGTTGGAGACATATAAAGATCAACACAGGGATGGGAGCATATATCCCGTCTAAAATTATATGGACGTCCTTGAAATAAGAAACGGTGTCTGCACTTTGTTTGCCGTGGACTGCCTGCATTCATTGATTCTGCATGTACATTATATTTGTCATATCTAGCTAGCCCTGTCTCTCTCTTTTCATATACAATTAAACCTATTTTTAATTTCTTTGTTTTCCACAAGTCCTCGAGCTAATAATACCCCTTGTCCATTTTAATCTTTTACTTTAATTACCCATAAAAAATGTCCATGAATTGGAGAGTAGGAGGTTGTTTGTTGCCAAATAGCTAACCCATCGCCCCAAAAAAGGACAATAGGAAGAGAAGAGAAAAACGTATACTCATCAAGTTAAATTTCCACCTGATATGAATATTTATGAAGGAAAAGTCATTATTTACGATTGATGATGTTCTTCTAAGCACAAATTTAAGATAATTGTGCAATGTCAGATTTAATTTTTTTTGACAAAAAAATTAAAATTTGTGCTTCTCTCTATCGATACACACAAATGTGCTTGTTTGGCCCGACACAATCTAAAGATAAATTTATACTTTGTGTTATTGTCAAAAGTATTTCGGTCAAAATATATTTTTTTTTTATCATTGAGTCACGAAGAACTTGATCCAAAATATAAAATTTTTGTGTGTTAGTTAAAAGTACTTGTGAATTGCATCTGTAATACTAGTATCATATGCATTGGCGCTTATTAAAATTTGCAAATTTTGTTAATTTGATTTTTTTGTCATTCAAAGAAATATAAATAAAAAGGAACTATTTAATCAAAATATTAAGTTACAAAATGATCATTGTATTTCTTTTATCGTATAATTATTACTAAATTAAGTATTCGATACATTTCAAGGTATATGGAAAAAAAAAATTACCAAAGGGACGGTGTATTTGTGTTTTTTTTTTTTTGAATAAATCTTGATATACTAATTATTTATAAATAAACTCACAAATATAAAATGTAAATCATGTAGTATAATTGCAGTGAAAATTTTAATTGTCCTCTACTATTTACTATTTGTGAATTTGTTCGTAACAGTTTCAGGACCAAAAGTACCTGGTGCACTATTGGAATGTGAACCGAACATGTACTGCTGACTGTTTTCTTTTTCCTTTTCAGATGACAAGTGAACAAAGGACAACTCATGTCTACGACGTCACAGATTTTAATATTATGATTTATTTTATAATAATTAAAATAAATATTATATTTAAATATTTTGTATTTATATTTATTCCAAACGAAATATGCTACTCAACCCAGCCTCAGGCAACTTAAATTCAATATATTATTAAAATACATTTGAATGGATGAAACTCGACATGTAAGTTTAATGTTCTGTGAGTGATCGATATTATATTTAGTTGTTCGTTATATAGGGACTGACAGAATTGGATGAATTCAAAATCTCAAGTTCAGATAAATACATAAGAGCAGCTATATAGTTTGATAGTTAATTATTCTGGAAGGCCATCCATCTCTATCTCAACTCTCAATAGCACAATAAAGTTTAGTCCCACTTCTTGAGGATTTAACCGCCATCTTGCGCTTCGACCAATATCATGATGATTCATACATGCCGTGAAGTTGAGATCACTGCCTTTGTGGAATATGCATATAAAGCTAAAAAAAAACAACTATGGGTAAAAATAACTTATCAATGATAAGTTATTACATATAATTTTATTAATAAAAAATAATATAATAATTTTGTTCAGTAAGTATTCTAAAATTATATTAAATTTAATAAATGATAAAATTCCTATAAAGTTTAACAAATTAAGGATTAACATTTGAAAGGTCTCTAAAACCAGTATGATTCTAGTTCTTTAATTCCTAAAGGAGAACTAAATATTTCAGCACATTCAAAGTACATTGGTTTACTCTCATCATAATTATTTCCTCTATATCAATGTTCTAACTTAAGTATCGAAGAGCTTTCTAACGAATTTAAGGTGCTTAAGCGACGATTAAAGTCAAAATTTGTAAGTTAACCAAAACCCTAGTTTAAATATTACTGATTAACGCATTAAATTAGCGTTGTCACTGAGAATAAAAAAAGTCAACTCCTCATAATCCAAAAAATCAATATGGTGAATACTCGCACTTTAGCATTATATCAAAAAAATTCACATCCACCATCTCTTAAAAATCTAGAACAAAAGACAAACTCAACTCATGCTCCACAACTCTCTCATCATCACCCTATTATGAAGGGTAATATAATAATTTCATTCACCAAGTATTATAAAAGCATATTAAAGCCAATAGAAAATAAAATTTTCAATGAGTTTAATCAACTAAGGATTGATAACTTAGAAGATCTCTAAAATCATGTAAGATTCTAATTCTCTACCCTCTCATGCTATAAATAAAGAATATTCCTGTACATTAAAAGTACATTATTTTACACACATAATAATCTTATCCCTTTGTATTAGTGTTTTGATTTAATCAACGGAGAGTACTCTTGAGGGTCCCTTAACTCCAATGGATTTTTTAGCAATTTTTTTAATGGATCCGGTTAAAGTGAAGTTTGTAAGTTCTTAATGTTTTTCATTACATTGGATATAAGAAAATGTGTCATTAAAAAAATATGACAACTTACCAACCCAAGATAATGAAAAACATTAGGAACTTACTAAGGTGAAGTTTGTGCCAACTTCACCCTAACCAAATCCCTTTTTGATAAATTGAAGGTGGACAGATGATGATCAAAATTCTTTAGTTTCAATCATGTCCCAACCTTTTGAGTGTATCTAACCACCAACCGAGGTAGATGAAGGCCATTTATATTATAAGGTTTCAAATAAATATTAGTCAGGACTTTCCAAGTGAGTGATATCGTAAGATATTCAGCCGTTCTAGCAAAAAAACTAGTAAAACAAAAGAGATTCACGTTTGAAAATATTAATTTCCCATCATAAATTAGTGGCAGTAGCAATTGTTGAAAAATGAAGGGTTGGTGCAAGCACTTGATGCCCTTCTGCGGAATCTTCAAAAAGAAAATTATGATACTCCTCCAATAATAAAACCAACCGACTTCCCAATTCAACAAGTTATTTCAGATGTTTAATAATGGGATGGTATTTCCATAAATACCATCCTTTTAATCTCTTGATTTATTTGATATCATATGATGATGATAATATGAAATCATCAAATCTTTTTTCTTTTCTTTTTTTACACACAAATAAAAAAATAAAAAGCACTTCTTTAATTCACAAACATGTCAAAATACATCCATATACCAAAACACAGCAAACAAAGCACACACCCCTACATAACAATTTCTACTTTTATATTCTGTAAATACATATTTTCCCGCTCTTTACTTTTCTTTTCTTTACGAATAAATTTATTTAATTTTCATAAAAGAAACAGAGCTTCATATGCTACTTCTTTTCTCTTCCTCAGCGGATGCCCTTGGTGGATTGAATGTGCTCTTTGGATAGAAAGATGAGTCGCTTGCCGATCTCGATAGCATTGTACACTCTACGACGGATCACAAAATTAATTAAAATTTAAACAATTAGGAGGAGGCATTATATTTAAGCAAATACCGTAATATTTACTTTCGTTATTAGTACCTTGTGATATTGTTGAAAATGACGATGATGACGACGAGCTGTACGATCTCTTGCAATGAAGAATGGCGCTTTGGATTCCATCCTGCTGCTGCAACGCAGAATCATCTCTCCTACTCGCCGGTGCCGGAACTGCTCCGACGGCAGAGGAGGTCCGTCGGCTCTTCATTAAATTCCTATACATTTCACGAAAGACTGCTTGCCTTCTCGGCGAATTCACCGACGCATTCGCCGGAGACGACAACGGCGTCACCGTAGTCGATTGATCAAAAATCCTAATCTTCGAAACCCTGACATACAGAGGCTTAATCATCTTCAAAAACTTATACACTCCAATATCTTTCTTAACCGATTCATTCGCCGGCGAAGAATCTTCCGAGCTTTCTCTCTGCATTTTGCTTCTCAAACTATTTTCTCTGCCTAAAAAAGTAGCAATCGGAACCTCTTCAACTCTGTATCTCATTCTTAAACGCTTGCTCTGTTCTCTCTTTGGAGTCGCCATGGAACTGGTAATATTACTAGTATTAGCCTTAGCCTCTGTTTTATTTAAACTCGATGGTTTTTTAAACCCTAACATGAAGACTCGCAACTTAGGAGGAGACCTGAGCAGTGAAATAGGAGATTGATTCTTGGAATTTGTTTCGATTGGAAGTATTTTCCTAATTGAAAAGGAATCACTGTTATAAGGATTAGATTTGGTCTCGCCGTCTCTTTTTGACAATTTGTCGGTGTTGTTTCTTTGGTGGAGCTGTTTATCCTTGTCGTTATCAAAGCTTTTGATGTCGACACTTGTACTGGAGATATTGGGGTTGTTTTCTAATACAACTCCCTTAAATTCACAATCGGGCCCTGTAAGTACCAAATCAAAAAAGGAGTCTTCGTCGTCAGTCTCCGGAGCCCGATTGCGTACATCAAAGTCTCCGCCGGTAGATTCACCGGCGGCATTCCGCCGGAATTTAAGTAAACTAAATACTTCCATGGTCGGAAAAGCCAGATTAAAGTTTAGTGAGAGGTGGTTCGGAGAGAAAGAGGAGGGAGCAAAATGTGTGACGGAGTGTGTGAAAACGTGAGGGAATATATAAAGGGAGCATTGGGTGATGGCGTTTCAATGGCGAATATTGAAAAATGGGGTTTCGTGGAAGCCGAGTGAAATAGGCTTTTAGCAGAAAAATAAGAGAGAGAAGGGGTGTAAGTGAAATTTGTTTGATTAGGGGGATTTATACTGGTGGCGTCATATATACATGTGAGATAAGTATACATCTCTCCATAGATAGTAGAGATAGTGGGATAATGACCGGAGAGTAGAGCACGGAGGCTTATAAGACTAGCAGGCAACTGCAGAAGAAGCAGCAGCAGTCGGTCAGTCCATACAGACTTTTTGAATTGAAATTAGACTATTTGCTGGTCCAAACCCACCTTTGGTTCTGTTCAATGAGTCCGAGGTCCGACAAACTAAAAGGAACATACACGGAAAATATATGTCTAGACAGTTTAAAGACTTTTATACTCGAAAGAAATAATGTTAAATTTAGTGATTTTGAAAGAAAAACGCAATTAATAATATATAGGATTTGTTCGATTATTAATGTTATTAACCTTTCGTATTAATTTTAGTACATTATATTTTAGACCCAAATGTTAATTAATTAAATTATTATTAAATAAATAATATTTTTAAATACGTATGAATTTTCAAATATTATAAACTCTAAGTAATCAAATATAGACGTAACTTTTTAACTAGAATGTTTTAATTTTAATCTTGATATACATGATCTGTCTGAAATAATAATGCCCCCAGTTTATAAAAGATTTTTTCCGATTTCAATTGGGAGGGTACAATTGCTAATTAATTATGGTACCATTTGGTACTATCCTGTAAATTTAGGTTTGAAAAATTGGCATTCAATATATTCAGTCCGTCAGTAGTCCCTGGAGCCCAACGCATTTAAAAAGGAATTGTAAGTTGCTTGCAATCTCAAGTTCAAAACTACCAGATATCTGGAATCTCAAATTCTTAGACGACATATCTTGGCCCTACCTTTGAAAGGTTGATTTCCCAACTTCCATCCTCTCCTTAATTAAATAACATCATAAAAGGAGATTTTTATTTTATTTTGTAAACAATCTTGTATTTTGTCTTTAAATAAAATGCATCATACATATTGAAATTTGGATGAATATTTTTTTTTATCAAATTTAGTTTAGTAGCCTTTTTTTCTTTTTTAGTGTCTTGAACTCTTGACGTAGAATGGCCGAGCCGAGTAGACGTGGGGAGGAGGTTGACAAGAAACTTCCAAAAAGAAAAAGGGAAAAGAGCCAAAAAGAAAAGACTTGGGAAAAGAGGGAGGACAAAGGTGAGGTAAAGCTTTATATTTGCGACTCCTCCGCCTCCTGTAGACTTATGCGGAACTGTACCTCTGATTTGTATTATTTTTATAAAATTCTCTTTTTAACTTTTTTTTTTGGCAAAAATTCTTCTCCAATTTATATTATTTTTATACAACTCTTCCTCAAACTTTTTTTTAGACAAAATTCTCCCTCTGAGATATATTAGTTAGGTAAAAAGGACCCTTATATTTTATTTCATTTATTTTTTTATGTGAAATTTATTTTCTATTTTGTAATTAAATATGTGAACTAATTAAAATTAAAGATGTCAACTAATTAATTAAATACGTAATTTAATAAATGACTAATTATGTGGTTCCTAATAATATTAGATTAGTTAAAAGAAAAGAGAGTTAACTCTCAAAAAATTAGGAATCTTTTCTCTTTTACTGACAATAATAGTTTTTTTTTCTATGAACGATTTTTTGAGAATTAACTCCTTTTTTTTTAATTAATCTAATATTATTTGGAACCACATAATTAGTCATTTAATTTATTTAATTAATTAGTCATTTAATTATTTCACATATTTAATTAGTCATTTATTTAATTATATATTTAATTACAAAATAAAAAATAAACTTCACGTAAAAAAACTAAATAAAATAAATATATAAAAGTCCATTTTACCTAACTAATACATCTTGGAAGGAGAGTTTTGCCTAAAGAAAAGTTTAAGGGAGAGTTTTGCAAAAATAATAAAAATTGGAGAGAGATTTTTGTCAAAAAATATAGTTCGAGAGAAAATTTTACAAAAAATAATATAAACAGGGGAAACAATTTTGCATTTCAGTCCCTCCGGTACGTATTTTTAATTTTTCAGACTCTTCTTCTAAAAAACTGAGCTGACAGACATTGGGTTCTCTCGTCTTTTTCATTCTTTAGAAAGGGTAGGTAGGTGCAGATGGGGCACGCTTGTTTGTGTTTTATGGACCAGCCCGGCCCAGCCCTTTTTGAAGAGCCTCTGACAACCTCCTCCAAATAAAGGTTTGACTTTCAAACTTAATTTCAACGGACCTGATTCCATCTTCTCAATCTTCCCCTCCATATAAAATCACTACCCACGACCAAAAGCAAAGCAAAGCAAAAATGAGCTCTTCTGTTTGGGTTTGCGACTAAAGCCCACCTTTCTCTTTATTATCTCAGATAAGTCATATATACACAGACTAATTTGTATATACATGTTTTGACAGCACCGTGTGTAGTTTAGTTGAACTTCAACCCAAAAAAAATAAAGTCACACAATCTCAAAAGAGTGGCTAATTTTTATTTATGTCTTTTTTTATTTATTATGTTCTTATGATGTACAGAGAAATAGATTATACTCTCTTCTACAGTCCTTTGTTCAATTTTTCAAAATCCTTTTGTTAATTTTATATTTTTTACGAATATTATTAAATTTTGTATAGATACATTATTTACATATTTAAAAAAAATCTTTTTATTACATGTTAAAGAATAAATACTATTTCTATAAAAAAAAATTATATAAAAACTTTAGTAAAAGAAATTTAACAACACCATTAAACCAAACCCATTAAAGTAGCAAACAATATCACTACATAGAGCCCAGCCTTATATATATATATATATATATATATATATATATATATATATATATTGATTTTCGATCGTCTTAAATGTCAATTATCTGTCAATCTAACACTAGAATTGTGTCACAAAACAAATTACATACTTATATAGTACGTAATCTCTTGTACTTATATTTGTTGAGTTTTAATGACCAAAACTTCCTTTAAATATGATGCCGACCATATCTCTTGTTTTTCTATAGTGGACTACTAATACACAAATTTATTTTTCTCTCCAAAAGTTTATTTATTTTTATAAAAAATGATGAGTAAACATGCTTCGTTTATTTTCACTCGATTGTCTCAAATACATGAAGATGTAATTTTTCGATGGGATCTTTGACAGTAATATTTCCTCAGTTTAAAATTTTGGAAATATATTTTTTTACTCTATTTTAAAAAAAAAAAAAAATATATATAAATATATATATATATATATATATATATTTTAAAGTTATAAAATAACATATTATTTTTAATATATTATTATTTTTTCAATGTCATTTTTACACCACACAATCGCTAATAAATTCTTATCTAATATTAAGATTATATTTACAAACATAAAAGTACCTTAAAAAATTGTCATTTTCAAATATATTTTTAATTTTATAGAGGAGAAAGTAATATTATACAATAGAAGGATATTCCTTTGAATGTCCGTCTTTGAGTCTTAATCTTGATAACATCTAATGTATATCGGTGGAGTAGATATATGCGTGCCAAAGAATTATACCAAGGCATATGCCATTATTTTCCTCTCCAATGACAACAGCTCTAGATTGATTTATAGGCTAACATAAGGTTCCTTCCCTCTCTCCAGCATGTTTAGCACTTTTCATCTCATGGATCTACTGAGAAATTAAACTCCTGCCAATTCCGCGGTAACCTATCTGTCTGTTTCACAGTATATTTTCCAATTGTATGTTTTTATATTTAGTCCTAGTTTAGTAGTTTAGAGTAATTTTTCTTAATTGTTTATTAACTAATTTGTGCGAATTTTTCTTAATGGTATATTATTTTTTCGCCATTAATTATTACTATACTTTCATAGTGCAATTAACTTTTGAATTTTGGGAATAGCATTGTTAATGGTCTCCTGTTTATAATCAAAATTACTAATCATATTAAAATAGTCTTGTAATTTTGGAAGAAGGGTCGTCTCTTTACAAAGAGGGTTGCAGTGATCAAATTTAGACAATTATTTACTTAAAATAAGCTTCTTCTGCAAAATCGTAAGAACATGTATGAGAGGATTAACTCATGAATCACACTCGAAAAGAAATTTATTGATTATCTGCTAATTGGTTGGACCGTAGGTACGATCATTTACGCGTCATGGGTGAGGCATCTGATTCAAGTTCAGAATAGTTGAGGCGCAAAAAAATAAAAAAATATTTGTTAGGCGATCTCGAACATATTTTATGCTAATGCAAGACCTTTGTAAATAGCCCATATCTCAACATAGAGCACCCTAGTGAAAAAGCCCACAAGCCACATGCCTAAATAATTAGCTGGCCGAGTGTCTTTTAGATTAAGAGCTCGAGAGTCTTGGAGTTCCAATTGGACTGAAGTTTGGCGGTTGCTCATTATGCTGGGGTAAACAGGGCTACAATTCTTATAAATTCACTAAGAAGGAGATAATAGAATATTCTCTAAAACTAACTAAGATGAATAATTGCTATAGTGTCAAAAAAAAAATGATTTATAAAATAATGTGATAAAGTGTAATTAGTTAACGATTCATCATACATAGGTGAAAATGGAGATAATAACCGACCACATTATTTTGTATTCATCTTTTGTAATCATTCTTTTGTCACCAAATTATTATTAAATTAAGATACAACCGATCATAATTGTTCATATACTTTCATTAAACCCACTAGCAAATGCTTATGATTTTAAGATTCACATCTTCTTCTTTTTTCAATGCTTAGTTAATTAGTGAATCATGATATACAGAGATCTATCTTAAATCGTGTTGTCTGTGCATACACAAAACTATGATATTCAAATTTAAAATTCAATTTGACTCAAAAATTTAACCCATTAAGTCTTAGATCTATTCATGTATATTAATCATTCGTTCTTTCATTAGTTATTTGATAAGGACACCAACTCATTTGTGATATCCTAACAACCTCCCTATCACAAGCGAACATTTGAACACTTCTCTTCAATCATTGTTAACCATTCTCAATTTTCTAATTGAGAGTCAACTTCTTCCATCAAGAATTAAATATTTCATCTTCAATCACCGCATACACCAATTCTCGGATAACCACTCTCAGAATCAATTCTCTACTAAACTCATTAAGAATTCAACATCACTCGTTGAGAGCTTTTAAGGAGGAGACGACAACCCTTCATCAAGAATTCACTGTCTTTGGGAAGGAGATGATAACACTTTATCAAGAATTCACCGCCATCTCGAAACTAATTCTCAGTAGGGTGTAAATGAGTCGAATCTCAGCGAACATCCTCCTGCTAAAACTCGACTCGATTCAAAAAAATTGAAATCAAATTCAACTCGAATTTGATAAGGGATTTCTAATTTTGCGCCAGATTCGACTTAGAACATTATTCGAACCTATTTGACTCATAAGTACTCGACTTGTTTATAAAACGAGTTACTCATGAGCCTTCAAAACTGGTTTCAAATCTCAACTATCACACTTAAAGTTGAACCACTATATACTCAACTGATTGCTAAAATAATGTTTATACATGAAAAAATTTCACTTTTATTTATTTAGAAAAATTAAAAAGAATGTAATACAAATTGGCAAACAGCTCATTGATTTATTTAAGTACAAACTTACACAATTACAAACTACACTTCATAAATTGTAAGGATTGGTACAAAATATCATATATTTAGTTTATGAGTATAGATCAAATCACTATTCGAGTATGATCTATTTAGCAAATATTGAGTATGACTCATTATAAAGTGCAATACTCAAACCCTAATTTGAGTGAACACTGGTATGATCGAATTCGACTCGTGTATCATTAAATAAAAAACGAGTATAGATCAGATTCGACTCAAATCAACTTCAATTTTGAGTTTTGGATCATATTTTTTGAGTTGATTCTAAGTCGAGTACTGAACAACTCAGCTCGATTTACACCCTTAATTCTCGACTAAACCCCCCTTCATTGAGAATTCTATCCAATCAAGCTTTCACAGCTCTAATACCAATTATTGTAAAAAAAATCGAGGAGCTTACGTGTACACAAAGTATTAATATATATATTTGAAATTTAACTTGACTCAAAAATTTAAACTATTAAATTTTAAACTCATTTATACATATTAATTTTTTACTCTTTTATTATTTATTCGATATAAAATTTTAACTTACCCATGATATCTAGCAAATATTGTCCAAATAGTGCACATTTTAGCAATGAAATGAGCCGAAGTAATGCCATCGTATGGGGTTATCTAATCTTTCTCATGGCAGTAGCTCTGATCACTTTATTAGCTTTTATGTATCATAATGAAGTCAGTTATTCCCGAGTCCTAAGAGACCTTTGCCTAACCTAATATTGTGATCTGACACATGAATATGTTGTTGTAATTCATATCGGTTCTTTTTGTCAATTGTCAAGAATCAAGATCTATTCAATTAATTACTGATTAGTGGTAATATTTTTCATCTTAAAATATATTGGCTACTGACTATTATAATTCTACGAATCTAGAAGTATATGAGAATGGGAGGCACATTCCTAACTTTATGCTTATTGAAGTAGGTGGCTCAGCAGGAAAAATTAACCGATTCACATTGCTTGTGTGGCTGTCTCCCCTAAATCGTTCTCGAGCCTTTTGATTTACAAAATGTATTTAGCTAAAAATTAAGCATATGGTAATTAAATTTTGCTTCAAAATATTGGCATTTAGAATCACTTGATTATGAATAGAATAATTGTCACATTTATATATTGACATTTAAGGTTTTATTTATTTGTATGTTTTATTTATGTATTCAATGAGATTTCAAATTAAATACATGAACAATTTATATCAAGTGAGATAAGGCATGAAGGTTTTAAATTTATCTAAAAATGCAAGTGAAAAATTGACATTGAAATTTGGACTAAAAAGGTCAATTAATTATAAAATGAGTAGTTTGTCACATTATAGAATAATAAATGGTAATTAAATTATGCTTGAAAATACTGACAAAATCCCTAGTTAGCATTACTACAGTACAATAATTTTTATCAAATGGGGGGAGGATTAAGCATAATTTTTTTGAAGGAAACTCGATTGTGATTTTATTATGGAGAGGAGGATGGTAAAAATAATACAAATAATATATAAAAAAAACGGAAGAGATTTGGTCTAACAAAGGCCGGCCCGAATAGTACCACGTCACAAATTCAGCCCTGCTAATGGCCCACAATGTAAACTAGTGACCGCTCGATCCTCTACCACTCCTCCCCTTCCACGTGTCAAAAAATCCTCCAATCAAACGGCAACTTCGACGTCGTCGCCACAAAGTCGTAAAGAAAACAGTGATTAGCGCCGTCAAGTCTAACATTTATCGTTGATCCAAGCAACGAAGGAGGGGCGAGACTTCTAGAGCTCCGTACCTGAGGCTCGTAACTTAGCGGGTCATATTTCATTTCTTTTTCCCCATCTCTCTCCGCTTTCGACTCGCCTTTTCTCTCTCATACACACACAGTCACTCAAAGGAGCACTCGATTTTCCGGGATCGGACGGAGATCGCGATGGCAGAACACGCCGGAGAGCATGAATCAGTGATTGAATCGGTGACGGAGAAGATTACAGACAAGTTACATGGCGACGATTCATCTTCCTCAGATTCCGACGACGATAAGAAAGCTGATAAGTCTTCGTCAATGGAGGCCGTCAAATCGAAGGTCTATCGTATGTTCGGGAGGGAGAAGCCTCTTCATAAGGTCTTGGGAGGCGGTAAACGTACGGTCTTTTAATCTTAATCTTTCTCACTCTCTACAAATAAATCATGCATATTCGTTTTGTGAATACCGATCCACACACGTTTTGTGAATACCGATCCACACGAGTGTGAATTAATTAAATTGTTTTTACACTTTTATTGAGTTATAATTAATGTATTAGGCTTGCACTTTAGTATTCTGACATATTTTCATGATTTTATATGCGACCCTAATTCGATTGTAAACCAGATCTCTGTGTTTGGATTTGGCTACTTTTTAATGAGTATTTTGTTCGTTTCTTATTATTTTTTGAAAAAAATAGTTGTTTTATGATTAGCTTGTGTGTATATGTTGCTGATGTACCTCTTTACAGAAATTGTGACACTGCTGTGGGGAAAAGCTTAGTTTTTAATCAAGTCTAGGTCTTTTTAGTTATTTATTTATTTTTTATGAACAGGCTAATTTATGTTAGATTGGATACCTATATAAATGCATAACGTGAATGATATAGTTCACTGCAATGGGTATAATGATATTCCTTGAACATTATGTTTCCCTTTTAAGAAGTTCAATGACTATTGTTGCTCAGAGAAAATTAGGAGGAAAAAAACAAATGAGATACTTATGGTATCTATTTTTTTGGGACGATGAGAAACCCAAATGCTGATTAGACTAATCCACTGAAATTATTTCAATGATTATAAATGAGCCTTTCACAATTTTGAAGAATAAATGACTTATTTTTTATGGTTTCGTTTGTTTGAGTGGTGGATTCATATGCTTGTTCTTTACTCGGATCGTTATAGGGAAGGTTGATACAGTGGCATACTCTGTTATATGCCTACTGTGGATGGGGGTATAAGGGTGAACACCTTGATATTTTGAATGCGTCTTTGTAATTGCTTCATTGTGTGTTGCAAGAGAGAAAGATATTGAAGACTCTTATGTTGCTTTTATGATTACTCTTTCTTCTACCAACCAATTGGGATATATTTTCACTTAAAATTAACTAATGTATTGGTGTATAATAAATTGTGTGAAAAGACTTTTAATCTACCCCCCAACCCCCATTATCTCTCAATATGCAGTATATTTTGTCTTACTATTATACCTGTTGCAGCTGCTGATATTTTCCTATGGAGAAACAAGAAGATTTCTGCTGGCGTGCTTGGTTTTGCCACTGCTATTTGGGTGCTTTTTGAATTGATTGAATACCACTTGCTCACTTTGGTATGCCATACCCTAATACTTGCTCTGGCAGTCCTTTTCCTGTGGTCAAATGCATCCAACTTTATCAACAAGTAAGCTTGTCAGTATTCCTTGCACACTTTTTGTTCAATCTGAAGCTATCTAATACCTTGTGCTATGTTCCTTGCATCATCAGGTCTACACCTAAATTTCCGGAAGTTATACTTCCTGAGGATATTGTCTTGGGTGTGGCAGCTGCCCTCAGAATTGAAATCAACAGAGCTCTTGCAATCCTACGTGACGTTGCAGCAGGGAAAAATCTGAAGAAATTTCTTGCTGTATGTTTAATTCATTCTTTTAGCACTAACCTGGTTGAAGACAACATTTTTATCAATTTATGATGCCAGTTTTTTCCCAATCACATATTTTTTGCAATTCGTGGCAGCTGGTAATTATGAGGATTCATTATATACTGCTCACATGATTTTGGTATTTCATATTTCAGGTCATTGCTGGTTTATGGTTCTTTTCAATTATTGGTAGTTGCTGGAATTTCCTTACCTTGTTCTACATATGTAAGAAAATTATTCAAAATGTTTGTCTTTTTAGTATAATTGTACATGCATAAAGGGTTGCAATATTTGCACTTAATAAATTATTATTGGCTCTTCCATCGTTATAACTAAACTGACATTTTCCTTTGTTCTTTGAACCAGCTTTTGTGTTGCTGCATACAGTTCCCGTGTTTTATGAGAAATACGAGGACAAGGTTGATAACTTCGCTGAGAAAGCAGAAGCTGAGATCAAGAAGCAATATGCAGTTTTCAATGTGAAGGTTTTGAGTAAGATTCCTCGAGGGCCATTGAAAGATAAGAAATTTTTATAGGAACACAGGTTCATTAGGTTCTCACCGACATTGTTATTGCGACACATAATTGTTGTTGCGACTCTGATCATTTGGGATACCCCGTTTTAGTAGTTTACGTTGTAGTATGTTTGGGTTCCCTATTTTGTTATATGGCATTTTGCAAGATCTAAGTTTTAGATCTTAGTGTTTGTCTCCACATTCCCAAGCTGTGGGTTAAGGATTTGATTGGCTCATTATAATCATAAATTTTGTCTTCGCTTATGTTCCTCCGTTATGGAACTGGGGCTTCTTTTTAAGTATTCATTGGCTTCATCACTTGTATTGTTGTCAGAGTGTGATAGCAAAGCCATTGCACCCTTTTGAACTTGTCTCAAAACAGTGGGAGGGATTGGAATGGATTAGGAAATGCATGGCAACTGTCTATAGTTTTAGAAGCTGCAAATTTTCATTCATGACAAAACCCAGTGTTTCCGGTTTGAGCAATTGCAGCCATACAATACTACTATATTCAGTAACGCGTACCAATCTAACATTTCTGGCATAATTTTTAATTTAGCAAGAATAGAAGTTGTGTACAAACTGTAATTGGATAACCCATCAAGTTGATCCGGTGACGATTTTTAATTTTTGT
The DNA here is from genome assembly GCA_947179155.2 of Hedera helix. Lineage (NCBI taxonomy): Eukaryota > Viridiplantae > Streptophyta > Magnoliopsida > Apiales > Araliaceae > Hedera > Hedera helix. The sequence continues at coordinate 38,738,232 of OX359268.1, forward strand.
TTTTTCAAAACATCAATACATATTTACCCAAAGAAATTTTATAAGCTCTGTGACACTAATTGGTCAATTTTTTCTGTGCCAGATTCCAAATTCCCAATAGCTTAATCAGACGTGACAAGTAGACGAGGGTATAGAAAATAAATTGAGAAATCCGAATTCGGTGAACCGGTACACATTCTTAAAAGATATCAATGCAGCCACTGTTGACGATTAGTAAAACTTTGGGCATCATGCAATCTGGAATTATATACCTTCAGAATCTCTGCGTGAGTACCTCCGGCACCTTTAAGAAGGCATATCAAGAACTAATTCTGAAAAAACAACACGTTCACGCCTTTTATAAAAGGTGTTTATGTGCATGGATAAGCCCATAGCCTGGAGTTGGCCGTTTCTTCTGAATCACTATCAGAAGAAGATATCCACAATAGATGGCCTTCCAGTACAAATTCAACAATCTGGAAAAAGCAAACACATACACATATCACCAGATTCAGATAATGTCATGGACACAACCTAAAGAAGAATTGAAATTATTTAATGCGTTGAAACAGGTGAAGAATCCAAATTATAAAGCAGAGTAACTTCTTGTAAATCAGTTGACGTGAGGAGATCGCGTGCTACCTTTTGAGTCGATACAGGCTTGATTAGGTGATTTTTACAACTTAGTCCACAATGTTCATCGTTAAACTTCATGTCATTAAGCCAAACTATTGCATTGCAGTGCCTGCAGTAACCCCTGGAAGATTTGATAAATTTCTTGGAAAAAATGCCTGACATAAAAAACAAAAAAATAAGGTGATTGTGAGAACTGAATAAGAATTAATAGCATGTCAAAGTAAGTTGTCAAAAAAAATCATGCAAGTATCAGAGATAACAGCATTTCAATCTTGGTTGAAAAAAGTAAAAATCAACCGTTTGAGGGAATGCGCGGCATTCCTATTGACGCTAGGCTGTTACAGTAGATCTGTACTAGCAATCACATGCACCAATCAGATGTATAATTTCTTTTGAAAGATTACAAACTAATATTTACTACATGCCAAATGCATATTAATCCCTATTGTGCTAGACATTTCTAGGAACAAAATAAAAAAATCATGTCAAACTGTCGCGGGTAACATTTTCTCACTGGGATAGCTTTTATTAGTTTTATATAAGATTAAAATAGAAGGTGAACATAATTACTGAAATGCCAAGTGCCCAAGTCAAGTCTTATTTATCATGAAAGGGAACTCTAGTATACCTTCGTATGCTCTTTTAAATGCTTCTCTCCAATCAATACCAACTCTAGTAACAACATCATCTTGTAAATGAGTATACTTCTTCTCAGCCTGTCCACTTTGAAGTATCTTAACCTCACTTTGATTATCAGAATCACCAAAGCAAATAAAATGTTACAACTGCCATAAATTGTTGTCACTTGTTGCCCCATTCCATGATCTGCAAATAAATCATTTAAAGTGTGTTACTAAATAATAGGAAAGAAAAACTCAGATATTAGATATGGGAGGATGATCGGTGACAGCTTAGTGTCTAGTGGTGTTTTAGGCTTATAGTACTCCAGAGCATGTTTTTTAGGCTACTCAGAAGGTGCTCGATGTACATTTTTGATTTTTCTATTAATGGATTCCTAGCCCCAATAGATTATGACATGCTGGGACTATGAATCAAAATAATGTTTAACAAACAGGAAGACGGAAGAAAATGAAATACCTGCAGACTAATGCAGCTGAAACTAAAGATCGCAACTCTAAGAAACTGAAGATGTGCACAAGAACATCTTGAGGACGTTGAGAGATACCTGAAATATAACGACATATTAGGCTAGGTTGAAGCATATATAAAAGCAATTTAAAGATGATGCGATATATCCTATGGTTCATCAAGGATGTAGTAGATGAGATTATCTAATTTAGTTGTCTTCCTTGTAATACATATAAATTGTTTGTTAACACATGGTTTAATTTTTATAATAGAGAGTTTGATAGTCAACAACAAATGGCATTTTTACTTTCTCAATTTTCAAATACTTTCTAACAAGTGAGCTAAGAACATGGCGCCATAAGTACAGGGAAATTCATAAACTGAATATAATTCTGTGATAAGTGGATCGATTTATTTCTGTCCTATAGGCTTGTCATTCACGTGATGGGTTCGTTGGATTCGCTATGATACAAGAAGGGTTTTTAACTGAGAGATGTCTAGGTAGGTGAGGTCCCTTTAGAGGAAATTTTTTCCTATCTCCCCAATCTCTTTTCGCTAGCAGTTGATACAGGACACAGTGGTCGCAAATTATTTGGTGATTATAGATGAGAGCATGTCATGGTAACTGGTTTTTCTAAGATATGTTCGGTATTGGGAAATGAGGAGAAGATTGCAATCGTATCTGTTGTTGGAGTGGGACTCTTTGTTTGTTTGTTTGTTTTTTTGGGTGGGGGGTGGGGGATGGGGGGCACAGGGAGGACTCAGTAAAGTGGCGTCACCTTATTAGAGGCAGTCTAGCAGAATTTCTGTGAGATCTTTCTGTAGATGCTCACGAGAAGATAGTATAATGAATTTTTCCAGACGTGCATTTGGAGAGAGGATGTTTAAAGGAAGGTGGCCTTTTTCACATGGACAGCAATGTGGGAAGCAATTCTACCCAAGAAATGTTGAATGAGAGGAAAATTTATTGTCAATATATGCGTAATGTGCAAGATAGATTGGTAGTCAACCGATCAACATTGATACATTCCGAGTTTGCTCAAGAATTTTGTGGAATGGTGTTGTCTCATTATGGCTTATTTTGAGTTATGTTTCATGTTGGTTTGTAAAATTCATAGACGCAATCAAATTGCACAAAATAGCGGAAGCATGGTAAAATCAAATTTAAAAATTTACAAACCATAATCCAGGATCGACCTTTATGCGCAATTATTAATTAATAAAGAAGAAGTTAGAGATATACCCTTGTAGAACTCAAAGCTTCAACGGGTACAAGTTCACCTCCAAATCCTTCACGTTCTCCTTGAATTTCACCGATTGGATTCCAATGATCAATGTTAGCCACCCAAGTGTTTGGCCTCTAGAGGTGATCCACCAAGGAATAATAATAATTCAAGAAGTGGGTGATGACAAACCCTAGTTTTTCTCTCTCTAGAGAATATGTGAGTACTCTCCCAAAACTTGTGGAAGTGTATGTGTGTAAACTTAATCCATAATAAGACTTCTCTTATTTATAGATTTAGTAAACCCTCCTAACACCTTTAGGAATAGGGTTTTTAATTAAACTCCTAATCTAATTAGCATCTTTAATTAATTTAATATAATAATTATAATCCCTAAACTATTTAGGAACTTAATTATCAATTATGAGAGTACTCTTATTAATTAATTCCTAAACCATTTAGGAACTAAATAATAATGATAATAGTAATAATAATAATAAGACTCCTCTTATTAATTTATAATTAGTATTTCCAAAATACTAAATAATAAATATTAAGCTACTTAATTTATTCTATCCACATAGTATAAATTAAATATACTTAATTCATTATTACAATTATGCCATTTACTTCTTAAATAATTATTTTCCTTTTGCGGTGTGACCCTTTAGGTTCTCCATATTAAACCGGTTATAGAATAAATTAATTAGAACTATTCTAATCTTATTTATATAAATAAATTAAACTATTTAATTCATTTAAATAAAAATTATTTATTCCATAATAAGGGTAAACCCCCTTAGCGATCAACGACTTTCCAGATAATATAGATTTCAACATTTAATCACAAAAGAACCTATTCAGCGAATAGTTACCGTACAATTCAATCATTCTACCTCACAACGTCCCAATCAAATATAAGACATGGTATAACTGTCAAGTCTTATGTTATTTGATTATATGCATTTCGATCCTTAAATGAATAACTCTAATTAATGTAAATTAGAAACTACTTTCTAATTTTCATTCTGCCTTGGCCAAGGACTACTGAGTTGTCATTATCAAATCGCATAGGACATTCGCTTCTTTTACTAGAAGTGGTAGATTCTTTGTTGATCATTCACCTATCTCCATATATGACTTATTATATCCGATCATACCCTTTGATACACCCTAAAGGTTTTAAGGAATATGTCAAAACATAATTCATCATACACAAGATACTATGATGATCTCAAGTCCAAGGATCCCTTGTACTACTATCACAAAAGGAACTCCTATTGACAGACAAGTAAGACTCCATTAGGTGTTCCTTGAGCGAGTCACGTTCAGTGAACTTATTCTCTAATAAGCACCTACATACTTGCTTTAGTGTCTCTACACAAATGATTATGAGATCAATCATCATCTTCACAAGAGCAAACATAGTATGTACCAATTTATCCGGATCTACTAATCCCCTTTTTAGTGATCCAACGATTAGGAACAATTTTAGTTTTGAGCTATCTTGAATTTAGATCTCATTAGCATGGTCCTCATCATGGTTCTAAAAGCATTGCTCGAAAACTATGGGTTTATCCATTTGATTAATTCAAGTAATTAATCATGAATAAAGAAATGTCTTGATTCTTTTATTAATAAACGAATAAGATTACAAAGTATATGCTTATCACATCAAATGTGATTGGCTTGAGGGCATACTACTTTCAATCTCACACTTACACTAAAGTCAATCGTCATTTGGTATCCCTATATCATTCTTCTCTAAGTGGCGTACAAATTGCTTAGTAAATGCTTTAGTTAATGGATCTGTAATGTTGTTCTAAGAGCTTGCCATTTTATGGTGTCGTCTCCTTTTCAATGATTTATTTAATCATATGAAAGTGCTGCAACATATGTTTGAATTTCAGATGAGACCTAGGTTCTTTGGCTAATTAAACTCCTTTAATACTAAGAACCATTATAAGTTCTGTAATGAACTTGTTGAACCAAACAATCACCTTTGCAGCTTCACTTATGGTTATTTACTATGTATTTGTCACTAAATCAGCAACTCATTGTTGTTTGGAACCTTTCCAACTCACTGCAGCACCGTTCAAGGTAATCATATTACCTGAAACGGATATGCTGTTATCTTGATTAGTCTGAACAAACTTGAGTTTGTTAAGCCCTCTAGTTTGATATCAGACCCATCATTAGAAACTCTTTTCTAATATTCTTCTCCAGAAATGAACTGATATCTGCTTATCATGTATAAGCAATATCAGGTCAAGTACATATCATCCCGTATATGATAGATCCTATTGCTGAGGCATAAGGAGTCTTACTTATACGGTCTCTCTCTCTTCAGGTATCTTTGGGGCCTGCTTCTTTGAGAGATGTATTCCAGAACCCATCGGCATGAGCCCTTTCTCGGAATCTTTCATGCTAAACTTCTTTAGCATGGAATCAATGTACGTTCCTTGGGATAAGCCAAGCATCCTTTTAGATCTATCTCTATAGATCTTTATCCCCAAAATATAGGATGTTTCTCCCAAGTCATTCACGGAGAAGTGTTTAGACAACCACATCTTTACTGATTGTAGCATCGATATGTTATTCCTTATCAATATTATATCAACATATAATACTTGGAATGTCATAGTGCTCCCACTAACCTTTGTACACACTTGGTTCATTAGCGTCTTTGATATAATCAAACACTTTTAATTGTCTCATCAAAACGGATGTTCCATCTTTGAGAAATTTGCTCCAATCATAATAAAGTCTCAGGTTGTGTTATTTTTATTTTATTTTTCGCGTACACCTACTTTTTGTACACTGAGTGTGTACTGGGATGGCGGCCCTTTGATGTCATTGTGTGGATATCCTTTTTACTTCTCCAGAAAAAGGAAGAGGTGGTCTATACATTTTGAGATTCCTTTTTCTTTTTATTTTATCGGAGACTTATTGCATTTTTGTCTCACATTAATTTTAATGTTCCAAATCAATTTCAAATGTGTTTTTTTAAAAAGATTTTTCCTTCTTAGTTCAATGGTTTGATTGCCGTGTCAAATCTTTTATTTTGATTTTGGTTGTATCTAGTTTCTTCATACCCCTTTTGGTTTACAGGGTTTAGATAGCTGTGAAGCATGAATACAGACAGGACGAGTACATGGCAAGCTATGGACAGCTGCATAATAAATTGTAAAAAATAAGAACTGACATGCTAAAAACACATCAATAGAAATGTATATCTAGTAGATGTAAAGTTAAATTGTATACATTAATCTAACATCATACAACAATAATGCAAGCTTTTAAATATATGAACTGTAATAAACAATAATCGGTATGTAAATCTAATGGAAAATAAGCGTGAATATATTGCAGATATATGGATTAATAACGTATACATTAAAACTTTAATTATGTGCTGGAAAGATTATGTTTAATTGGGACTCTAGTTATGGACCAGAAAGAGTTTCTTTTAACAGCCAGTTGAACAATTAAATCTCCCAAACGCTAAGAGTAGTTTGGGATCAGTAGTTTGTGATCCCAATTCAAATCATTGGATTTGATTATCATTCCACCCACAGGCAACTTCATGGAGCTATATGATTAAAAGTAAATTAATAGGACATGTATGATTTCCAGTTCCATACATTTTAGGTTGTGATCTATCAACATGTGCACCATCAACCTAGTTACTAAAAGAAGTGCAACTAAAGATAGTTTTGTTGTTGCATTCAAGGATAAAATTTGATAGTTTACTGAAGTTTACCTTCTTCCTCTACTCAGCTGGGAAAAAAAAATTAAGAAGAAAAGAGAGAATATTACCTTCTCCCTCCTGTCTTACTTTCCAACGCCTCTTATGAGCAACCATTGCATGTTTGAACTCCCTTGCAGCCAGGGCCCTTTTTTGCTTTGGCAATCCAGCCTCTGCGGCCTGAGGAGGAGATTAGCCGCTTCAATGGCAGACTTCGTCCGCATTCTAAAGTGAAATACCAAATAAAGTTACTTTCTTTTTCCTTTTTTTTCTTTTTTCTGTTTTGGATAGATAAGTTTGACCCCAAGTATGTGGACTGACCAAGTAAAGCTATAGGTTAAAATGATTATATTATTCTAAAACAAAATACACGGTTTTGTTAGGGTGACAAGATAAATTCCAAGGTCTGGTTTGTCTGATACACTGATACTACCATACATTATCTAGATAACATGGGATTTCAGACCCTTCCTTCACTTCAATAACACAAATAATCATGTTTAGTATCCTAATATTTTATTTTAAATGTAATAGGAGGAACTCTTAAACAGAGTATATAACTTTTAAATTAAACTATGTCAAAAAATGAGTCCTATTTCACTTCCTGAATATTTTTATGCAATTAAGATTTGTCTAGTACAATTATATTTATTTTTTTCAGTTACTTTTTCTAATAAATAATTTTAGTCCTAAATATATTGAAAAGAACGTCGTGTGTCCTGGGCAAAACTTTAACACGAGTTGAAAACAAAATTTTAAGAAAAATAGAAGTCGCTTTTGTGGAGAGTTGGAGTATACACTACCTTGCCACCAAAGGTTTCCTAAACTAATAGGCACTACAGACCGAAAGCGTACATTCCATGGTGAATAACCTGAGCACGACATAACTCTTCTCTCTGAATGTGCCAAAACAACGTGCTAATCAAGATACTACAATAAATCTATAAGGAATAAAATTTACTTGCTGAGCTGAGAAAGTAATTGAATTCAGGCTCATTTCAATTCAATAACAACATACTTAGCAAATCAGCAATCAAATAACATTTGTGCAATCGTAATTCAAACAAATCCGCAGTCTGAGATTAAAAGAAAAATGAGAATGGAGACTTACTCGGGAAGCGTGCGAAAGGCGGTGGGGGTATCATCGAAGATAAGAAACTGGAGATTTTTGGGGAGTTTTGAGAAAGAGATTCTGAGAATTAAGCTGAGCTCTTTGCAGGCTAATGCGAATTGGTAAATTCGACCAATTGATTCTCTAAGCCCTAGCTTTTTGTATCTCTCTTCTGCACCTATACCTCCCATTATTAATTAGGAGATTTTTTGGAATATAATTTCTTAACAATTGATTGATTGATTGATTGATTAGGGCCAATTCATACTGAATCGGAATTTCAGTATTTAAAAATCTGTTTATATATGGAGAGAGAGAGGAGGAAGTGTTGTTTATGGCGCTACAAACATTCAAGCATCTGAAATGCGCGAAATACGGGAGCTTGGCGGTTCAATGATGAAACGACGCCGTCTGTAATATTAAATTTACTCCTCAAAATCGTTTTGATTTTACTAGGGTACAAAAATAGTTTATGGTTAGGCTATAGTTATGTCCAGTTAATAAATACTCCTTACCCAATAAATCTGCATACGTGACACATTCAAATATAATTTTTTAATAAATTAAAATATAATATTATAAAAATTGTTGCTCATTTCTAAATAAAAAATAAATAAAAATTATTCTGTTTTAAGAAAAGGGATATATTTTTATTTTAAAATTTAATATTATCAAAAAATTATTTGAGAAAATAAAATTGTTGTTAAAAAAATATATTTCGAATTTTAAAATAAATAAAATATTATAAAAATCATATATTATGCGAACTTAGTATTTTTTGTAATAAAATGTCAACAACGAAGTGACACTCTACTTTGCACACAGATGGAGGACTGACTATACAAGCTTAAAATCAATATTAAATTAGTGACTGTAGATGTTTCTTAACATTTCTTTTTCGTTTTCCAATTTATTGGTAGGTAGTTTAATGGGATTTGAAAATTGAAACCTCGGCCTTCTTTAGTAACATAAAGTTGAGCTAAAGGGGAGATCCCGCAACTAGCTACGTGCGGTATCCTCCCTAAACGAGATATAATAAATATAATATAAAAATAAAACATAAAACGGGGTCGTTTTGGTATTCTCCCAAATTAACGTTCTCTTGGGATATAAAAAAAATTTGTTCAGTTTTTTTATTCATATTAACATAATTACTATCCAAATTTGTATGAATTAAATGCTATCCAAATTTAAAAATATTTATATCTTTAATAGGAATAGAAAAAATAAAAATCTTTTATTTTCTATTCAAATTACTATAAATACTACACAAATTTATATTAATTAAACATATATTATCCAAATTTATAAAGAATTCAAAAGAAATATAACCAAACTTTAATAGAAAAGACAACTTTTAAAAGAATTTTTATTTTTGATTTTACCAATTTAATCAAAATTTTGTATCACAATTTTATGTAATTAATTAAGACAATTTAACACATTATACTGTATATTACATAAATTTATTAAAACTTAAAATTATACCAAATCACTCGATTAATTGAATTAATAATATATGTGAATTTTTAAAAACATAATAATTGTAAAATTATTTGAAAAATCATAGTGAATTTATTATTAACTAATTGTCATACCTAAATTAAAATTTATTAGAGTTTGAGTTTTATAATTTTATTCGGATTAGAATTTTAAATAAATTCTGTCAATATAAACACTAATATAGAATTTCATTACAAACTTTAAAAAAATTAATAATAATTAATTTCTCATATTCGTAACTAAATAAATATGCACTCCATTCAGATGTGTAACTTAATAATTAATCAAATTAACCTATAATATATAATTCAATATTTATTATTTAAATAAATATTTAATAATCTAATAATTATAATTATCTTCTCAACATTTTAATTAATATTTATTTATTTAATAATATAATAAATTATTATACATACCGCTCATGCTTTCGCACAGAGTTAATGAACTTATTCTCTTAAAAAAAAACAAATGATAAGTAAATTAGAATTATTTTATTTTTTTTATTTTTTAAAAAAGTCTATTATTATAGAAGGGAGGAAGTAATTTACATTGTAGGGAAGATCTGCATCGAAAATTGAATATTCAGCACAAGGCAGCAGGAGACGAAATTCATTTACATGAACTATAAACAAATTTGAGACAAAATGGGTAGCATAAAAAAACCTTATAAATCTAGTTTAAGCTTTGAAAATTTTATATATATAAGCGTAGAGGAAATCAGATACTTCATCCGTTGTTTTTTAATTTGGGTTTTGTGAGATAATACAAAGATTAAGAAATACAATTAATATTTTGTTGGATTGATTAAAATGAGTATACAATTTCAATATTATCGTTCAAAATTCATTAGAAAAGATGAATGATAAACAAATTACAAATATTTAATGTAAGGATAATAAATCATTAATATTTTTTTAAAATTTATAAACGACAAATAAAAATGAATAAATTCCACTATCCAAAAAACAAGAATAAAAACAAACTATGCAATAGCGAAATAGTATAATTTACAATAACACCATGTTTAAACAAGACCAATATACAATAGGCTCATGCTACATAAATACCAGATAAGTATCCCCGGTTTCTTAAACCCCAGCATTCCAATTACCACACACAAAACATAATTACATAGCACAACCCTGGCAAAGGCATATGGTTTGTATAATGGCTTAAATAGAAAAGCTCTCTCTATTTCTCCCTCGAACACAATTTACAAACACCACATAAATTATACTACATATGTATTCATACCACACGCTGAGTCGACATTCTTTGATGTTGAAGACTTGATGCTTGAGCTTCCAGAGTAGTTTCATTGAATTAATGAAAAAAAAAAGGCTTCTTGATTCCCAGGACAGTCCCCTTTGTGAAGAACGCTGATGTTTGTGTGAAATTGTCAACATTCTAGAACAATTTAAAGGAAGTAAGATAACTGCTCTTTCTTCCTTGAACCTCCCTCGCCATACAAATCATTCCACTGCTTCAGCTCACTCATTACAGATCCCTCAGAAGCAAAACTGGCAGCAACCTGCAACGGAATAAATACTCTTTCAGATTCAGATATAAACATCTAAGACTAAGAATACGCTGTCACATAATGAATTTTTTTTGCACACATTATAAACTCGAGGTCAAGTTATGTCCTACAATTTGAAAGAAGAAGAAACTGAGTGCAGTAAACATAAAGTTATTTCCCCACTTGTACATGGACTCTGAGAAAAGGAAGGAGACTGAAATTCCACCGTTATATATCAAAAGATCGACTGAAGGGCTCGTGATTTCTGTGACAATGGAGGGCAGTGGTTTCTGTCTAGGTAATTAGCAAATTGAGCCAATACATTTGAAGGTAACTAAAGTTTCAGTTTATTCATTCCAAATTCCAAAATAAAATGGCTGTAACTTCATTGAAGTTCATTTACTGACATGCAAATTCACGTGTCCAAGTTCGATCAACTACAGCAACGTGCACACGGATCATCTAGTTAAGTGTTTTAACCTGACATTACCCTTTTTTAATGGATAACTGAACCTTCAAAGTTACCTGATTCTTTGCCTGCCTCATGTCTTCCATGTTCAAAGACCTCAGAGTAATTACTCTTTCACCTTCTTCCTTTTTCTCCGAAGTATCTTCTGAATTTTTTGCTGCTTCTGCTCTCCGCTTCTTTTCCTGTAAATAGAAATTATTCGAAGAAAGAAAGTATTAGGAGCAACTAACATAAATTGAGATGAAAGTGGAAAAAAAAAAAAAAAAGTTTGGAAGAATTTACCAAATCCTTCTCCCTCTCTTGTTGTATCAGCTCTCTCACAGGTCGATAAGCTGCTGTTACACACAAAATCTGTTTTTGGTAGTTAATGCCAAGTCTCGTCACTAAGTAATAAAAATCCAACTTAATAATCGCCATTAAAGTAACACAAACCTTAAGATCACTTCCAGTATATCCTTCTGTCATAGTTGCAAGCTCCTTAAAATCTAATTCTTCTACCTTTTCTTTTGCCAAAAGTGTTCTCAAGATCTTCTCTCTGCTCTCCACAGATGGTAAACCAACCATAATTCTGTCCGTCACAGAAAAACAGTGTTTAGAAACATCTATATTCATCTGCAGCAGTCCTTGGGCTGCTTTTTATGTGTGCGAGGATAGAGAGAGACATTAAAGATTATTTGTATGGTCCTAAATATCCAGATATTCATTTCATAGAGGTGAACTTTTCCACTTCACCATTATTGTAATTAAGAAGAAAATATTGATGAATGATGACAATTTCTTAACATGGAGTAGGGAAATATTTTGTGATGAAAAGGACGAGGACAAACTAGTATTTCCATTGCCATTATCAGTGAAAACTTTAGATATCCAAGAGTTTTCTCTCTTATAATCACTTCTGAGATCATTAAGCTAGAAGAAGGATAAAAAGATTGATGGAAGAGAAACCGATCAAAGAGATTACTTCTAGTATCTTCATTCAGTTATGCTTTGAGAAAAGTAGAGAGAGTGTCTTCATGCTTTTGCTAGATATTGGACTTTTCACAGTTGATGTGATTGTGGTACAATTATGAAAATATACCTGCGCTCGAAACGCCTAATAATTGCTTCATCAAGGTCAAAAGGCCTGTTGGTCGCGGCAAGAACAAGAATGCGCTCACCAGGTTTTGTCAGCAGACCATCCCAATGTGTCATGAACTCGTTCTTAATTTTCCGCATAGCCTCATGCTCACCAACTCTTGTGCGCTGCCCAAGCATGCTATCGACTTCATCCACAAAAATGATAGTGGGAGAAACTTTGGCTGCAAGTGTGAAGAGAGCTCGGACATTCTTTTCATCTTCCCCAAACCATTTGGAAGTGATGGTTGACATTGAGACATTGATAAAGCTTGCTCCGGCTTCATTGGCAATGGCCTTTGCCAGCATTGTTTTTCCAGTACCAGGAGGCCCGAAGAGTAATATGCCTCGACAAGGCTTAAGAAGTCCACCATTGAATAGGTCTGGTCTTCGAAGAGGAAGCATAACCAGCTCCTGCAGTGATTCTTTAGTTTCGTCTAAGGAGCCGATATCTGCAAATGTTACTCCAATCTCATTTGCAGGAATCACCTCTGGCCTTATGCGCTTTTCAAATTCATTGTCAGGGACTTCCTGGTGGAAAACCATGACATTTGAAGAGTTAGAGATTACAAAGAATGATATGAAGTGAATACCTACTATTTGTTTTACGGTATTATTAGCTTTCTTGTATATCACAATACTGTCATGGTAATATTGGAATATGCACACACAGAAAAGTATAAGTTCCATGATCTATCCACCAAACTAACTTTATGCAATCAGCATTTCAAATTCGTTTTCAATTTCAAAAACTCTATCTCTTAGCTGTACAAACAGAAAATTGAGACATGACATTATATTGTTTTGCATTTCAACAAGACTTCGACTCATTCGGACGCATAAGCGCCATGCATGCTCCGTTAGAAATTTATTTCACCTCATTTTTCTCTCCCTTCTCAGTTTGAATAATTACAGCAACTGGACTCACCGATTTTGGTGGTGGAGCAGGATTCTCAGCATCCTTCTTTGCTGAAGAAACTGATTTGTCTACCTCAGTTTTGTTTTCAGCTGTTGGATTCTCAGACTTTGATTCAGGCTTTAACCCAATAATTTCTCCCGCCACAAATTCCTAAGGTTGATGAACAAGGGAGCATAATTAAGCCATAACATTACTGAAAAAGTAATTAGCAGAATTCTAAGATTGTTTGAAAGTAAGAAAAACCTTGGAAGATTCAGCATTTGTTTCCAGCTTGAGAGTATCTTTGCCACCATTCTCTCCCTCCTGGAAGAAACTCAATCCATGTGACAAACTGTAAAAGGGACAAAGTGTAAGTACATGAATGTTGTACGAGAAGGAATTAAAAACAAAGAATACAAGTGTCAAAACTGCATAAAAAAAAATTCTAAAGAACTGCATAAAAATTGGTATCTACCTATTTGATGATATAAGGAGTTTTCCATTTCGGTATTCTGGTTGCTTATTATTCATCAAATGGAAAGATATTGCTGATACCACAATTTCTTCAATGTGATAACCGAGAACCAACGCATCTGCATGGCAGATTGAATTTAGATCATCACATTCAAGATCATTCGCCGCCAGTACCTCAGCAATATGATTTTTGTTATCCCGAGACTGGATTGTTTTCATGTCCTCTTCTAATTGGGCTTTCCAGCTTGCAAGACTACTCTCATCTTCAGGTGGCTTTATCTTGATAGTGTAAGGAAACAAATAAGTGAGTCTCTCATCAATTTCGCTGCAATCATCGTCTGTCTCCAACATCCGCGAACCAAGAAGTAACACTGATCCCGATAATTTCTTCAACATTTTATCGAACAAATTGTAAAGCCTTGGGGATTGGAGAAGAAGCTTCTCAACATCCCTGATGTACAGTATGACGGAGCTAGTTTCAGAGACAGAACCCAAAACCTGTCGTAAAGTGGAGAGACTGTTTGTCAGTATCTTACTAAGATTCTTAAACGCACGAGTAGTATCTGAGGGAGTGAAATTTTCAAAACAATAAGTCATTAAATAGTAGGAACCCAGTTTAATACAAGCAAATCAACAAATCTAATATGTACCTTGTAAAGTGACTGTAAGAACACCTTTTCATCAAACGACAAGCTGCTGATTCGCTTTGGAGGAGCTAGAAAAAGTAAATAACACCCAACGATCAGTAAACAATAACGTCTACATATTAACAACATATGCAGGGAATAGCACATCAAGTTTATAATGATGACTGATGCTCAAAGGCGTAATAAGATAACCATAAACATCCAAAAATTTCTAATAGCAGACAATAATAAATTTTAAATGGAAAAACATAATTTTAGCCTCCTTTACTTTAGGCACATTATTACAACCAATCCTCTCTTCTGCCTCCAGCTAAAAGTGTTGGCTGGAGCCTGGAAGAATACGAACTTCTACCTATATATTTAACTGGAAGTAGGTCAATCGAATAATTTCATTTTGCTTGAAAATAAAGATACAAATCTAGCAATCTCTTGAGAGAAACCATTGTTCATCATATTCAACTTTTTGATGAGCATCATGAACTGCGGGTGGTGAGAAAAAATTGTTAGTCTTAGCAGAATGATTTAACCCCCACAATTTCTTTGGGAGAATTGGTTCAAAAGTCCTTGACAAACTTAAAAGACATTCCATTAGTAAAAATGTTTGGCACAAAAATGTATTATGTAGATACAAGAAGTTTTACGTATCAATAGAGATATGATTGCAACCTAGTTGAACCAACTTGACTACTGTTATTATGGCATTTCATGCATGTACTTTATTATATCAATGGAAAATATATCACAAGTATGTAATTATTATTGAAATGCCAAACATTTTATTAATTATTCTATCAACTTATCCACCAATATAGCCTATCAAAACAAAGCTCTGTGCAACAACCTGGATTCGTAGAAGACTGGACACTCATGATACTCGTATCTGAAGACACAGTGGCATTTCTACGATGTTTCGGAAGATTATTACCGCCTTCCATACTGCTGCAAATTCAAGGGACAAAATTTATGCAGTGAAAACACCTTTAGATGGTGAACTTGTGTTCCAAAACTAAAATTTATCTGCCATACCTTAATTTAGTCTCCAGGCCACTGCTTTGCCTATATAATGCTCCTGCAAAGAGAATTTTATTGGCCACATTAGAAAATATTGTTCCGGGAAGTATTATATGATCAGAAATGGGAGAAAATAATGATGTGAAAATTAAAAGATCCGGTTAGCAAGAATTCCTTCTTTTTATGAATAAAGAAAATAAAATCCTAAAAGCGAGGTAAACATTGCATCATAAGTATTAATTTACCTATATAACTCTTAGCAATACAAAGACTTGATAAAATATTGCAGTGGAGGAGAAACAGGGTCTGAAGTAGTGTTCTATAGTTATATAGTAGACCCACTTATTCCATGAGCCTTCAAATGCCAAGAGTATTTGGTATTTTCTCTTCTAATTTTTTTTCTAGTTTTTTTCTCCCTACTTTTTTCCCACATAAACACATCCAAAGCTGGTATATACTTTGGGTAAATAACACTATTAATCAAATGGAGCCTCCCTCCACAATTACTTTCTACATTAAAGGCATTTTACCAAATTTGCAGTAAAAATTTCTTTGTTCTCTACAAATAGATTGCATACGTATGGTGTTTCCATTAATTAATAAACTTGGATGATAAGAACAACGAAGTACAAAATGTCAGGATCATACAGGTAACTGATTCTATGTCAAACACATGGAGAACAAAACTAAATTAATTTTTCCTTTGATAATCAACTAATCAAGTGAACAGAGCATTTTCAGCACCGGAGTAACTAAACAAAACGCTAAAATTAACACAATACCTGTGAGAATTTAACATCACAAACAGAAATATGAAAGCATTTTGCTAGTCAATAAAAGGTTTGTACAATGTCATCCTCATAAGCCTTCAGTGTATTAAATAAAAAGAGAATAATCCATAGAATCTGTAGTTCCTTTTTGTACCTCCAGTATCATCCCTTGGTGAAAGGATCGAGAAGGAACCGAACAAACTGGACATTCCCTCCAAAGCTATATCTGACATGGACCTCTTGAAAGGCTACAAAAAAGTAAGATACTGAATCAAAATATATTCTACTTAATTAGCAAAAAAAAATTATATATATATATATATTCTACTTGAAGCTAAATGTCAACTTTTCTTTGTGGTAGCAATGAGAATATTGGCGGATTTATATCAATCAATTTTCAATAATATGAGGCGCGTCTTCACATTAGTGTTAATACATCATTACATCTTGCAACCTTTATCCACTCTACAGCAGAGGTTAGACGCATACACTGGCTGAAAGTAACATTCAAAATTGATACTAAAAGTAACACTGGATAGCGGAACATTACTTACAGTTTCTTTCTTCGAGCTTCCATACTTGCTTTGCATCTGTGTATGACCAATGCCAGAATTAGTATATATCATGTATCAATAACTGAACTCCACAAAGAATAGAACTTGTTATAGTCACCTTCATAGAAAAGTCAGTCACATCCAACAAAAGCAACTTTGCTTCAAAGTAATGTGACAGAGCCTTGGCAAGCATTTGCTGATAGAGTTCTTTAGAAGACATAAGCAAGCAATAAAACCAAATCAGGCCAAAAACTTAGTTATGAGCATACAAATCTGAATGTAAAATCAGATGGCATACCAGCAGGCCCTGAGAGCAATATAGCCCTACTTGCAGGCGAAAGATTCCGAGTGTGCTTCGAAATATCCAAGTGCTTGAGATGAACATAAGCTGCACTTGTCAGTAACATCCGTGTCCTCTCACTGTCATTTCCGTCAACAAAACAAAAACACCATAATGATTATTATACAACACCCGGAAATAATTTACACCAGAGACCTGTAAATTCATAATAAGCCTAGTAGTCAAACAGCCAAAAATGATTTTACACCAAAATGGACAAAAAAAATTATTATTGTTATTATTTTTTTGTAATACGTCAAGGATGAATACATGAAGGAAATAAGTGTTAAAATTAATTTTTAAGCCAGAATCTTTACATAAAACCATAAATTCATCTCCAGTTTAGCAATTACTGCTATCCTACTTAAAAATATGTGCTGATAGTGCCTCCACCGGAGCAATTATATAGCTTTTCTAGTAAAATTTTGACATGTATGTAATGATTAATGAATCATTAAAAACAGAAAAAAATATAATTAAAGAAATTAAAGCTGATCTGTATTACATTACCTGAGGTAATAAGGGAAGTCCTCAAAGGTGACCTTGCTTTCTTTACCGTCTTGGAGGAGGCGAAGAAGCTCCTGCTCAATCTGCTCGGCGGTAACTCCGGTGGTGGCGGAACCTTTATAACCACCGGTCCATTTGCTTACAGTTTGTCCTGAAGCCAATCCAAGCCCTACTCCTACCCCAACGCTCAATGCCGACAAAAACAGATGCTTCTGCTCCATCACTGACTGTCAATTTCTCGCTCTGTATATCGATATAAAATCTGTATAAGTGATTTTCCGACCAAGATCTGCAAAATTATACAAATCTTGATCTCATTTCCTTCAATTTATTGTCTCTCAACAACCAATTATTAGCATAAATGATTTAATTTACTTAATTAATTTCCGACGAACTTCAAAAAACACAGAAAACGAATGAAGAAATGGATTTGATTTGAGTAGGAGAGAGAAAGAGAGGCAAAGGTGAATAATTGGTTTGAATTTGAGACACGAGAAATGTGTATTGGTCCGAATGAGACGGTTGGTCGATTCTTTTTTGACAGGTGAAGAAATTTTACTTGCTATGGTAATGGTGTTTCTATTTCTTCGGAGACCTGAATCCGAATATATAGAGCGACAGAAATAACTAAATAAACACCAGGGATGGATTGGTTATGTGTATTCGCTGGATTGGTGGATGCTAAGAAATTGATTACTCTCGACTTTATGTACTTAGCCATATGTGGACTACTTTATCTTTTTGAGCCGTCTCTTTAATTAATTTTAGGACAAGTCTACCTACACGTATTTAAAAATAAAATTAAATATTATATTTATTTTAATTATTAAAAAATATAATATAATATAAATTTCAATATCTATATCTTATTTTTTAATAATTAAAATAAATATTATTTACTTGTTATGTACTTATTTTTATTTATCTTAATTCTACTTTTAAATTTACTCTCTCGTCTGTTTTCAAAAGAGTTTTATTTATTAAAATAAATCACACAAGAGTTTACTTTTTAATAATACTAAATTAAAATGACATACTATTTTTGAGTTCAAGTTTCATAAATTATTAGAGTATACACGAGTTATTTCATGATCCTAATATCATTTATATAGATAGATATATTGTCAGTCAGTGTATTAAATTTAAACTCAATATTTCTAATTTTATATCATAATTTTAAGATAACACGATATTTTTAATTAACAATTTATTACTTTTATATGAAACAAAAATATTAATTATTCTTCTGTTCTAAATTATAACATTATTTTTGACTTTTAAAAATTAAATTTAAAATATTTTTAAACTTAAAATTAAAATAATTCATTAAAAATTATAAATCTTATAACGAGGTGTCCTTTTTAAATATTTACAATAGTCATAATAATTTTATTGACAATAACTAATAAAAATTATATTAATTTTAAATTTAAAAATATTTTAAATTAAATTCAAAAAATTAACAATACTCCAATAATCTCGTGGAGTATTATTAATATTTATGAATTTTATTATATAGTAATAGAGTATTTAGTTAGTAGTTGTCGATCTTTTAACCAACCGGTAAAGTTACTTCCCGCTTTTTGGTACATTCCCCAAGGCATACGATATCCCACAGATTTTAAGGAGAGGATTAAAATTAGAGTTTCTCTATGTGAAAGTTGGTGAGTGTCACTTCAACTTTTGAGTCAATTTTAAAGATTCTTTTACCATGTGTTTAAAGACACATATTAAATATAAAAAAATAAAAAATAATTTTTATTAAATTTTTTTTATTTATATATTTATACTGAATTTAATATATAAAATTTATTAAAATATTATTTTTTTATATATTAAATTTAATATAAATATATAAATAAATAATATTTAATAGATCTCATCTCTTATTTTTTATAATTAATATATATTTTTAAAGTACATGTTGAAAAACCCCAATTTTAATACAGTGTCAAAATCCTGTTTGTTTGTTTGGTGTCCTTTTATTTGTTGAGAACGCTATGGAAGTATATCGTGTTACGTTTGTTTGAGGTCATACTCAATTTTTTTTTTCTTTTTTGGTTGGCATATTATATCTATTTGGACAATTTTAATTACATATAATTAATTAATGCAATGAATCGTTACGTTCTATAATATCATAAAAGGGTTGCCTAAAAGGCTAAAAATAATAATAATAATTAATCTGCCATTTTGTGATAACGTCATCGTATATAAATAGTACTCTCTCCCTTTAAAAGTAAGGCTTTAATTATAAAAAAAGTATGTTCACAATAGGATTGTCTAAAAGTACATAAATTAAATATATATATATATAAATTAGCTTACTCTTAAAAATATATTTAAATATGATCTATTAAGTTTACAAAAAAAACAAATATTTATTAATATAGTTAAATGGAATCGATTAGAGTAAAAGAAATATTTATTTTATAATCTTTGTTTTTTAATTTATGTGAAATATATATTTTGAACATCCTTTTGAAGGATGAAAGAATATTATATCTAATAATACTACTATGTATAATAATAATTTTATACGTATTTTCCAAATATGAACCCATATAATGTCCAAGTAGGAGGCATATAGACAAGGGAAAAAATCATAGTCATATAAACATATTAGATATTAAAAACTATTAAATTATGGGGTTAAATTATTATTTTTTTAATTGAATTGATTTTTTTTATAATCACATCATTCTTCTGATTTTTTTTTTTATAAAAAATAAAGTTTTCATCAAAGACTGTTAACCATTTAACAGAAAAATGACATGACAGTATTACGTGTATTTTTTATCATTGAACTGGAGGTCAATTTATAATTGTATCACTGAAAAAGAAAATAATAATAATAATAATAATAATAATAATAATAATAATAATAATAATAATAATGACATCTCAATTACACAAAAAAAAGAAGAAAAAATAGTTTTACTTTTTAAAAATTAATTTGAGTTATTTTAAAAATAATTTTTGATTAATAATAATAATAATACTATATCCGTTACACAAAAAAAAAAGATTAATTTCGTTTTTTAAAAATAATTTGAGCTATTTTAAAAATAAATTTTGATTTAATAATAACAATAATACTCTCTTCGTTACAAACAAAAACAAAAAGATTAATTTGGCTTTTTAAAAATTAATTTGAGATATTTTAAAATAAATTTTGATTTAATAATAATCTTTTTTTAAAAAAACAAAACTAATCTTCTTTTTTCTGCAACAGAAAGAGTTAATTTATTATTGTTATTATTATTAAAAATTATTATTATTATTATTATTAAATCAAAAAACAAAACTTTTCTTTTTTTGTGTAACGGAGATGGTATTATTATTATTATTTTCTCTTTTAGTGATGCAATTGTAAATCGACATTCAGTTTAATAATAAAAAATATATATTTAATAATGTCAAGTTATTTTTTTGTTAAATGGTTAATAGTTTTTGTCAAAAAATTTATTTTTTATAATTAAAACAAAATAATATAATAATACGATTGTAAAAATAATTAATTTAATAATATATTTATAAATTAAAATAGATTACAGTAAGAAAAAAATAATTTAACCTTAAATTATGTCTATTATTATTTATGTTTTTTCAGTTACTTTATGTGGACGGTCCTAAAAGGTCGTCAGTTGTACTTTTGTTTTTTTCCTTTTGATATTATGCGTTTTACACGCTATACTACTCCACCCTCCACATTGCTACCAGTACTCCCCTGTTAATGTAAAGAAAGTAGAAAAGGACAAACTGAAGCAGAGAAAGGCGGCTAACAGCTACAGAACAAATGCATGCACTTATAACTCCAAATTAAACAATAGTGTGGTCCAACTTCTTTTCGAAACTTAACTTCTATTATTGGTCCTCATACTTTAAAATATATATATATATATATATATTGCCAATTTTTTTATTATTAGTTCTACAAATAAGTATTAATAACAATTTATTTAAAGAGATATGTATTAAGTGAAATATTTTAATAATTCTATCAAATTCATGTATTAATACGTTTCGTAATTATAATTTGATTCAACACAAATTTATTATAATATATAACAAAACTCTTTAAAAAATACTAACATAAAAAACGAGGCGTACTTCTTTTAAACTTGTCTGTCCATTTGCTTCTCCGTGGAAATTGAGAAACAACAATGCTGTGGTCTCCGAATATTTAGTACTCGAAATGCTGATGGTATTTTGGTATATTATATATTGTTAGAATATTTCACATGAATTTTATATCGGATAAATTAAAAAGTATTATAGATAGATTAATAAGTATGGTGGAGTTGTAACTTAATAAATTAAGTTTTTGAGTAAGGAGGTGATCTAATATGTTTATTGGGCTAGTGTACACATATGTGCACTGTATTGGTGATAATTGATGTGGGACGGATCGTTCAATTCTATTATATATATATATATATATATATATATATATATATATATATATATATATATATGATAAATTTATCTTTCTATTTTGTAGCATAATAAGTTTATAAACACAACTTTCAAATACAAACTCTCATCTCACTATTAAAAAGTGTTGTCTGACACAAAAATCTGTGACATGTCCTATTTTTTTAATGATGAAATAAGAATTTGTATTTGAATTTATATACGTAAAGTTGTCCCTCTCTAGCGACATACGTTATTTTGATGACAAAGACATTTGTCTTGTGAGTATTAATTTTCTAAAATTATTTTTGATTAATTAATAAACTTCATGTTGATGTGGTGAAACATCTCAATTAAGTATTGTTACTCATAGTCTTTGCAATTGATATTGAGAATGACATCCACTAAGAAGGAAAAAATCTCTTGAATCAAACCAAGTAGATGTCTTATTTGATGAATGGACTTCACAATACATTTGAAATAGTAAATTGGCTCCTACGATTGTGATTGATATAGCATATAAGCTGGACTTTTGTGGAACTTGATCAATTCTTAATCCCAGCGATGGGGTAGCTTAGCTATATATGTCAATATGAAGTGGAACACCAATAAATAAATTAAAGTGAAAGTAGCATGCATGGGAATCTTTAATTTTTTTCATAATTTCCATCAGTAATTGAAAACGACCTAGGAAAGAAACTCATCTGCTGTGCAACTTAATACCCAGACAGCTCAATGAGCGTAGGGCTAATTTAGTTTGTTGGCAAACTAATTAACATATCTATACGACACAGAATTGGTCATAATAAGTTGTGCTACCATCTTGTAGTATTTGACGGTTGTGAACATCTTTACCTCTTGTCTCCAACTACACATTGAAGTTTTTTTATTTTTTTTTGTATGTTTAGTGTTTGCATCTCCAACTATCTTTTAATGTTTATTACTAATATTTTGGTTTTCTACCTTTGTAATCTTTTAATCATTGTAATATATTATAATTTCAATATATTTCAGTCATTTTGATTTTAATTTTTATTTTAAATAAGTGTGTTTGTTTGTAACTTGAAAAAACTCGAGGGAAAAAGAAAAGAAAATGAAATTTAAAATTTTAATTTATTGAAGTATTTTAATACATTTTTACACTATATTTTAAAATTATTCTTCATATTAGTTTTTTTAAAAAAGTGTAAATGATTAGATTTATCTTTGTTGTGATAGATTTTTCTTTTTTTATATGTATGTTTATTCTTTGTTTCCTTTTTCCTGCATTTTTTCTATGGAAGATGCCTGACTTTATAAGTAGTTAATCAAAGTCTCTGATCAATATTAATATATAACAAGTCGTAAAGCGATTTTAATCTAAGTTGACCCTTAACTAATTAACAATACTAATATATAATAAGTCGTGAAACAATCTCAATCTAAGTCAACCCTGAATTAATTAGGAGGCAATTTCCTTCGTACCAAGTTATTTTATCGAATTTGGTCCAATTTAACTTTTGGTCATAAGTTCAATTACGTTAAATATGTTAAAATACAACTGCATCATTTTCATTCGTACGAGTCATACTGTCAAATTTGAATTAAAAAATCGAGGAGTTATACTGATTAAACTGTTCAGATAACGTCCCAAATTCATATATCTTTTTTTCTGTAAAAATATTTAATATGTATATAGCTACAATTTGTATAAATAACTCATCATCTATCCTAATTATAACAGATCTAATCATCTATTATATTTCTAAACTTAACGAAAAATGACTCAAAGACATATTTTGCTAAGTGAATTGACAAAGAGGAAAGATGATCAAACGATCAAGGTGAGCTATATATAAGGACATGTGATGGGGTCAATATATGGACAAGATAGATTATGAATAGAAATATCATATTATTTGATGAGAAAGTATTTATATTTGTTCTATACTTATTATATTTGATGAATTATATTATATTATATTACCTCCATTCTTTTTTATCTATCTTTTTAAGGTTACACACATAGATTAAAAAATACAATTAATGTTTTGTTTGATTGATTAAATTGAGTATAAAATTTCAATGTTAGTCTTCTAAAATTTATTGAAAAGATGATAGAGAAATAAATAAGCCTTTAATTATAAAGAATAATATGAAAAATTAAGTATTTATTGCTTCTTTGTAATCTATAAATAAAAAATAAAAAGGAACAAAAAAATTCTATAAAAAGACAGATAAAAAGGAATGGAGATAGTATTATTTTGTTGCTAAAATTTATGTGTATACTTTTGAAAAATAATCACATGTTAGTAATGATGATACTAATAATAGCCGTAAAGCGATCCCAATTTAAGTCGACTCTTAATTAAAATTATAAATTTTAATTATTTAAGTCTTTTTTATTTGTTTCTGACTATTTTCAAATAATAAATAAATTTTATTAACTATTTTGCAAATTTGTCCACACGGATACTATACTTGTTCATGTTAACAATGGATTGGTTTTTTATTCAACTAAGGACATGTGATTAACATAGGAAAAGGCCAAATCATCTTTTTGCACCTTTATATTGTTGGTCATATCGTATAATATTATGATCGAGCTTTACTTAATTAGACGGTAAGGCAATGCAATGCTTTCCATTAGTTGGGAAGTCAAATTTTACTAGGACAATTTACAAGTTGGAGATTTTGAATGATCATGACCTACCAAATTAAAGAGAAAAAGTAAAAGTTCCACATCAAACATGAGTAGATATCCATCTATAAGTGCATGTTGTACATAATTTCTAGTGTGTAAGTCGACAGCCCGCAAGAAGAGGACAAAAATAAAAACATTCTTTCATTTCCATCCTTTTTCTTCTCTTTTACAAATGTCGTGTGTAGGGGGTGGCCAAGGTCAGTTGGTTACGGAGGTTTGTTCCCTTAATTTTTTTTAAAAAAAATTAAATAAACCGATATGTTATATTAATTTTATTAAAAAATTGCATATGTAATATTTATTTGTGGTGCCAGTAGCTTTACTAAGAAAAGTAAGGTAGGCAATTACATTGATTAAAGTTGTGGCCTTAAACCTCTCGAAGACTTACACTTAACACTCCAAAAAGAAAAGAAAGAAAGCTAATAAAAAGAGAGAGAAAATATGGAGATATTATTTTATATTTTTGAGATAAGTAAATAGTATATTTTTTTTATATATATTTATAAGATTTGTCTGTAATGGGACTCATAAATATATGGAAAAGAAAAAATACTATTTATTTGCTCTAAAAATATAAAATAATTTTTTAAGAGTGAGCATTGACGGCACGTGTCAAAGTTATCAACGAAAGAGGGAAAAATAATTGGTAAAATGAGAGAGAATGAATGATAACTGCGATCTACGCATCTTCCTCCTCGTCGTTGATGCCATGCCATACTTTTCCAGATCAGCATCACATGCTTAGCTTATTATTTAAACGCTTTTCCAGCATCATGATTTGTGGATTACACGCATTTTCCTGCCGTATAAGGAGTAGCGCTTACCGTAGATCAATTCCCTATATATATATATATATATATATATATATATATATATATATATATATATATTGCTAGATATATATACATATATTGGTATACATACATATACATATATAATTCTCTCATTTAATATTAATATACAATATATAAAAATATTAACATCAATTGATTATACATCTTTTATAACTATTTTATGATATAAAATATAAACAAAATATGCATGGTTATTATATCCTGTTTTTTTATTTTCTTTGGTTGATTATACATTATTTTTAATTATTAATTTATTAAGTGAATATTTTTTTGGTTGTTAATTTAACAATGTGCAAAGAATTAAATTAAATAAATTGAAACTTTAAAATTTTTATTTTGAACGGATACGGATATACAGATAGTTAACATATTTATTTATATTGTATTGTATAAAACGGATACGGATAATATTCATATTTAAATATTATTCGTCGAATAAGAATACGAATATTCATATTGCATATTCGTTAAATACGGATATAAATATAAATATTAAAATTTATTTTTAAATATAAATATAGATATACTCGTATCCACGTTTAAAAATATCTGATTATAGCGCTAGACATTCCTTTATATGAATAATTCTTGTGCACAATTGAGCTGGTTTAGTGTTCTTCCTTCTTTCTTTAATTAAGGAACAGTATATTGTTCTATTTCATCACCAACATGTTTATATATTATTTGGGTTTTGTTTAAATTTATTGAATATCTAATAATATGATATGGTGGTATATGTCCATCTATCTATATTATAAAATTTTCATCAGAGTTCCTTCACAAATTTGATAATTTTGTGTCATATTTTTTTTTACTCTTTTATTTCTATAACTATATATATATTATTATTTTATTCTTTTTAATTTTAATTTTTAAATTATTTATTTATTTATTTAAATTTTATAAAATTATTATTTTAATTTATATAATTTAAACACACAACCGCGGCCGCTAGTTCAAATTAAAATACTACTACTAATGGAGTAATAGGTATGCCGCTTGTCCTAATTTGGCCAATATGAAAACTAAATCTTGCCAGAACAATTTATTAATTATTACTTAAATAATTGGATTCCTCCGCGAATGGGACTGTCAATTCACTCACCTAAGCAGTCCAATTAATTTATATCTAATAAGTTAAATTGTAGCATGTGATGCTATTATAAATAACTAATTAATGTAGGACATAGTCATAGATTAATGTGGGATGATCCAAATTAGTTGATGCACAAGCCAATTAATTGAAAAAATGAAGAGGATTAGAAAATTTATTTGAGATAAAATGAAGATCAATCGTTGCGAAGAGAGAGAAGTGTGTCGGCTGTGATTTAAAGAGAAAAAAAGATATTAAAAAATGAATTAAACCTTTATTTTCTTTGTTTTATATTTAACTTAGAAAAGTTTATCCAACTGTTAGTAATAATCTTTAAAGTTTATCCAACTGTTAGTAATAATCTTTAAAGTTTATCTGTAGTAATGAATAAATCTCACTTTTTGATTTTGGATCCAATGGTTGCATGTTTGGAAATTCACATGAAAGATTGGGATTATTTTAAGTTGATCCTAGGGCTTGAATTGAGTTAACTTTTAATCCGATGGTCGAGAACTTGATCCATGTGCTATCTTATGATAGACTAATAGAAGTTAGTGAGAAATAGGGGTGTTCATTCGGTTCGAACAAGAATGGTATCGAACTGAACCAGTACCAAAATTATTTAAATTCTTATACCGGAACCGATTGACCTGGTCGGGTTCCAATTTTACCCAAAATTATGATTATTATTATTTTTACTTTTATTATTTATTTACTTATTTATTTATTATTAATTATTTATTAATAATAATAACAATAAAATAATAAAACTGGTACGTGCCGAACCTAAAAGTGGCGAATCAGTACCGAACCGGCCCATTTTTATACCGAATTAACCGGTCCGATTAACTCAAAAAAACTGAATTAATTGGACACCCCTAGTAGAAAGTGAATCACTGAGGCTTGAATTAAGTTATAATAATAATTTAGCCATGTTTCACACCAGTTATTAAACTAAATGTTATTAATTTTAAAAATGTTAATTTGAAAATTATGAATACTTTACAAATGTATAAATTTAAATTGTTAAATAATCCATAAAATCATATCTTACATAAGTTTTAAAAATAAAATACATGTACCAAACTAATAATTATAGTTTTGTTCTCTTAATATATATATATTTTTTGTTAAATGATACATTTTAGATTTTTTACACTTTACAATAGTAAAAATACATAAATTAAAGTGCTCTCAATTGACTAAATTATATATAACTAATAATGTTTATTGACCTTTTGTAAATATGTAAAAAAATAATAAGTTAATTTGACCACAAAAGACAAAGTCATGGAAGACTTTTATCTTAAGATAGATTAAGTATAATTGTGTAAGCATAATCATTTGAAAAATTAGAATTTTTAAAAAAAATTTGTTAATAGGCATTAAGAGAAATAAAATTTTACCAAGCAGCAGTAACCTTTTATCGAATCAGATGTGAAACTGTTAAAATGTGTTAAGATATAAACAAACACCACCTTAGTAGCTCAATTTTTTTTGTTGTCATAGATTCATTTGTAATGGTTTATTAAATTTATAAACTTACAATAATTTCTTAAATTCGTAAACCAAATGCATGACGACTCTTTTTCATATTCTTATTCAAATTAAAATGATATATTATAATGATATTATTTAAAATTAAAAAATATATTATTATAAATATTGTTATTAAAATTATCATCTTTTACGTGTTCTTGAAAAACATAAAAGGATGTTGTAGAACATGAGAACTTTGATATTTAAAGTTATTTATATACATTAAATTATTCTATTCATATTTTTAATAAATTATTTCAAATTGTGAATTTTGATATTTAAAATTATTCATATATAAATTTCAAATACGAATTTGAATATCAAATACCGAATATCTATTATTTATCGGATATATTTACGATTAGATATTAAATGAATACGGATACTGCTATAATTGTATTCGCATTTATTTATTTACGAATATTTTAAAATTAAATATAAATATATTTACTTAATTTTAAATATAAATAATATTCATTTTTTTTAAACACGAATACAACACAGATATAAAATTTTCCATTACTATTTAGTATTTACTGCCCTCGACAAATATATGCAGCTCGACAAATATGTGCAGATGAATATTTCACATTATACAAGCAAATCGCGTGATGGATGGTGTGGATCTTTTAGGACAGTGACAGAAACCAGATCCTTCACCAGAAATAAATAGTTTAGTTTTATTTTATTTTATTTATTTATTTATTCTCCTCGGATGTGGCATTCACGAATCCACTACATCAATTTCAATTGGCATTTCAATGTCTAAATAAAAGGGTCCCACAAAATTACAAGACTAGTTGTCATAATCATCTTGGAGCCGTCCCTCAAGTGCAACTTGCCTCGCTCAACTGTTTGTTTGTTTGTTATATAAAAGTTAATGCATGTGAACTGATCGATGTAAACTGGCCCAAGCTCAAGTTCTAAAGGCTTGGCCTAACTAATAAAGCAAGAATAAATATAAAATATTTAAACATAATATTTAAATATTATATATATTTTAATTATTAAAAAATAAAATATAATATTAAAATTTGTATTATATTTTATTTTTTAATAATTAAAATAGATATAATATTTCAATATTGTGTATATAGACTTATTCATAAAACAAAGTCAAAGAAGACACAAAACTTTATTTATTGTTTAATAGGAATTGATATTTTTATAAATTCTCTTTTATACGAGTGTGGGGCCTATTTACTATTTATGTGAGAGAAATCTTGTGAAATTATTATTTTTGTTGGTAAAAATATCAATTCCCTTGTTTAATCTATGGTCCACAATTTTACCAAAACAGTGTAGAGCACTGAGATGAAATATTTTTAATAAACTTATTAATTTTTTTTAATGAAAATACTTAATTTAGATACACAATTATAAAAGTACTTTTAAAAAACATACATCATACAATTCTTAAATTTTATACAAGAATTGATATTTTTACAAGTAAAATTTTGTGATAGTTTCATAAATTTTCTTTTACACGAACAGTGAATGAGTCTCATACTCATACGAGAGAAAATTAGTGAGAATATTAAATTTTACTCGTAGAAATAATAATTTCCTCCTATAAAAAATTGTATGTTGTGCTTCGAGTAAAAGTGTTTCGGTTAAAAACAATTTTTTAAAACTTTTTCTAAGAGGGTTTTTTAACTGAAATCTCTACCCTAAAAATATATTTGGATGTTCACCGAATATTAAAATATTTTAAATTGAATTTAAAAATATTTTTATTTGACCACACCGCGCCACCAAACTGGCTCTCAGGTTTGACAAATTCAATCTCAAGCCTCACTAGTTCATTTTGCTAGTAATAACACTTGTTACAACGTTATCTGATAATGTATACATATAGAGTGGGCCACACAGTAACTTAACAAATATAGAGTGGGCCGTTCAGCTACTTAAGATACAAAACCGATTGAGACCATGCCATGCAACTCTAATATCCAGCAGCAGTATGTATATATATATATATAACTAAGAGCCTACCCACATGGTGGGTATACCAATTGTAGGTAATAACCTAATAATATTGGTGTAATTGGGCCCAACAAGTAGGGATTGCTGGCTGGTTCTTTTGGTGTTATTGTGGCGATATATTGTAGTGCAGCACAAATACGGTGAGGCCCAATGCAAGCCGGTCAAAAGTGAAGCACCAACAACTTTATAAACAACTACCACTAACAATTGTTTCGGACAAACATTATTTTCTAAGAATTTGTCTTCCAATTCTAAAGTCGTGCAAAGGACACATTCATGGAAACCAGTAACCACCATATATGTCTGTCTACTAGCACACTCTTTTTATATATGGCCGTGCTACTTATCTCACTTCGAAATATATGATTCAACTTTTTAACAATTTTGGATTTTCTGTTAATTGGTTGCCTGGCTCATTTTTTTTCTTGTGTGGATGTATTTAACGAAGAGTTAAAATTTGATACAATAATAATGTATACACGAGCAGTATTAAGATCACGACACGTCATTAAAATAAGGGTAATTTTGTATGAGGAAGTAGTATTAATGAAGTACTTATATCAGACAAAATTATATTTATTTTAATGATGTGTCACGATCGCTCGTATATATACTCTCAGTGCATCAAACTTAAATTAATTAAGAAATTGATATTACGTTTCATTTTAAGATATGAGGAGATAGGTGGATGAGGGAGGAGCCCTGGCCAAGCGAGTGGCGCCTTTACCACAACCTCAGTTCGCCTAGTTACTTCTTAATAATCACATAGGTTAGTCGTTCGGCTCTACTAAATTTTTTTTTGTAGAATTCTAAGGCCAAAAAAGGGGGACTAGATTCAAACTCTCCGCAAAAGATCTTTAGACAAAGTCTGTATTTCAATGGGAGGATTGTTGTGTTAAAAAGATGTTATATATGAGATGCATTAAAATTGGACTATATAATAATGGAATGAATGTGCCTGTTTATTAGTTATCACAGGAATGAAACTAAATTGGAGTTCCCGAATCCAGTCCATTGATGGGCCACCTTTAATATATATTTTGTTAGAGCATGATATTAAATAATTTCCAAAATAATATATATATATATATTTGCAAAATTAAACTAAGACCAAGTAGATATATTTGCAAAATTAAACTAAGACCAAGTAGAAATGGGCATTTTATTTCAATCTCACATGTTATATATAGAAATCCCCATCATCAGGGGTGGGGGGGGGGGGGGGGGGGGGGGTGGGGGGGGGGGGGGGGATGTTTTCTATTTAAATTTTGTATTATAAAATGTCCTCCCTCGAATCAAAATTTGGAATTCTGTTTTAAGTCATTGGTGTTTACTTTACATGTATTAGTATTTTTGAAAGATATTTTATATTATTATTTTTTGAGTATTAAGAATGACAAAATATTATTTAAAAAATATTTCTAAAGATAACAAGAAGTCAAATAAGAACTTTCATTTTTAGTTAGAGCTCGTTGGTAATATTGTTAGAATTTGACTCAAAATGAAGTTTTTAAACGTGAATTTTTAAGCTAAAATTTAAGTGGGTATTTTTAATCATTTGAGATAAATTTATATATAAATGTGTTATACTTCATGAGTAGATTAAAATCAAGTATTAGTAAGCTCAAATCCATAGGATAATAAATAAGAAATTCACTTCTAAAAATCACCATTTCAATATGATAATAAGTGTTTGTGAAAAATTGGTATCCCACGTAGACTAAGAACAAAATATCAAATGGTATATATACAATTAACTTGGACTTGGGTTTGGCCCCTAAGGGGTGCCCCACTTTTGTGGAGGGGAGAGTACCTAGTCAATGCTTCGTTTGGATTCATCACATACGACGGTGATGCCCCGGACCAGGCAACCCAGCGGGCTAGTTGTATATATATATTTGGTTAAATTTCTTTGATTTTTTTGGCAAACTGTCTAGTTCTAGTAACTTTATTACCATATGTTGCAACGTTAATATTTATTACCGATGGACAAACTACTACAACGTTAATTATATTGTCGTTAGGAAATTGGAATATTTTCGTTGGGAATAGACAACTACTGCCACCAACTGTCATCATTCACCATCTATAAATATCCTACGAATCAAGAATTTTGCTTTAGAGAGTTTTTTCATCAAGTTTCACTTATCGAATACATAGTCTGTTTCATTTATATTCAAAGTCTTTTACATTGCTTGGTTCGTTGTGTGTGCTATTTGTAGTGCTATTATAGTACACGTGATTATTTTCTCCTAAGAGACAAACGCTACATACTCTAAGCACCTAAGGAGGACGTAATTGTCTTAAGAACATAGTACCAAGTACTAGCCTTTATCTATTGCAATTTTTTTTTGCATTCACGTTAATATATCAAGTAGGTGTATTTTATTTTATTTCAGAATTGAAATAAATATTAAATAACAACTACAAAATGAATTTAGACCGGTCTGCCTTACTGTCTTTTTTAAATTTTGTTTTGCTTTAAATGTAATCTAGACAGGTATAACATGTTTACTTTAGTGTCTATATTAACAATACTACTTTAGATGTAATTCAGACAGGTATGATCTGACTGTTTTGGTGTCTAGATTAACAGATTTTTCTAACAAATATAATTTCAATCAAAAAAATTCTTCTCATTACTGTGAATGAAAAAAAGACTAAATAACATTGTCACTAAATAATTTATAAAGTATTACTCAGTTATCAATTAATCCTATTGATCCTTATTGTGTGTGAAAAAAACAAAGAAAGAGGTGGTCGTATGGATAGTAGTATTAATTTGGGTTAACCCAATATATATATATGTATATATATATATATATATATATATTATTGTCGATTTCATGTTTGATTTACAAACTCTTTTTCCCGCATTTTTGATTCAATAATTTTTGAAAAACAAATGTGAAATTGACAATAAACTAGGGAGGACGGGAACAGTAACCCAATTAATTTTAATTGGAGTATATTTGCTTATCAGCTGGCTGGCATGATAATGCTAATGACCTAACTGAGAAGTGAATTCTACAAATTAAATCAAAATTAGAGGGTGATGCAATAGGGGTGTGATCCAATACTCTAACCAGAGAAATGACTGCCATTTGCCGGTGACTCCAACTTTCCTGGCCCGTTAATATATATTTATTTGATTTTGATTAAGCCAGTGGCGGACCTACACTGGGGCACTGGGTCCCCGCTCCCAGAGAGATTTCTAAAAACTCTCTAATCTTTATATATATTCTATAATACAAAACAGAGCGGCGCAAATCCCAATGATTCAACATCCGACGGTCCCAAATCATTTGAGGCTTCAACATCCAATGGTCCCAAATCATTTGAGGCTTCAACATCCAACGGTCACCAATCTATCTATCATTTTCCCCCAACTCAATAACTTTTTTTCAAAAATCAATCCACTCAAATTTTTCCCCCATTTCAAATTCACCACTACACTATAATAATAATAATAATAATTAAGTAATAATAATAATAGTAACAATAATAATTAATATAATAATAGTAATAATAATAATAAATCTAATAATAGTAATAATATTTAAAATAATAATAATAAAAATAATAATAATAACAATAATAATAATAATAATAATAATAATAATAATAACAATAATAATGATAATAATAATAATGATAATAATAATAATGATGATGATAATAATAATAATAATAATAATAATAATAATAATAATAATAATAATAATAATAACAATTAATATAATAATAGCAATAAAAATAATAATTAATATAATAATAGTAATAATCATAATAATAATAATAATAATAATAATAATAATTAATATAATAATAGAAATCATCATAATAATAATAATAAAAATATTAATAGTAATACAAATAATAATAATAATAATAATAACAGTAATTCATATATTAATAGTAATAATAATAATAATAATAATAATAATAATAATAATAATAATAATAGTAATAATAATAATAATTAAAATAATAATAGTAATAATCATTATAATAATATAATAATAACAATAATAATAATAATAATAATAATGATAATAATAATAATAAAAATAGAAATAATAATAATAATAATAATTATAATAATAATAATAATAATAATAATAATAATTGTAATAATCATTATAATAATAATAATAGTAATAGTAATAATAATAATTATAAAAATAATAATAATAATAATAATAATAATAATTATAATAATAATAAGAATAATAGTAATAATAATAATAATAATAATAATAATAATAATAATAATAATAATAATAATAATAATAATAATAATAATAATAAAATAATAATAATAATAATGTTAGTTTCCAGAGGCACACAAGCGATCTAGAAGGGGGGGGGGGTTGAATAGATCTCTTAGAAACTTTTTAACTTTAAGATTAAGTTCAAAGATTTAATAGCAATTAATAAACTTAATTGATATTTGTTTGCACAGCGGAATTTTAGTTTGAAAAACACCCCTTAAAGATTTGTAAAACTTCTCTTTTGAGTTTAAGTTTATATTGAAGAAAGTCATTTGTTAAGTAAACTAATTCACAGTCATGTGTAGATATATATATATATATATATAAGACAGAATGTGAAAGACTGAAAGTAAAATGACACCAGAGAGTTTTAAGTGGTTCGGAGACTGAATAACTCCTACTCCACTCTTCTACATGACAGTAGAAAATCCACTAAGGTTTAGTCCTCCGGACTAGGACACTCTCGCCCTCATCAAAGCTAGCAGCTTTGGTTCCTTTAGTCACATTAAGACTAGGACACTTTTGCCCTCATCAAAGCTAGCAGCTTTGGACTGTAGACTAAGTCCAGCAGACTTAGAATCTCTTGTACCCTTCGGTACTCAACAAGTCCAGCAGACTTGATTTCTTTTTAGCCACTCGGGCAAGGATCCTTTGACCCTCTCTTGTGTGTTGAATGCTTGTTGGGTTGTGCTGCTAAGATAAACTTTGATCTTCTTTATCTTCTGGTACTTAGCAGCTGCTTGTGATCCATCATTGAATGCTGCTGATGTTTGTCGTTGATATTCTCCTTCTTTCTTATATTCAGCAACTACTCAAGATCACCAAATGTGCTGCTAGGCTTTTGCACTTCAGCTCCTTTGATACTTGATAACTTCTCAAGATGAACTCCTGAGATGACTGTGATGCTTCTTCTTTTTGGTACTCAGTTGTTCCTTCTTATCATAGACAGTTTATTGCTTCTCGAGATGGGCTTCTGAGATGACTGGGATGCTCCTTCATTTTGGTACTCAGTTGCTACCATGTATGTATCAAGTTGGCATTTAAGCTTCTATCTTCCATGTGCCTAGCAGCTCCGAACACTTCTCTTGTAATAGAGTTATATCTCTATGTCTCTCTCAATTCAGTGTTAGTGTTCTGATGGATCGTAGAGTCCTTCAGCATATTCATTCTGTTTCACTCTACGATTGGTTGTTGTCTTCTATCATCTCTCTTGTATATTTTCTGACTTTTTAACAACCACCCTTCTATATCTCATTTTAGGCCTTTATATCTCTGAGCATATATTACCGTTTGAAAGAAATCCCGTTGGTTTTATTTGGCCTTGTGCAGGTCCTTAATATCTTCAATGTTGACTTTCTTGCCGCTTGTGTCAGTGCTTTTCTGACGTGTTCTGATATGTTAACCTGTAGCTTTGCTTTCTCTGAATTTATAGTCGTTGCTTTCTCAGAGTTGTTCAGCAAAGATTATTATATTCTTTGCTAGTTAATATACTGATTCATCAATAAATGTTTTTCCTTGACTTTAAGAATCAGCTGTTCTGCTGCATTCAGAGATGTCCCATTAGTCTGACCTTATTCACCATTTTCCTGAGTAGTGGGTTCCTGACTTATAGTCGTTTGAGCACAACGTCTACTATGTCTCTGACATGCATCTGTATCTTGACAACACTTAATCTTTCTTTAGTTTGGGCGAGGAGTATACTCTTCTTTCTTTCATCATATAGCCATTCTGATAGCATGCTAGCTTTGTCCTGCTTGATGAATTCGTTGAGTGATAGACAGTCCACTTTGATCCTGCGAACTCAACCCCATGAATGACTGTCAAGTGAAACGTTGAGTTAGAATGATCTTTTCTCTTACTCTGCGACCTTGTTGTTCTGGTCAGGTCACAGAGTTTGTGCTTGCAGTGTTTTGCTTTGGTTTCGTTCTATGAGCTTGTCTTCCTGTGCAAGTCATGAAGCTGCTGATCTCGTTCTACGATGGGTCTGATCAAATCGTAGAGTTCGTTGACTGTAGTGCTTCTTATTGGAATCGTTGAGTTGCACTCTGTTAGCACATCCTTTGATTCTACTCAACGATTGTTCCATATCTAGATCAATATACTGCATTGCCTCATAATGCTGTTCCACTTAATGACTTCTTCTATCTGTGCATATTCCAGTCCTTGAAAACTTGCTCAGCAAGTTTACTCTACGATTTTGCTAGAGAGTGTGTATCGTAGAGTATACTTCTTCTCTGGCTCAGTGTTATCTGCAGGCTTGCTTTGCTGTCTGTTCGACGATCGTAGAGTTCGGCTCTACGATTAGTGCTTGATCAGTTATTTGATTTTGCATGAATACTCTGTAGACTTCTTGCACGTATGTTCCTTTTTGATGATCGTAGAGTCATCCGGGCTGAGAGTCGTACCTTTCACTCTACGAACATGCCGAATCGTTGAGTCTTCTTTGCTTGGAATCGTAGAGTCCATTCTACGATCATATAGACTGATCAACCTAACAGATTTGATCTTTTTTAACTAAGTCCTTTCTTACATTATTATATCATTACAAATTGAAAGGACTTTTACAGACTCTGAAATACAAATACAACAATGATTCATTCTTAAGCTGCTCTGCTTACATCATTTATGCAAAGTGACTTCTATTGAAAGATCAACCTAACATTTCTGATCTTTATAATCTAAGTCATTTGTACACATATATCTTTAAAAGGACTTTACAACATTTTAACCAGATAACTTTCATTCTCTTTAATGGACAGCAGATGGTTTACAACAAGATCATATTGTGTTATACAAGTGTGTAAATCAAAGTATTGAAATAGAATATATATCATACACACATGACAATGTAAGCTTATAATTAGATTGACATATAATCTGTGACGCCCCCAAATCTGGGCCCACACAGCCCAAACTTGAGTCGTCAAAAGACTACAACAAAATTATTACAACAAAGCACAACGTACAACAATACAGTGTATAATAATACACAACTAAGTCTTCACTATTATTGCCACACTATTTTACAAAACGTGAAGACTATGATAACTATTCCTCGGACCCTCACTCCATTCCCCGGCTAGACCCTGTTATGTTTTCATCTCCTGTTGAAAAACAATGGAACAAAAGAAAGGGTGAGCTCAAATAGCCCAGTAAAGAATAACATGACTAAGATAATGACGAATAAATTATCATTAGTCTTCAACAGTTGAGTTCTTGATAGAATACAATAGACTACAAGGTTTATATCAAAAACTGCAGTTAAATTCTTAAACAACGTTCAGATCAATAATAGCAGCGGAATGAGTAATCTATTAGAAGAATAATGCAGACTATAATGTCCACTCGGTTCTCTTTTTAGGAAAAACATCATCAACTTTTATCATCTGAAATATCATTAGTCAAGATAATATAAATTCACAGTTCCTGATCATAATCATGCACATCAACAGTTCATCTTTGCACTACGGGCCAAAGATATTCAATATAGCACCAACGGTCATGATTATACCAGATTCAGCCTTTGGTCATAATCATACCAAACAACAGTTCATCTTTGCACTACGGGCCAAAGATATTCAATATAGCACCAACGGTCATGATTATACCAGATTCAGCCTTTGGTCATAATCATACCAAACAACAGTTCATCTTTGCACTCCGGGCCAAAGAGAACATTCACCACGTGCCATAAAAGACACCGAACAGATGTATCGCCTTTAACCTATTATATCGCCTTTAACCTATCATCTGTTCAACAAATATAACACATCTGTGCCCCCGGCCACAGATATTCACAACAACTTGATTTTTGGATGATTAGAATGATATAAATGATGAACAGAAGAAATAGGATAACAATAAGTATCGGAAGTTTACTTTGTACAGATTCAAATAATGTCCAAATTGTCAACATGATGTGGAATGAAATTTAAAAATGATATTCAAGATCCACAGTTCAGAATAACGGTTACAATTCAATAGAAAGGTTCACGTAAATAGGAAGGTTCAGTTGAAATAATGAAGTTCAACTATTATGGAACATATAATATTTTCAGGAATTATAGAAGCAATAGTTCCATAATAAATTTCGATTTAGGAGTATGAAAGAAAATAATATCCCTTACCGTAGCAGGTTTGATTAACAAAAGGTGAAGGAAATTAATACAAAGGGTTATTCACCAACAGGCGGCAATCCGCTCCGTAAGGTTATTCCCACAATTTAATAGAATTTGAGTACAAAGAGTTATTCACCAAACAGGCGGCAATCCGCTCCGTAAGGTTATTCTCAGAGATTAATAATGAATGAATACGAAAGGTTATTCACCAACAGGCGGCAATCCGCTCCGTAAGGTTATTCCCACAATTTAATACATGGAAATAAAAGGCACGTCTTATGAGTAAGGAAGAAACAATATTATTATCGAGAATCAAATAATGATAATCCCTTACCATAGTACGTTTGAATAATGGAAGATGAAAAAGATGGTATCCCTTACCTCAACACGTGACTGGATATTGATTTAAATGAGGTTGATTAACTTGAACAGTACACGTATACTTATAGATCTTCACAAATACTCAAGATGACTTAAGCACACTTAGAGAGAACTTTCACAAGAAGTATTTAGAGAGAGAAAGAAAGAACAAGTAAGGAAGTTTATGAAAAATCCTTAAGTTAAGGCTTCTATTTATAGCCAAAAATCTTATCATTCATTTAATCTAAACCATTCATTTAAAGATCATCTTTTAATCTACACCATCCATTTCAAATATTATATTATCTTTAATCTACACCATTCATTTCATATCACCTAATAATCACCTAACTTTATATTATAAACAAATCAATTCAATTATTCAACAATAATTCACACTTTAATCTACACCATTCATTTCATATCACCTAATAATCACCTAACTTTATATTATAAACAAATAACTTTATCAATTCAATTATTATGACTAATTGTTATAAATACAGTATAGTTAGCTCTTAAATATCAAGTCAATAAATTAATGAAATACAACTGTCTAAATAATATCATAATAGAGATAACAATAATGTAAAATAAAGCATACGTTACTGTGTAATGACAATTATTGATTCAATAATGTGAATTACTGTGCATATGTTACTGTGACAATTATTAGGTTCAATAATTTTAAAAACAGTGCAACAACAATTATTGACTCAATGATATAAAATACAGTGTAATGACAATTATTAAATTAATAATGCAAAATACTGTGTAACAACAATTATTGAATTGATAATATAAAATATTATGCAGTGACAATTATCGATGAAATGATGCGTAACAGTTACGGTGTCAATTATCAGACCAATAATATGAGACACTATGCAATACCGTGTGTTACTGTAGAGTACCGTGTGCTACAGAAAATACCATAAACTACTGTATGCTACTATTCTTTTATCACCGGTATTTTAACAGTTCCGTTGACTATTTTTATTTAAAAAGGTTACTTATGTCGTTTTCTATATCCGACAAATATTCCGTTGTGGGGTCCACCAATAATTTATTATTTCGGCGCCGTCGTACGGCACGAATATTCCCCGACCAAACGAATATTCCCCGACAAAGCGAATATTGTCCGACAAAATAAAATTTGCACATAACATCATTAACTTTCAATTTTGTTAATTTAACCACTTACTGTTTCAAAAAAAATATATATGAAGAAAAATTAAATTTTGTATTTCATAAAATTCGGGGTCTTACATAATCACTTTGTCACATAATCACATAGGCACTTTCAGAACATTCACGCACAGAATCAAGTAAACACATAAGCACATTTAGAACATCTATGCACATAATCAAGTAAGCACATAATCACATTTAGAACATCTATGCACATAATCAAGTAAGCACATAATCACATTTAGAACATCTATGCACATAATCAAGTAAGCACATAATCACATTTACACATACGCACACTTTCAGAAACACATTGACAATCAGCCATATAAGCACATTTACCACAATCCTTTTTGCACAACAATTATCATCATCAAATCAAAACATCAATCAACAAATAATAATAATAATAATAATAATAATAATAATAATAATAATAATAATAATTGTAATAATAATAATAGCAATAATAATTAAGTAATAATAATAATAATAATAATAATAATTATTATTATTATTATAATAGTAATAATCATTATAATAATAATAATAATAGTAATAGTAATAATAATAATAATAATAATAATAATAATAATAATAATAATAATAATAATAATAATACTAATAGTAATAATAATAATTTTAATAATTAATATAATAATAGTAGTAGTAGTAGTAATAATAATAATAATAATAATAATAATAGTTAATATAATAATAGTAATAATAATAATAATAAAATAGTAATAATAATAATTAATATAATAGTAGTTATAATCATAATAAATAATATTAATAAAAATAATTGTAGACACCCAAATTTTGCACTTCTTTACTAACCCTGGCAGGAGAGCAAAGTCGTCACTTAACCCGTCATGCGAAGAGGAGGGTGGACCCCAACACGAAGCCACCCCAACGATTTACGGTCAAAGCCGCCACAAACGGACAACGAGCATCCGGTCACTTGAGGCAAGACAAACAGTTAATCCAGAAAACCTGAGTTGAACACAAAAGGCGACTAATGGCCACTACGCTTACGATGTTCGGGTGAGCGAGCGGCTACCCAGCTCGCCGGTGAGCTGGCGGGGGTGGAAAGGGGGCAGCGCCCCCTGGAAGCCAAGTACAATTAGCAAATTCTATATCAAGTCGCAGCCCTCCGAACTAGCCTCCCAGAACAATATGACACGTTTCTCAGGGATTTCCGGATTGCAAAATACGAGCCTTCCAGCGAAAAAACAAAAGACCGACATCAAACGCGAAAATCGAGGAAAACACCGGAGCCAGCCGCAGCTGCACCTGCGGCTGGCCGCAGTTGCATCTGCGGCCAAGATCTGAAGTTGCTAAATCGCCATTTCCAGTTTCATTTTCGGGAGACGCGGACCGAAGAAAGAAAAAGAGAGAGAGAGGCTACGGGAGCGAGAGAAAAGAGAGAGAAATGTGAGGAATCTTCATTGTTTGTTCAATCTTTACATTATATTGTATCCTATTTCGATTTTCAAGTGTCAAAGTGGGTC
Source organism: Hedera helix (assembly GCA_947179155.2). NCBI lineage: Eukaryota > Viridiplantae > Streptophyta > Magnoliopsida > Apiales > Araliaceae > Hedera > Hedera helix. The sequence continues at coordinate 38,779,854 of OX359268.1, forward strand.
TTTCATCATTTGAAATGTGAAGAAATCCAAGTTTATAGCGTTTGATATTGTTAGATCTAGTTCTCATTTCATCTTAATGTTTAAGTTGTTATAGATCTAATATTTGTACATTTGTTGGGTGGATCTACTGTTAGATCCGAAAATATTTGGTGCATTGCTATTTAAGTAGTTTGATTCGGTGTATTTTGAAGTTAGATCCAATGTAGTCAATATATTGTAGATCTATGGATTAGGGACGGTTAGAGAGGATTTATGGCGGATGGAATCTCCTCCTAACCTCCCGATGATATCCTTTTAGTTTATTTTATAGCTTTTACGTATGTAGCGATGACGATGCATTTGTATTGTAAATATGTAATTTTCGGGCCTTAAAGCGATGTCGGATCGAAAATCGGGTTTAAGGCCCCGTAATAATGAAACGTGCGATTGTGGGCGTTTGGGGTTATTTAGATGGCTCACATGCCCGTGAATAGCCCCAACGCTATTTAAATGCTTGATTTTCCTTTTAACGCGAGAAAATGATTTTGGAATAAATGATAAAGTTTTTCATAAAATCAAGCAAATTAGGATATTAGATAGTTCGTAGGCTAAATAAAATTGTAAGTGTCGGATGAGCTCTATTCCTATTTGACGAAGGGTTTGAAAATATGTTTTACAAAATATCATCGGTTTTATTATCGAAACAAAAAAACAATAAAAATGAACTTTTCGATTAAGTAAAATCCTTCGTGCATAGGGTTAACGAGATTCTGAAGCATTTTCAAAGTAAAGCATTCCAACGACATTCATTTAGGCGCACGTGCACACACACACACACACACACACACACATTTTTAGGATTTTAAAAGGATAGGAAAAACATTGAGATTGCGGTAACCGTGTTTCACGGAAGTCGGGGGGTGCCTAACACCTTCCCCTCGCTTAAGCAAGCCCCCGAACTCTATGAATCTCGGTTTGCGGACCAATTAAATCGGAGTCATATATGAGCCAGCGATTACGAAAACAAAATTCGGATGAGTTGGTACATCCATTTCAAATATACCAACTGGCGACTCTGGTCAATTGGCTCATAAAAAATCGATCTTTCAAAACCCTTCGACATTAAGCCGACCCTTTTCAAAATCACATTTAATTCAAAAGGCTAAAATTGGAAAGGGCATTTTTAATTATAAAAAAAACGAGACGACCAAAATCCCAGCGTCGACAATAATAATAGTAATTAATATAATAATAATAATAATAATCATAATAATAATAATAATAATAATAATAATAATAATAATAATAATAAATATAATAATAGTAATAATCATTATAACAATAATAATAATATTAATATTACTAATAATAATAATAAAAATAATTGTAATAATAATAATAATAATTAATATAATAATTGTAATAATAATTAATATTATAATAATAATAATAATAATAATAATAATTAAGTAGTAGTAATAATAATAATAATAATAATAATAATAATAATAATAATATAACTAATATATCAATAGTAATAATAATAATAATAATAATAATAATAATAATTAATGTTATAATAGTAATAATCATAATAATAGTAATAGTAATAATAATAATAATAATAATAATAAATATATGAATAGTAATAATTAATATATTCATTGTAATAATAATAATAATTGTAATAATAATAGTAATAATAGATATATTAATAGTAATACTACTACTAATAATAATAATTAATATATTAATAGTAATAATAATAATAATTGTAAGAATAATAATAATAATAATAATTATTATAATAATTAATATAATAATAGTAATAATCATTATTATAATAATAATAATAATAATAATAATAATAATAATAATAATAATAATAATAGTACTAATAATTATTATTATTATTATATATATATATAATAATAATAATACAGTTTGAAATTTTTTAATCTAGAAATATTAAATAAAATAATTAATTATTATATTAATTATACCGTGCCTTCAGGCACGGTCTATCTCTAGTTATATATATAGAGAGAGAGGTGGAAGTGGATTGTATATTTTTTTTTTCCATATATTTATAGAGTCTGTTTATGATAGAACTCACAAGTATATATAAAAGAGAAATATATTATTTATTTATTCCATGAATATGGAATATTTTTTTATATACACGAGGGCAAGTTGAAAGTTTAAAAAATAGAAGGGATGAGAAATGTTTTTTTGTTGATACTCGACTCTTCCTCTGTTATATATATGTCATAATTTTTTATTGTTAATAGTATATAATAATATAATATCATCGAGTTTAATAATATAATTTTATTATTATATTATCATTATTAAATTAAACACTAATTATATTATAAATGATGTTCTTTTTATGAAATGAAAGAAATATTTTGTAGAATTAAAAATTAAGATGATTTAATTGTTGCAAGAGTGGAATACATAGCCCAATTTGTACTTTTCAGGTCACCCTCATACTAATTTTTTTAGGTCCTCACTAATTAAGACGACAAACAATATTTTAAATTATTTTTAAAAAAAATTACTTACAAAATTATTATTCCGAATATTAACTAGAATTAAAGTTAATTGAAACTCTTACTTATAAAATAAAAGAAATATATATATATATAAGGTCCTCTTAGCATGTGCCTTTATGACACATGCTATTAGCATGTGTCCTTATGACACATGCTAAGCGCAGAAAATGAGAGTAAATTTTATTTGTTTATATATTTGTACGGAATTCAATACATAGGGTCCAGTAGTATATTATTTTTTTATGCATTGAATTCAGTGCAAATACATAAATAAATATTATTATGCATTATTTTCAGCGCTTAGAATGTGCTCTTATGACACATTCTAATAAAATTCATATATATATATATATATATATATATATATATATATATATATATATATATATTTGTATATTAAATAAGAATAAAAACAATTATCTCTCACATACATGGACTTTTTATATTCCCCGCACTTTATAACTAATTTTGTGACGTAATACAAAAGGCCGTACATACTACACCACTTGGAAAGTTGGTAGTTGGAAAAATAAATAAAAATTTATAATTTAAAGAGTCATTTAAAAAAGTCTCAACGAATTTTTAATTAAAATTAAAAAATCTTTTTGATTAATTTTTTTTTATTACATTTTAATATTTTGCATCGTTAAATGAATCCATTCGAAAACAATTGGTGCGTATTGAGGGACCAATAATTGCGTTATGTTTTCTTTTTCCTTTTTCATGAATTTCATTATCAGCCACACAACAATGAGTGGAAATCCACCTTAGTACTATAAACATTTTCCTATCAATTACTGAAAAGACAGAAGAGTGCAGACTGAAGGAACCCGAACCTACTTTCCTCAGGTACTGCCGGTGACGATGCTAAATTTCCTTTTCAGTGATATCAAAATTATTATTAAATTATAAATAATTTAGCCAACTTTCGGGACATCGTCTCCCGAGTTATTATTTTTTTTTTTTAATATTTTTATATTTCTAGATCATAAACATATAAAATATATACTTATATTATAGTGATAATATAACAATTAATAACATAATATATATATATATATATATATATATATATATATATATATATATATATCATATTGACCTCTAATACTTTTTTAATCATTATAAATAATTAATTTATTAATTATTTAATTTAAAAATATTATAGAAAGATACATATATGGAGAGAGTAGAAGTAATATAGGGTTAAAATATAATTGAAAAAGTTATAAATTTAAGTATTTGAGTGCCGTCAATATATATATTATATTTAAACTTTTTTAAAATTTATCTTATATTATATAATTTTTTTTTCAATAAGATCAATTGAGCTGTACCAAAATATGTAGTGTTGTCCCTGAATATTGCTGCTCTTTTTTATTTTTATATATTTATTTTTCTTTATATACAAAGTTGAAATTAGGTATTAGGTCTTACTTGATTCAATTCTCCTTCCCAAAAGCTGTGATCTAGTCAGATCCAATTTTCGTAGCATAATCATCTCACGACAAAAAGTTCAATTATATTGAATTTGAAATATCTCGATCATGATACTCTCCACAAGTTAAATCCTCCAGTTTTTATAGTCGACAAAATAATGTTAAAGATGTGTAAAAATATGCTCCCTTCGTTTTAAAATGAGCCGTATCGCCATAAATTTATGTTAAATTATAATTGCAAAAATTATAAATATTTAAAATTAATAAAATTTATAAGTATTTAAAATTAATAAACTTGATATGAAGGTCTTATTCATTATACATCTTTTTAAAAATATTATCATTAATACTTATCTACATAATTAACAAAAATAAAATCAATGTAAATATTTACAATATATATTAATTTTCTTTTAAAATTATAGATACATCTTTAAAATGATGTTTTTCTATGATAATTTTATTTTTTTCAAACATGTCCATAACATTAGTTAAAAATATTTATAGCACAATAGAAGTTAATATACTTATAATAAAACAACGACATGTTGAAAATTTCATCCCATTTTATAATCTAAAATTAAAAACATCTATGTTATTTAGAGAGAGAGGAGAAAATAATCGTTCTCTTTCTCTTAATACCGTGTCATATATCTCTTTCTTTTTACCTCTAAAAGTATGGTTTATAATAATTTTATACTTCTTTATTTATATTTTTTTCTTATTCTATCATTAAAATTTGATAAAATTCTTATTATATGCTTATAGTAATTAAACACACAAGGCAAAATTTGATAAAATTCAAGCATTATATATATACACACACACACACACTTACAAATAATGGGTTTGATTTTGGAATTTTGAGAATCCGACCTCAATTGTATTTGAAATATAGAAGTTCTTACATTTACTGTTCATTAGTAAGCGACTTATGATGAAATATCTAATATAAAACAAAGATTATAGCTCCATTATCATGTTCTCCGTTCCTTTATTTGGATTTTTTTTTGAATGATGGCTATATCATTAGGAATGGACAATTAAGTCAAAAGGTGGACACACACATTGTTGTGAAGTAATAATACAACTTAGTTTAGAGAGCCTAGTTAAGTGAAGCAGTGATTACTGAGGCAATAATGAACAATAATATGTGGAGACAGAATAACATAAAAGAAGAGAGATGTAAATATCCCCGTCATGATAATGATTTTTTTTAGGGAGAAGTTTTTATTATAATTTAAATGGTCTTGTTTTGGTTATAATTTTTAAATGTAAAATAATATTTAATGATTTTAATTTTTGAAAAATTGAGTTTATTAAAAAAAAGAATTAACTCGCAGACCGAATTAAAATGACCCAAATTTTTATAAATTAAAAATTCAAGACGCAAATAACGAGCATACTGGGCCGGCTGTAGACCCGGGCCAATTTTACTGGGTCTGGCTATTGTTATCAATGGCTTTGCTTTACAATATATCGGAATGATTTTGTAAGTGAAAGCCAATTTTATATATTCTTAAATTTAAAATTAACATTACTTCATTTAATCTTAATTAATACAATTATAAAAATTTTAAATTATTCAAAAAATATATTAATTATAAAAATTTAAATGAATTATATTAATTTTAAATTTAAAAATATTTAATTTTATAAAGTCAAAATAAGTACTATTTATAATTATATTCTGGGTAATTGGCTATTTGTCTGTCGACCGGGGATTGGGCATTCTCACAAAAAGCAGCTGCATTTTATCTCCCGAATTGCGACTGATGGTAGTGCTGGCAAGCAATTTGCATGCGTAATTAGTTTTTCCACTCCTTCCCGCGGCCTATAAATTTGTATCAAAACGTGTGTCTGCCCTTATATGAACAGTTTTGGTTTATTTTAGTTTCAGCTCCTTTTCCCCATTGAACTGAAAGCATACTCCGTTTCGGTGCTTCGGGTTGAACTCGGATTATCAATTTGTACCTTAGTTGTACCTAGAGAGCTGCAGACTTGCTGTCTTCGTGGATTAATATTACCGTTGAAGGTACAAATTGTTTATCGATTTAACATTTAGCAACGACTCCATGTTTTGCATTTTGATTTCATTTTTCATTTTTTTTTAATTGCCGCAGGATTAGTGATTGATTTTATGCATCTTTATGCTTGTAATGTATTTACGAACATTTGATCTTTGAATTTATTATATAATTTCTTATCGGCAAGTGAATTCTGTTTGGAAGAAATGGACGACAATTAATTCTGGATATATGGACTTGAAAATGTTTAATCATGAATGGAATGGAATGAAAAGTTTAATTTATTATAGTGCTTGTCGGCTGTTCTAAGTTTAAATATTTTTCATAACAACTAAGTTATTAGCTTGTCGATTTTCCTAATCTACCTTTTTAGTTTAGCTTTACGAAAATGATCACTCAACAACAAATTTACTGTCATGTGACCTTGATTTGCTCTTTCTTTTGGAGAAATTAATGAGGATGTGCCTAAATTTCACTTCTTCTGTTATTCGTCTTTAATATTTCGCTGGATAATTATCGCAAATGATCTGGAAACTGACAGATTGGTAACCTGAGATGGACAGAATGACAATAAATAGTATTATTACTCGTTGTTGTATTAAGGAGTCACTGTTTGATCTGATTTCTAATCTTGCATTTCGTCCCAGCACGAACAAAACAAGAGATCATTACTACATTAAGGGGTCACCATTTGATCTGACTTGTTATGTAATCTATCACTATCTACCGATCTAATTAGTCCCACATGTTCTATTCATCACAGCAGGCCAGCTGCATCTCTTGTATTAAAGAGGATAAAGACTGATTCTCAGAACAGCAGAAAAGAAGAATCATAGTATAGTAGAGTACCTAGATCGTAGAGTATTATAGACTAACCTAATCGTTGAATGATGTCTGTTACCTCGAATCGTAGGGTAACAACATAGATAAGTTTGTAGAGTAATGTTTGTTACTAAAATCGTAGAGTAACAACATAGCTCAGATCGTAGAGTTGTAATTAGCAACAACATAGCTCAAATCGTAGAGTGGTATTTTTGTAATTAGCAGTAGCTTGTTATGTAAGCTGCTGAGTAGTGTCTTATGTAAGTTACTCACATCTATAAATAGGAACCTCTGTGTAATTGTTTTAGTAAGTTAAATTTAATACAACAAAACTTTCTTTTCATTATCTGTTATAACATGGTAAAGTAACAATATAGCTCAGATCGTTGAGTGATATTTCTGTAATTAGCAGTAGCTTGTTATGTAAGCTGCAATAGCTTGTTATGTGATAATCTGAGTAGCGTCTTATGTAAGCTACTCACATCTATAAATAGGAACCTCTGCGTAATTATTTCAATAAGTTGAATTTAATACAACAAAACTTTCTTTTGTTTATGAGATTATAAGATTAATACTCACTTCTGTATTTTCTTTACTAGTTATTTTGTTTGATACTGCCTGGTTGAAACACTAGTCATGTAAAGAGAATATGTTACAACTTTATTTTATAAAGAACACTGCATAAATCAATTCTATTGCACAAGGAAATAGCATGTGGAAACTCAGACTCCATAGATAATTTGACATGAATAAAATAATTGGAGGAAACTATCTTTAACACATGCAACATGGATTTAATCGAGGATATGTAAACAATATCTCGATTTCTTATCAAAAAGACATCAAAGTTTTCTTTTTTACGCTTACAAGAAATCAGAATACGACAAATATTTTCACATGTTCATATACATACTACCATGGAAGACTACGGACATCCAATTATGGAAAAGCAGGGTTCCCCTGAAGCACTTCCCTGACTCATCAAATTTATATCTGCTCATGAAGTGGATGGCTTTGATAGGGTAAACCAGTTTAATGATTTGGATAATCATTTTCAACAAACTGGCTTTCATACATTCAGCCTCTCAGCTGCTGTAGTTATATATTTTTTTCTGCCCGCCAAAACGTAGTTTGATTTGGTTTTATATGCATTGCATAATGATCATCTGGTGATTAATAAGATTCATTCATCAATTTACCTTCACTTCTTCATCCTTTTACTTATATGCATATAGCCTTTTTCAAAGACTTTCTACTGTGCAAGTAAATATTGAGGAAAGATGGTTCTGAATGTCTATTTCTGTGTTCTTAAATAAATGATGCATAATTTTAGCCTTTCCCTAAGGATAAAAGCAATAGGAAGACAGACAAGCTGTTAACACTCTGCTTATATGTAGCTGCTGTTAGAACTCCTCTGTTTTTTCTGTTAATGATTGGTTAAATATGAGTTGTCTTTTGTTGTTGTGGCTTGTCAGTTTCTTCGATTCCTCCTTAATAATTATGTATAATTGCCAAACACAAATAATAATTGTGGTAGCACGCTGCTTGGTCACTGAATTTTGGAGTTTCATTTTTGTTTAGTCAATTTTCTAGCCTTTAGTAACTTTCCAAAGCTCTGTAATTTTCAGGACACCTGGTGAGTCCGATTTAGTCAAAGCTTACTATTTAGAGGAAAGAGATATTGAAGTTGCAATACCGTAACTCTGGTTTCTGCAATAGATGTTGAAGTTAAAAAATGTCGAGTAATCCGTAATTCAGAGAACCTCTGCAAGGAAACACAGGAAACATATTGCTAATCTTTGATTTTTTTTTTTTTGTTGCTAAATACTAATCTTTGAATTTTCATTACTGAGTTGTCATAAATAATTGGTTTCCATCAACATATTTGTTACATTCCAATCATGTTATTTGTAATGAAATTTCTCTCACCAAAATCGTCTCTAATTCCAAGTTGTTGACATCTCAAATTTATTTTTTACTTACTGTAGAATGTTTTGTTGGTTATCACTTATCAGTTCAATTTGGACTGTTTTTCTTATGTCATTATTTGCCTAAAATGCGTGAGTAGCTATATGTGGGATAGTGTAACATTTTTCTTGTTTTCTCCTTTTCACCACTGAAGAAACATTGCATGGTGGATTAATAGTTTATATTTATTGCACTAGGGTACCAAGACCAACGCAGGTCCATAACCAAAGCAGTAACTTGGAGTCGTGGGGAACGCATTCTGTTTCCATCAGCATGCCACCTTCGCCTATAGAAGCCCACTTACAGGGCACTAGAAGAGTTCTCGTCAGCGATGAATTTGAAACAATTTCCAGCAATGATGTTTCACATCCTCCTACATCCAAAATTCCTAAACCCGAACTTATGAAATTTCATTCTCAGCCAATACCAACAGGTACTGCATTGGATGAAGCAGTTGCAAATGGGAAATTTCCTAACCGCCCAGTTTTTTCCCTCACGAATCCCAGGAATGATAATCTGAAGGATAACAGGTACAACTCTTTTAAAACATGGTCTGGAAAACTTGAGAGGCAGCTGTCACAATTGCGTGGAAAGCAGCGAGTTACTGAGCCAGAGGGAAACTTTCCACAGAATATACAGATGGAGATTGTACCTGTACACCGATTCTTTGATGCCTTGGAAGGACCAGAGTTGGATACTCTTAGGGTATGTATTTGCTTCCTCTGATCTTTTTTATAATTCATTCATGCTTACTCTTTGAATAGGTGTCCATCTCCATGTCAGGGTTTATACTTGAACTTCTCAAACCTAAAACGTCATGTTTTGATAAGAGAAGAATGTGTTTTCATATGGATCTGTTTTCAAACTTCATAATCTGATTCCATGGAAGCACTACCTCCCTTGAAAAGCTCTCAACTCCATGGAACACGTGCTGTGTAATCATGCATGTATTTGCTGCTCTTTCAACATATAGTTTTCTGGTTTGCCCATGAGCCATGTTGAATGTACCAAATGAGCTATAGAAAAATTTATTAGACTTAATATTAAATAAAATTATAAAACTAGTAACGGCTGGGCACATTCGCTCCCGAACTTTTAATTTCGTTTTCTCCCTTAAACTAATCAACTACTAATATATTGTTAATGTTATTTGCGCTGGTGACTATTTACAGGCTTCAGAGGAAATACTGCTTCCAGAAGACAAACAATGGCCATTTCTTCTTCGCTATTCTATATCTTCATTTGGTATATGCCTTGGTCTTAGCAGCCAAGCCATCATGTGGAAAAACCTGTCCACTTCTGCTTCAATGAAATTTCTCCATGTAAGCCTGAATGTAAATCTCATTCTGTGGTGCTTATCTGTTGGTCTTATGGCCGTGGTTGCTTTTACCTACATTCTGAAAGTGATTTTCTACTTTGAGGCTGTTCGCCGTGAGTACTACCATCCAACACGTGTTAACTTCTTCTTTGCACCATGGATAGCCTTGTTGTTCTTAGCTCTTGGAGTTCCGCCTTCTGTTACAAAAGACCTGCATGGTTCTGTTTGGTACGTCCTTATGACACCCATCTTACTTCTTGAGCTGAAGATTTATGGACAGTGGATGTCGGGAGGAGAGCGAAGGCTTTCAAAGGTGGCCAACCCATCAAACCATCTTTCTATTGTTGGAAATTTTGTGGGGGCATTACTGGGTGCATCAATGGGGCTAAAAGAAGGACCAATTTTCTTTTTCGCTGTTGGATTGGCTCATTACACAGTCCTGTTTGTTACTCTCTACCAGAGACTTCCAACAAATGAGACACTCTCAAAGGAGCTCCATCCAGTGTTCTTTCTGTTTGTTGCTGCACCTAGCGTTGCCTCTTTGGCATGGGCAAAAATTTATGGATCATTTGATTTTGGGTCAAGGATTGCTTACTTCATTGCCTTGTTCCTTTATTTCTCACTGGTTAGTCCTCTTACCTTTTCAAAGCTATAAACCTTTATGTAAATTGAATTTTATTTATCTTCGATCAGGTTCCATATCACTTTCATTAGAGATAGTTCAATTTGTTAGATTCTGGTGGCTAATAGTTCTTCTTTCCCTTCTTTTTATTTTGCAGGCTGTTCGAGTTAATTTCTTTCGAGGGTTCAAGTAATGTCCAAGTTTATTAACTCTGTAAATTGTAATCCATTTCTCCTTTGAAGCTTTATATTCTGAACGTCAAATCCTTTGGTATCTGTAGGTTTTCATTGGCATGGTGGGCCTACACTTTCCCAATGACCGGTGCTGCCATTGCAACCCTCAGGTACTCGATTGAGGTCCCAAACATAATTACTAGAGCACTATCTGTTGTTCTCAGTATCATTGCAACAGTCACAGTGACAGCCTTGCTCTTGACAACCATCTACCATGCTTTTGTGCTCGGAGACCTCTTTCCGAATGACATTGCAATTGCTATTAGTGACAAAAGGTCAAAAACAGTCCGAAAATGGTACCGCAGAGGATCTGATGCCTCAGATAACAAAGAAATTGAACATTACCTCAAATTTACAGACTCAGATGGCAAAGATATCGAGGGTTCTGTAAAATCTTTAAGCTCCATCAGCAACGAGGTACCTAATAATACTGGTTCAGTACAAGTCCAGAACAGTCGCTCTCATTGCATTACATTAATACCTTGAAAATACTGTTCTTGTCACTTTTTGAATCGTCACCGCTCAGACAAGGGAGGAACTTTGGTTTTAAAACCCTAGCAGTTCCAATGAACTTGTTTTCTATATATAGAAAGTGTAAGATTCATGAGTGAATGTTTTCGAGCAAGAAACTGGAGAGATTAGTGCTCACATTGCATGCCCTTTGGGAGTAAAATCTCTGTTTCCTCTATATAATAATGTATACGCTCATAAATCAAAATCTATCTACGTGGGAAACATTATTATGTTTGGTTATTGGAGTAATTGAGATGAAATATTTCTGTTGAGCCAAATTCATACATCATCATATGTTGATTATTAATCCTGTTCTCGAGTTTAAGTTGCAAGCAGATAAAGAAAAGTAATACCAGACGCTCGGAATACTGCAACTCCTTCGAAAAACATGTGATAATTATGCCAAATGTTGTGTGCATCAAAATTGATTCAAAACTTGCTTCAAATTGTCACAATTTTGCTGCTAACATTTATGTTTCCCTTCTGAAATATGAAGGTTATAATATATATTTCTGGAGCAGTTTTGGGATAAGGTTGGAGCTCCTAACCCCATACCTAATCCCAAATAATTCATTTATCACTCAGGTTGACATTCCATTCCCTGTTCATCAATTATTAGACTAGCTTAATTTCTCTTAAATATACAGGTCGAATATATTATATTCCTTTGGTATTGAACCCAAGCATATGCTTTCACATTTATGATGGTAATGCTATTAAACTTCTCTCAGATGCTGGTTCAGATTCTTCAGACATTCAAACGTCTGATCAACATAGAAGATAAAACTTCCCTTATTACAAAATATCGGATCAATTTTTATTTTTCTGAAGTCAATTTAAAAATATATTGATATGATTCTGTATGATATATACAAGCTGAAACATAAATAGTTCTCACATTAGAGTTCGTTTTTTTTTTAAAATATCAAAATTATAAACTACCTGATGCTTACAAAATTTATTGTCTTCAAAAGTCAGATGAATTACATCAATTTTGAATTTAAAAATATTTTAAATTAACTTTAAAAATTAAAAATTGATTTGAAATCCAAATATGTAGACATATGCAGACAACTCATTGACGTTGACAAAGTATGTTATGTTCCATACCGGAAGTATGCATTGAAGGTAGCTCAAATTAAGGGTCTTTGGCTACTACTACGTCTACTGGGAGGAGATAATAATGTTTAGTGAGCTATGGTCGTCCTGTCCTATTATCCTATGTACTACTAACGTAACACTTTAATGACCTTATATTATATAATGTACTACTACTATATTCCATGCCAAAGCCTTCCGACATACGGCATGCTACTTTGCTTTCAAGGTTTTGGTCTGCGCTCTTGTTACTTCAAATTTGTCTACATCTTTCAAACAATCCCTCAACTATATCACTTTGTTTGCCACATTAATTATTAGTCCTTAGGTTGTACTTATAATCCGTGACTCAACCATTTATTTTCTCCGTATCAAAATTAGAGATATATTTTTTTAACGTATATTACAAAACCTTTTTATAGTCAATGTAACAAATAAGTTTTGAGTAAAAAAATGGACTTAAAAGTAATCTTTTTATAAATATATTTTTAATTTTATAACTAAGAGAGTACTTCTTCAATAATTCAGCTTAACGTACATAATTACACTCACTGAGATTCGGAAAGTACAAAAATCAAGGCCATAATTTACGTGATGTGTTTGGTAAGTACACTACTATCCTTTCACTAGCAACGGTGAAAAATGGACCTGCAAGAAGAGATGAACAAACAATTTAGCGAACACAACACTTCACATATATTAGGTTCATGCACCAGCAAGAAGAGATGAACAAAGTTACACTACTAGTTACAGAAACAAAAAGAGTAATGTTAAGAGTTTCAAATGATATGACAATAATTATTTTAACGATAATTTATAGTATAATCAATCACATGAAATATATCCAACCAATATTATGATGACACGTCATTTAAGATATTTTTTAAGACAAAAAATTTGAGACTCCTATTATCACCCAAACAAATAACAGTACAAATTTATTCTCCCTCCTAAAAAAAATAATAAAATAAGTTTCAATTTTTCCTCCAATTACAAAGAACATGTTACTTTTAAGTGGGGTATAAATTATGAAGGCTGCAAGGTCTAGGAGAGGAAGACAAAGAGATGGGCGCCTAATGCAATACTTGATCTGTTCATTATTTTCTCATTGTAGACACGCGACATTTGACAAACTTCACATTCTCATCAGCTGGTACTGTCTATAATTGCCTAGCCAATTTGGGCCACACGAGGCTGTTATTCCCCATATTCCGTACGACTTCTATAATTAGTGGGTGCTCTCAATACCTAAGCCTAGCTTTGGGCCCTTACATATGATATGAAGTATTAAGGTAATCGCAAGAAGAATTATTTGCGTTTGTAGATAAAGATTAAAAAAAAAATGTAAGTTTTGCCCCCCACAAAATATTCGCTCTCGTTCAAAAATATAATAGCATAATAATTTAGTTAATAAATAAAATAACTTTTGAAAAAGTAAATAAATATGTTATTTCTTGAGTTTCACATTTGTAATAAGTTAGGATGACACGACTCGCGCTTTTAAGAGCCAGCTTTGATATCATATATAATATTTGAGGTTAAATTGTATATATTTCAATGTGAAATTGAGATATTACAATCGATCTACTTAAAATGTACGTAATATATATTTTTTCGGCGTTGAAATATTACAAACATTTTTTTTTATTATTATAATAATTACTCTTGTTCTTGAATAGCCAAGATTAAGGCCTACATCCATAAAATACAAGAGAAGATAAGGATTCCCATATTAGAATAATCACGTGCTATCCACATGGTGGTCCCTGAAACCATTCTAGTTTTACAAAGAGAGAAAGTTCACTAAAATATGAAATGCAGAAACTAAAATACAGTAGTCATGGAGAGTGAGCTTGTCATATGGTCCGATCACCGGTGAGAAAAATTGTCATTCACTAATTAAGCAGTCTAGTTTCTTTTTTCATCAAACTTTAATCATCTCAACTCCCTCCCTTCCCAAAAAGGAAAAGAAAAAGAAGAACGTTATATTGATCTTAATTAATATTTATAAAATTATATATTTATATTGTAATGTGAATTGATTTTAATTTTCAAAATAATAATATTGTACTCAATAATATATTTTAAGTAATTTATAATATTAACTATTGAATTAATTTAATTAAGAACAAATTAATTTTGTATGATTTTACAAATTGACTAAATCCAAAAAAAAAAGAAGCAAAATCAATAGGTCTTTTTTTATGTAAGGAATGATATATAGATTATGAAGCACTCTATTGATTTGTGCTCCTATACAATAAGACTCCAGGCGTGTTTTAACATTTTTCTTTCCCGTGTGATTCTACTACATTACATATACAATGAAACAAATGTTGCTTTCAATTTTGAGCAATTATATATAATAATACCCATGTTTATTAGGCAAAAACATGTTTTATTCTAAATCTACAGAGCCAAGGTATACATACGGAGAATGATCTAAGTATTTGTTATGGATTAAAAAGGGCAAATACTATCTAATTCATTAAATTTAAAAAAGAACGGACATGATTAGATAAGTAAAATTCCGCGTCTTTTACTAATAGTAACGGATGGATTAACGATTAAATTATATCAACAATAATACTGTCCGCTATTATTAATAACGGACTGAAAAGGCAACAAAGAATTGAATT
The DNA here is from genome assembly GCA_947179155.2 of Hedera helix. NCBI lineage: Eukaryota > Viridiplantae > Streptophyta > Magnoliopsida > Apiales > Araliaceae > Hedera > Hedera helix. The sequence continues at coordinate 38,795,070 of OX359268.1, forward strand.
GATTTATTAGTTGCGGACGGATTAATAACTAAATTACCCCAACAATAATACTGTCAGCTAATATTAGTATCCGACTGAGACGGCAACAAAGAATTGGATTGGTTTGGATTCTTCAATGGCTACTTTTCTTCTGCTTTGTTTAGGTCGGTTACTTTTGCTGTCATGGGGAATAGTCAAGGAGCTTTTGACGTAGAAGGAAAATAAAGGAAAGGAACGGAACTCACTCATTAAAATATGGGTTCTCCTCTGTGAAAAAGATGAATAATTAATTACTATAAGAAATTATTACTATAAGAAATTAAGGCGAGAGGTGTCAGCCGCTTATGGAGACCATTTGCTTTTAGTTGTTAGGTTTGTTAAGTCTTTACTCAACTATGCATATTTCTTTCTGCAAGTCCCCCGATCATAAATTCCGACCTCATAGTATTCTATTTTTCTTTATGTTTTTTGCTAAATCAACCTCATCAGTCTGTTTGGGAAAAAGAACAGTAGCACTATTCCCTTTGTAATGATACTATATTTTTCGAACTAGTACAATTGTAAAGAGACTGAGAGGGGGGAAATAGGTAGAGATTATATATATATATATGGGGATGGATTCATTGATAATATTATAAAAGTAGATTTATTTTTACAATAAATCTCAGTCATTTAGGCTGAGATATGACAACTTATAGCCCTTGTTCGCAGTATAACATCCAGTTATCCACAATATTATACAGCGGACGAATGATATTGTTCAAAAATAAATTTCTTTGTCCTCAAACTCTTGAATACTTAAAGACTTAAAGACACAATAATTAAAATGTGACTTAAAAGTCGGATGAGTAGCATAAATATGACTAAGTTTTTCAGTATATTTTTTGATAATGTGTCACGTACATAGTACATGATGTGTATTAGGAAAAACCTTAGCAACTGCATTCGACATAGCACAATCTTAATCAGTGACAATTGTTAATTGATGTTTGAAATTCATTGCTCAAACAACCATACAAATGTATCATCTGTCTCATCGCTTAATAATGCACACTTAAACAATATAGAATGATAATGATGATTTACACTCGTTAAAGAAGCAAAAGGTATGAAATATTTGTTTGTTCGGTATGTGGTATCGAAAGTAACAACGTCACTAAAATTTGTTAAGCAAGTATTGACCTAT